>VZRV01007662.1:1460070-1575070 GCA_013398115.1 Falcunculus frontatus
AGGAAGAGACTACAATTTGATGAGACAGCACCTATCTCAGAAACTATATTCCATCTGTGATCAATATCATTCAAAACCAGATAATAAAGTTAATATAATTAAATCTGGGATATGGTCAAATGATCACCCACAATTAAGTTAGCCCTGTTTAATGAGTTGCTACCCCTTACTTTCCTTTAGGTTGTCTCGGCTACTGCTCTTGTGTTTTAAAATGTATTTGCTGATCACTACTTGCTGGTACTGAGAAATTTTCCTTTGAGGGGTTCTGCACATGTTTATGATGAAAAAAATTCCTTGGTCTTTAGTTGTGTAGTTAAGGTGAAATATAAAAGGACTTAGGAATCCTTCCTTAGGAGTCTATAGTTTTTGGAAGCTAGATGTGCTAAGGCATAATATTAGCATTCCTGATATTTTTCCAGGAGATGTATGGAGAACAAGTCCTTAAACTAGATTTGCCAGCAAAAATTCAAACTCTTTTCATGACTCTTTTACAGGTATAGAAGGCTAGGTAGGTAAAATCTGAGATTATCTAGATGTTGCTGCAGGTGCTGGAGATCCTAAACACTGGATGAATGCTAGAGTCCCTGCAATAAGTCTCTTCTGATTTTGGGAGGATTTCCAAGATCTAGGCAAGATTTTTTTTTCCCCAAAGTAGGCATAGTTTTTAATCCTGCAAACATTTGCAGTCATTGGACAGATTGCCCAACTGCTCTCCTATTCAAACCAGTGGGATGTTTTACTCAAGAGTGTGCAAATTGCAATATTTGAAAATACTTGGAAGCATCAAAAGAGGAAAGTTTGTCTGACTTAATGTTTCTTCTCCACTATATCCTGTAAAATAGTAATCATTATTACTGGTATTAGTAAATATGTGAAAGTACTGCTTTTTAAAAGAAAATAAAGTAAAAGCTGGATAACACTTGGCTTTTTTCCAACAAAAAACCCCATGGTAACTAGAATTAGTATTGGAACTCTAGAACACACATTAGTCTCCCAGTTATGTAAAATGTTGCCAGTTCATGTGACATCATTCAGTTTTCACTGGATCCTGTATAAGAAATACTGTGGTATCCTGCCACACAGAATAAGACAGAAACTAGTTTCATCTCAAGATCCAAGTGATATGGATATACTTATACCCACATTACTTTGGTCAAGCTCTTGGGCGTATCTGTCATGGAGACTGTTAGAGTGACTCAAAATAAAGGCAAATACTGAGTTTAAGAAGCAAGTAGTGTGGGCAGCCCTAATCCTTCACTCTCTTTGTATAGCTGTGCAAATGGCCGTGGGACACATGAGCGTAGCTGCAGGTGCAACAGGGTGGTTAGTCCATCATTTTTGGAAGGATTGAAGTCCGGTCTTTGGGGTACTGGATATTTTGGTGTCAATAGGTGATGAACAGTGGTGTGAATTTAAGATTCCACATGTTTTGCAGGGTGTCCAGATAAGCAAGCAGTAGGTTCATGTTCATTTTTGTATTGCTTTGTTCTTGGTAGAAAAACCAATCAGGGAATGGCTTTTATCTAAAAGTTTTTCAGCCTGGAGAAGGAATGTCTCCAGGGATGCTTTGTTGTGGGCTTTCAGTGCTTATACAGAGATTAAAAGAAAGACAGAGAGAAACTTTTTGCCAAGGGCTGTACCTACAGGACAGGAACAGTGGTTTTAAAGAGATTTAAATTGGCCATAAGGAAGAAATTTCTTATTATGAGGATGGTGAGACACTGGAAGAGGTTATCCAGAGAAGTTGTGGATGCCTCATTCCCAAAAGTATTCAAGGCCAGGTTGGATGGGGCTTTGAGCAACCTGGTCTAGGGAAAGGTGTTCCTGCCCTTGGCAGGTGTTGGAACTACATGATCTTTAAGGATCCCTCACAACCCAAACCATTCTATGGTTCTGTGAACTTCTGTTTAATCATTTAAAAGAGGAACATAAGTATCTCTCTGCTAGAGAGTGAAATATTTGTTCAGTGTCCAGGAAAGCTTCAGTTGCATTCCTGCCCGAAGTGTGGTGCTGCTATTCACAGAAAGGGTGGAGTTAACATCCAAATCTTTTATGCCATTTTGCATCTTTTCTCAATTTACAGGATTTTCAGTGAAGGCACCTAATGTTAAGGACAGACTATCTAGCATCAGGTGGCAATTCCACTTCAGTGAACAATGACTGTGTTAAGTGAGTTTTGAGTTTTGAGTACAGTGTCATTGTAAAACCTAAGTTCCTTCTGAGGAGTTACTTAAACTTATTTTTTGCATCTAAATAAGTAATAAAAAGCCACAGAGAGATTCCAGAACCCAGGCCTGTCTTTTAATGGGTCTTCAAACTTCCCACTTTAGAGCTATTTCTAAGAAAACTGCTGGATTAAAGGACTTACAGGAAAAAAAAGTGTCTTGTAATTGCTAAACTAGTTACCTACACAAACCTAATTAAAAATCTTAAAGACATCTTAACTGGGACCTAAATTGCACTTCACCAAGATTTAAGTGGTATACAGTGTTTTTTGAAGACCTCTACCTGAAAGTTAATATCATCATATGGAGCAGATTGTTACCATGCTTGCAGCTTTATAAAACTCCTTGGAGACCTGAAGGGATCGGGTTCTATTGTGTATAACTAAGCTGACTTCTGCTAACTAAATTCCTAATCAATAATTCTTTATCACTGAATCCTGAGTCTAAGGCAGTTTTCTTAACACTTCCTTCAATCAAATGTATGTAAAACAAAACAAATTTCTAATTAGATGCAGAATAAGATTAAAACAGTATTTTGGACAAAAGAGAATATAGGTTTTTCTTTGATGTTCATTTAAGGAGTAATATCTCTTGATAACAGTTTGACCATACTCAAGGAATTTGATGCCTGTATCTTTGTTTTCTAAGAATTATGATGTCATTTAGGATCAAAGAAAAATAGAAATCTGATTCTTTTTTGAAGTTGCTGTAGTGCAATATCAATTCTGGCTTCTAATGATATTCAAGTACATAGTGAGATCTACTACTCTAATAACCCACATATTCTTCCTTCCTAAGAACTACGTGACAAAAGGCATTTGTAATTATATTTACTTCTGAAAGATTATGGTTTATAGTTAAACCAAGAGAGGCATCCTGTCATTTTCAGAACCCGTTAAATGTGACAGAATCTATTTTTCTGCCAACTTGTGAAGACCAGGCAGAGAGCGAATTTGCTGTGGTCAGCTAAGTGTAACCACTGAGCAGGAAAGTGAATTTAATAATGCATTATTGTTCTTCACTGAAGGTGAACTGTTACAGTGCCTTTGTTATATCAGACTTTGCCTCTGCTTAGGTTTCCAGATGCTGTGCAGATTACCTGATTAAAATCTCTAATGCATGATAAAATGTTCCATGTATGCTTTTATATTAACATAAATGCATCAGTTTTTGAGGACTGTGACACTAAAGCTAATTGGAAATATTTACTACTCCATTATATGATGCATATTACAAATAAGGATTTATTATGTGTAGAACAAATGATAAGCAACTGGAATTCACAAGGCTTATAACTGCACTATAGTTTGGGGTGGGGGTTTAAAATAATGAGAACAAATCTCAAGAGGTTTATGACAGCACCTCAGACTCCTAAGCTGATGTTGGATGTTGGTCTTGTGTTTTCATTTTTACTTCAGACAGTAATTCAACCAAAATTCCTCCAGGACAAATGATGTTCTTGGCTGTATCCTGTCATCATTTAAGCCCTTTCAGCTCTTTATGTTTTATAGATTCCTGGTGCTTTTCTTTAAATTTTTCCTATTTTTGGTTATCCTATCAACTTCCAATTAAAATGTAATGCATAATAATTTGTCACCAACAAGCTGAATTCTCATCTTTTTATTTAAAATTCTGTGATTTTGAAATATTTCAATGTTACAAAAAAATTTTTGAGGAAAGAAACACACATTATATGTACAGACCTGGGGTTCAGCTTTCCAATCTGTCACTGTCACCCCTCTGTCAGTGTTTTTGTGACCTGTTCAAGTCACGTCTTCATCTGTCGCATCCAATTCTGTACTAGTGAGAAATTTACTTAATCATTTTCTTAAAATTTGTGAGCTTCACACGGAGGGCATTAAGAGTAAACCATAGTTTTATATGCATACAAATGAACCATCAGCATAGCAGGAACTGTGCTTAGCAGAAGCTATGTATTGGAATATGGGTGTATGGGAACTAGGTTTTGGCAGAATGATACAAGAGATAGTCCTGGAGCCCACACCTGTTGTACCTTTAACTCAGGTGAAGCTGTAATGATTCATGCCAGCAAAAGAAAAGAACCTTTGAACACAGTTCTGTATTACTTTCCATTTTACTTCTTTAAAGGGCCTACGTGTGTATATTAATGTATCTACATTCATAGTTATGTGTTCTGTTCAGGAGAGTCAATGTTGAGGATTCCTTCGTTGACTCTGGGAATAAGATTGCTATTACTTGCTTTTTGAAGTATATCTACATCTTGAAAAATGAAGTTGGGAATCAGAAGTGATAAGCAATGTCCCTCATGACAAGAGATCTTGTCTTCCACAGGGGGAGAGAGAGAGCTGTATCAGGGATTTCAAATAATTGTTTAAACTACAGTTGTAAACAGCAAACTTTATTGGAAAGAAGGAGAGGGAGGTTTTTCTTTCACCTTTGTCATATGTGTGAATAAAACAATGGGCCAAACAGAGCAGAGGCTCAGGAGGCTGAAGGGAGAGCAGGTTAATAAAAGGAGCAATTGGATTAGAATTGGACTTTGGCAGAGAATGGTGGATGAGAAGCTGATAGATTTTGACTTGTTATTAAATCAAAAAAAGGAAATAGATAATTTCATGGTGGAATCAGCTTTTTTTCCTGTATAGTCTTTTATCCATTTTTCTTTTTAGCAGAGTATTTGTAAAATGGATTTTATTCCTCATAAAGGACTGGGCAACTTTGAAGGACTTAGAGGGAAAAGAATTGTCTGGTAATTGTTAAACTGGGAGGTCTAATTACCTCCACAGTTAATTAAAACTCTTTAACTGCCCTCTTGGTGTGACAATGATACTTTCTCCTTTCTAAATGAAAGTGTAAAGGTTAAACAAAGCAGCAATCTAGCAAACAGCCTACTAGAATTTGTAATCTGACCCTGAGATCTACTGTTTACTTTGCAGAAATTACAGTCATGGAGTGTAAAACAGGTGCAGAACACTTGATACTGTTGCCCACTGTTATACAAATGACTTGCTTTTTACTAGGCACCTAGAATTTCCTACATTTCCTGAAAAACTCCAGACACCCTAGATTAACAAAGTGGAAAAACTCAGTCTGTTTCTTGACCGTGACCTTGGCAGTGAGACAAAAGGAGATTGGCAATGTAATGTATTTATTGTACACAGAAAAAAAGGCTCACCACTGGAGCCCTGCAGATAGAGCTAAAATGCCTCAAACAGTTGTTAAAGTTATCACTAGCAGTGGCAGCATTTCAGCCCTTCATAACCTAGGAAAAGTAGATATTTATTTTACCAAAGCTACGTTATATTTGAACTTCTTTTCCTTTTTCTCTTTCTTTCCTTCTTTTTCTTTCTTCTTTCTCTTTCTTTCTCTTTCTCTCTTTCTTTCTTTCTCTTTCTCTTTCTCTTTCTTTTCTTTCTCTTTCTCTTTCTCTTTCTCTTTCTTTCTTTCTCTTTCTTTTCTTTCTTTTTTTCTTTCTTTTTCTTTCTTTCTTTTCTTTCTTTCTTTCTCTTTCTTTCTTTCTTTCTTTCTTTCTTTCTTTCTTTCTTTCTTTCTTTCTTTCTTTCTTTCTTTCTTTCTTTCTTTCTCTCTTTCTTTCTTTCTTTCTCTCTTTTCACTTTCTCTCTTTGTTTCTCTCTCTTTTTCTCTTTCTCTCTTCTTTCTCTCTTTCTTTTTTTTCTGCCAGAAAATGAGCACTGTATTATAAGTCATTTTGCAAATAACATGGGACTGTCCTTTTCCCACAGTTTTTTTCAACTGAATCTATTTCTAACCAGTTCAACTAAACTAATGGATAATGGACATCTCTGAGCACAGAAAAGCTCTGAATGCACTGCAGGAGCTCACAGCAGACGCCTTGGGATAGAAGGGTATATATTATTGACCATCTTAGTAGGAGATACCTATGGAAGTGAGCACATATGAAATCTAACCAATCACGTCTTGGGTCACGTTAAGGACACATATATGAAATTAGAAATTCAGCTGGCCAATGTAGTTGCTCGTTTTTTTTCTCAACAAGCAAGAGTCAAACTTCCTGCAACCAATGACTGATATCAAAAGCAAAGATTTAGTACTGTTCACATGGAGGAATTTAAAAAAAAAATAAACTTGTATAGCAAAGGCTTATTTCAAGAGGTTATCTTAGAGTGTTGTTCTGGTTAAAGCCAGCCTCCCACATACCTCTTCTATGCTAAGAATTTTTAGGAAAAAATTTAGTTCTACATTGTGAGTTTAGGCATATCTGAATATTGAACTCAGATTATGCAGTGTTTTCTCTCCTGTGTCTAGAATGCCTGCCTTCTAGTTTTTCTGACATGAAGATCTGCATCTGGCACCTTTTTACCTGTGATTAATAAAAAAAGGGGGTTTAAAACTTTGTTCAACAAAGATGTACTGAAATACAGACTTTTTCTGAGTGAAAACTTATGTTTTCATCTGTGTGCAATTTTTGCAGTTCAAACAAAACACCTACATATGTTCAGTTTGCAGCAGTCTGATTTGTGGGAGAGTGAAAACATGTCCATTTTCCATTGTATGAACTCATAAAAATACAACTTCAATGACTTTTTAGCTGCATTTTCAAGGCACGTTTCTCCTTTGTTACATAGCAAAGCCTCAATGTAACAGGCCATAAATTCTGCTAAATAAAAGAGATCTAGGGAGTGAGCTTAAGCACTGAATCCTTGATTGTCCAGACCGCTTAATTGTTAGCTTTTAGCCTGGCTGTGTTTTGACTGCTACAATTAGCTCCCTCCACAACACATCTGCTCTAGAAAGTACTAGCACTAAATAATGTGGGCACAAGAAAATCTTGCTTCTCAGCATGGTCAGAGATCAAATTGCAGCCTTTTTGTTTAGCGTTACGACATCCAAACACAAGGGAATAATATTTGTTTCAGGAAAGGATATCGAGCCTTGACTTTATTAACAGAACATTTTATTTGCAGCAAAATGGTAGCTATGATCCTGTCACCTTTACCTCGAAGTCCTGACTTTGCTTGATTTCCTTTAACATCAAAAATATTTAAGACACATATTGCAAATCTGCACACTCCTTTTCTTTATACATCTTCTGATTTCAAGTCATTTGATTTCTTTCAAATCGAAGTTTTCTAACCATGTACTGTTGTACGCTTACCAGACTTTCAGTGGATTTATTGCAAAACATTTGACTGGGGCTTGTTCATTCATTTCACCTTAAAAGTCTTGCCTCATTATACTTGCACATTAGCACTGCAGATACTCTCTTCTACCCAATTATTACCCATTAGAAAACAGTTGCTGAAGCCAGTCAACAGCTTTGCCACCCAAACTTCCACTAAAAATAGAATCATAGAATCATAGAATTATAGCATGTCTTGGGTTAGAAGGGACCTTAAAGATACCTTGTTCCTCCTGCCCTGCCATGGGCCTGGACACCTTTCACAGACCACATTGCTCAGTGCCCTATCCAGCCTGGCCTTGAAGCTAAGAAGTGGAATTTGTGTTTTCACACTTTATCTTTGGCGAGTCCTTAGTCTGTTTTTATCCCCAGGCTGCACTTGATGCATTTCTGCAAATTGTCAGTCAGATTTTCAGTTTCAGCTATTGGCTGGGAGGGGGTGTATGAAAAATAAAGGAATATTGGCAGAGAAACTGAATAATTGAGTTCCTTGGTTACCTGTTTCTAAAGAGAAATCAGTTCTGAACTTATGTTCTGACATTTTCATTAGAAATATGGCACAGAACCCTTTCCTGTTGTTCTGTTAGACACACTGTTTTACTTTAACTATTGTAACTTCTGAGGTGAAAGACTCAAGGTAACGTATTAATAACTTATTCTAAAAAAACAATGAATAGAGATAATTCTGTTACTTGAAGCCAGTATTAGTTTTGAACAATAATTGGGTTTGAACTTATTTGTAGAGATAATAAATTATGTTCTACTTTATCTAATGGACATAAAAATAATATTTTCTAACTGGCCTATAAAATCTCTACATCTCAAAATTATTGGAAAGCTATAATCTACAGTTTCACAGTTGTATAACTGACACTACCTAATTTTTTTCTTTCTACTTTCACTACTACTCCATTTTTCCCTTTCCCATAGAATTATGGTACGAATGTGTATTAGACCATCATCCCAGTAGTTGTATGATAAACTCTAGCAGCACTGTCCTTGCTTCTAGGAGCTGAATTATGTGTCAGTGCTTCTGAGCCCTGATTAAAATGATGTAACATTGTCAATAAGTAGGTACAACTTGATCCCATATATTTGATGAGTATAAATAGGTGTGACTACGAGTGAAATTCATAGATGAAACGCAAAAAAAAAGGGCACTTTTTGGGTTTGTCCTATGCATTTTCAGAGTGATTATAACATCACAGAATTCTGATACAACTTTTTGGGGGTTTGGGAGGGTTTTTGCTCGTCTTTTCTGTTTTGGATTATTTAACATTAAGTTTTTATAATTAAAATCTTAACAAACGAAGATGAGGGTTTGTTCATTTATAACCAGTTTTATTAAATTTACTTGATTCAATTTAAAAGATAAAGCTGGGTGGCTAATAAAATTTTCAGTTTAATTTGTGCACTAAGTAGTAACAGGTAGGAAACAATTACGTAAAATTTTAATTGGAATTTACAGAGGGAATGAGGATTTAGTCAAATTAACATTGGGTTAACCTAAAATGATTTTGATTATTTTTTAAACTTAAAAGCATGCATTTTAAAGCATTGCTTTAAAAATTATAACTATCTTAATTAATTTAAATGAAAAATTGATTGTAAAGAAACTACCAAACCTTTCAAGAACTGTCTTCAAAACAGCAAAACAAAATCAAATCATTGTTTATGCTTTTGTTTCTTCCAATTTATTTACTCAGCTGAACATATTAACCGAATTAACAAACAATTTTGCCTCTATTTCTTTCATTATCCTTTAGTGCAGAAACTAAAACGTTTTGATGAGATCAGAGTTACACACTTTTTCAATAGGAGGTTTTTTTATTCATTGATATTTCAGCATGATCATCTTTCCAACATTGTACTCTGTTTTTCCCCACAGCTACAATCCCAGATTAGTGTGTAGCATCGAATGTTGACTCTGCAGGAACGTTGTTAGTATGAGTTCTTTCATTGTGCTTTGGATCAGGAATTGGAATTTAATTCCTCAGTGGGAGGAGAAAAGTGGAAGAGGGATTGGAATATTTACCGTGTTAGAATCAGAAAGTTATGATGATATTTTTTTTTGCCATTTTTCACAATGTGCTGAGTTCCTGTTACATTTACTGAATACTTAACTGAAGAGAAAAGTGAGCAAAAGCTTTTAAAGCAGATTATGCCAGTCATGTTTTTCTTTTGATTTGGTTTGCATTTTATGTGGTTTGTTCTTTCAGTTATTGTATGTTTAGCCAACCATCAGCCCCATCCTGAAAGTCAACAATAATAAAAATGTAAATCATCATCAAAAGCATGCCTTCCAGTGAGAGAACATTTCAAAGATTGTTTATCAGTTGTTCATTTTCTCCTGTCAGATGTTGAAATCTTTTACTTCCCATCATATTGCACAGAAATGCAGTTTTACTGATAGTGTCTACTTGTAGCTAAGCTGTGAAAAAGTCAAAATTTCATTTTGTAAGAGCAGTTATCACACAGACTACTGCAGACCTAGGTTATTGGTCCTTATTTAGCAAGCTCACAGATAAGATGTCTAATTTCCTGGCCAACCTTTTTTGTATGTGTGAGTGTGTATGTGTGTGTAAGAGTGTGTATGTATGTGTGTGGGCCCATTAAAATACATAAGATTGATAAAAAATACCCTATACAGCTTTTTCACTTGCAATATACAGATAGAGAAATAATGTAAACACTGGCCATGAAGTCACTTTGAAAAAATAAGATTTTAATTATTAAATTAACTGTTAATATTATATTACAGTATTTTTAAGTGCTGCATGAAAAATTAATTAGAAATTTGAGGTGTAGGGACTACCTAGCTTAACATTGGATACAATTCAATATATCCTCAATCAAGTTCTTCAGCTATTGATTTAAGTTTGAAAAATTTCCATACCTAAATTAGAGCTGTTCTGGAAAAAATGGAGGGAAAAATATATGTTAACCATTTTAATACAGAAAATGTTCAATAGAATAGAGGTTTGTCTACTATCTTTCCACAGATGGCTTCTCTGATATATTAAAACAATACTTCTACTTTCAGTTAAAAGAAATCTGTCCAGAATTTTTTCTTAATCTTAAAAATATTAAAATACTAGAAGTATTTTGTACTAATCTTGGTCAGGTCCAGTGAAGGGATGGTTAAAAGACCTGTTTAATCTGAGAAAAAAATCTGAAGTCACGAATAATTATTTTAAGAACTCTTTCTGCAAATGTTTTTTACATAACACATGAACAGCTTCTTAGTTGTCTTTATTTGGGGTATGTTTTTTTTTTCTTTTCCACTTAGTTTATGGCTCATACTTGTGAAAGAAATGCAGTGACGCTAATGAAGTTGTTAGAAATGTAGGAGAATGACTTATTAGTGGAACTGTAGAACAGGGAGTGCTAGGTTTGATTCCAGCTTTTTTTTTTTTCTGGAAGCAGAATTATCAAAACAGAATTTCAAAGAAAAATTGCAGGTCTATTTAATAGCATCTACTTCCATCATGTACTTTTCTGCTCACTACAGTGTACACAGAAGAGAAAGTATATTCTATCATGCACCTCGGATACATGTTATAATTTCAGCTGCAGTTGAAGCTAACACAAGTGGAAAATAATTTTGTGAATGGTTTTCTCTGCACATCCTAAAATTTTCTTTAAATCTATACTCCCTTCTTAGCACAAGAAAATGAAACCTTGATTACTGTTAATACTAAACTAATTTAATAATACAAATAAGGATCCATAAATGTAATAATGACTACAGACATTAAATATCAGTTTAAAAATATAGGTAGCTACTATATTGCCAGGACAGATGAAAACAGATATATTCATACCTGATTTCCAAGACCTTTTTCCCCGAACTTACGTTCTAGCATTTTCTTTTTATGCTTCAATGAGTTGCTTTTCATAATTAAACAACTATCTCTAGAGCACTTCTTTATGTGTTTATTAAAGGTTGTCTAACTCATTTCCTGTTGACATATAATTGTTTGAGTGGCAAAGGAACTTTTATAAATAACTGACATTCAAGAACATGAAGGGGACTGTTTAAGTGGGTTGTTTGCTCATGTACTTCCATAAGGAATTTTTAAACTGTAATCTTTACTTGAATTGAAATACTACTGTGCAGTGCTTTAATTCCTTTAAGAATAACATTCATTTTATTCCATTTTAAAAGTCTGGACTCTGAAAGCATTATCTATACCCATGAACATCTGTCTAAAATGGCTTAATTCCAACAATATTGCAAAAGTTAAAGTTCAGTTGGTGATTTTGTCTATTGTTTAGCTAGTATCAATTTTTTAAGGTCTGAACTTAACCATTGCTGTCATTCAGATTCTCTCTCTCTTTTCTCGTTTTCTTTTTGGGAAGGAGAATTAAAAAAAAACAAACAAACAAACCCACAATTCAACAGTATTCTTTAATTCCCTGAAAAAATGCTTAAAGTCCTCTACACAACATTAAATATAAAATGAGAACTAGAAATCATATGGATTCCATATATACTCTTTAAAACTTGAATATCTTAGTTATTAACTAATCCCAATTTCAGCTTTGGTGAGCTCATTTTGAAAGAAGTGGCCTTTATCTCATGATGTAAATTCAATCGCTGTTGTCAGGTCTATTAAATAGAGTATTATTTTATTTACCCCACAGCTGATAACAGAGTCACACAATTCACTCCAGACTGGTCTTCCCGTAAGTTATAGCTATGATGTCTCCAAAGGGATAAAAGAAGTCATATCCTCTACTTCTCAACTTATTTTCATCATTACATATATTCTTATGCTATAATAAATCACATGAAATACTTTCTGTAGCTAGAGGGCTCAAGGAGTATCTTCCGTACTTGATATTTTTTTCAGCTCCAGAAATATAAATATGTCTGAATCTTGCTGAATGAGGATCTGTGTTGTACACTAATACAGTGGTTAGACATATTTAGAGTTTAAGAAATGTAGTTAAATAACCCAAATCTAATCATACTACATGCATTGTCTCAAACGTGTAGGTTTTATATGAAATGCAGCATCCAGAATATTGTTGCCCAGTAAGCTATGAAAGGAAAGTGAACATCCTGAAAGCCTGACCTCACCATATGACATGGGAGAGGAAAAAATACTCATCTTAAGCAATTAGAGAGCCCTATGCTGGACAACCTCTGACTACTACAGCCAGTTTGTAGCCCATACCTAACGAGATGGTGGGTTATGCTGCTTGGGAAATATTCTCTAGTGAATAGTAGTACTGATTCTGTTCTCATTGATTTCACAGTTTCCTCAATCCAGAACAGAGTAGCCTTGGTTTTCCTTCAATTTCTATCCAATTTCTTCTTCTTCTTTTCTTTTTTTTTTTTTTTTCCTTCTGCTAGGGAAAAAGGGATTAAAAAAAAAGAGTTCTGAAGTAAATAGTTATTGAAAACTAGGACTGAATTTAGAGGAAGATGCTCAGCACCCACACAACAACTCTGTCTTACCAAAGACTTATGATGACAGGTTTGAAGATCTTGGAAAAACACATCTTGGGAAGCAGCCATGTTTTGGCAAAATATCTATGCATGTGATTACTTCATTTCTAGACTGGCTGCATGCTTCCATCGTTCTCCTCCTTACCTTGATGTAAGGATGTGATGTGATATGGTGCTCCTTGAGACTCTCCACCTTTCAAACTAGCATTGAAGCAGCATCTGTACCAGTTCAGTTCAGTCAAAACATGCAGGGTTACATAGAAAGTGGATGGAGCATGAAACAGACTTCCACAAGCTGGGGTGTGCCTTCAAACCTGATCTTTTAAGGTATTGTCCCACCTGGTTTTCCCCATGAAATTACCTTGTAGGTTTTGAAAAATGTTTTATGACTTATGGCCACAAAAATAGACCTCCGCATACGGGGTAATCTTGTGTGATGTGAGGGAGCTTTGCAGACCTGTTCTGTTTCTTCAGTGCAGGATGACATGGTTTATTGCCAAATGGATTAGACCATAGACAGAAGATAGTGGAATGGCTAGGGAAACGGAATAGTGAAAGGGCAGGAGGACATGGACAGAAACTGAAATACAGGAAATTACGTCGGAACATACAAGAAGACTTTTTAACTCTGAGGGTGTTGAAGAGGGGTAGTGGAGACTCTCCAAGGAGTTATTTAGAACCCAGCTGGACAGTCATGAGTTGGGCTCAGCTAGGTGGTCTTCAGAGGTTCCTTCCAGCCCTCTAGTTCCTTCCACTGCCCTATGATCCTGTAAAACGGTGAGGAAATGTTATCAGTAATTAATGGAAGAAAACACAGTAGAGATTTTCCTCTGCTGGTTTTCAGCTATAATATGACCTGAAGAGAAGCAGTGAATAAATGAGATGCTTGCTTAATTTTATTGTGTTCTTGTGAGAGAAGAAAAATACGACCACTTATCTGAGAATACATTTGCTCGAATATTTCCATATTCCCTAACATTCTGGTCTTATTTCTCTTATTTGAGGATCCATAAGCAATGGTTTGCTCTCTGTTCGAGAGAACAGAGAGCTCGTTCCCATTCTATGTATGGGAATCATAGAATTCCTTTTACATAGCACTGATAATGCAGACCGTTTCTATTTTCAAAAGCTTTTTGTAGAAGACTTTTCTATTACCATTGCTTACAATTTTTAAAATAAAATCCGCTAAAGAAAGGCCCACCTAGAAAATTAGTTGGTTATATAGCAATCCTGGCAACCTTTTATAAATAGTTAGCAGTAAATGTTTTCTTTTTAGAACCCTTCATCTTTTAAGTTTGGTTAATAGAATATCAATTTTTTACACAGAACTGATTTTACTAAAGCTGCAGAGTGTTTAAAAAGTTTGAAAATCTCAGAAAGCTCTCAAATTGAATGGTTGTTTTTAGTAGTGCTTCATAAACATGAATGCTTTTGAGTGTAAGTCAATATCTTCTCAAAGTAACATGAGTCTTAAACATTCAAGTCTATTAAAACTTGATCAATAAAACTAATTGGAGGCTGAAAAATTATAATTACCATTAATTTGAATAAGTGCATTCAGTTTAGCTATTCCCATATAAGTCAGAAATCATAACTACATTGCAATCAGTGTACATACCAAAATCAGTGTACATATCAAAATCTCTTGCAATATTTATCTTGTTATAAATTGGCAAACAGCTTTCAGAGTTTGTAATGATACATTTTTGACATGATTTCTGACAGAGTTGTATAATTTTAGACTAGTAAGCATAAATGTGGGAAAGTGTTTGGGGTTTTTTTCTGGCAAGTCAGGCCTTGGGTGGCTCTCATGAATCATCTTTCAGATTATGACTTATTTACCAGCCAAACAGGAGTTATGTGTCATGTAAATAATGCAGAAATAACAAGTCTGGAAAATCTCAACTCCCATTTTACCTGGATTAAAACCAATTATTTTTCTCTCTGCTTGTAATTTTTTTAGACTATGTTATTTTTGAGATCTGAGGTGTTTTTCCAGCCCTTCACATCTGAACAGACCGTATCAGAAGTGATCTTTGAAAAGCACAACAGCACATTTCTTTACTCCAGTACTGAAAAGCACAACAGCACATTTCTTTACTCCAGTACTTAATCCATTTCCAGCCTTTAATTGAAAAAGGTTGGATTATTGTTTTTCATTTAAAGCTTTCATCAGCTTTTAAAATTGATAGTGCCTATATTCACAAGGGATTAAGGAAGAAAATAAGTATACATTTTCACAGCCTTTAAATCACATAATTTGCCACTGAAATTAATGTGTATCATCTTGAATTATTATTTGATCTTATACATAAGTGCTCTGCTATTTAAAAGGAGTCTTAATAACAAATTTACCAAAGGCAGTTCAAAGCCCTTTTATCATTTTTTTTTCATTAGTATCTCCCATTTTCATTTCATTGCTTTTGTTCCTTACCACCTTCTTCATCCAGAAAAATAAGTAACAGCCAGTGTCGCTTTTGAAATGGAAAAATGGTTTCAAATCACTGGCAAAGCTTAATGACTTCTGACTGCTGAGATATGTTAATTTAAGCCAGACCAAATGTTCCTCAGCTGCAAATATTTGGTGTTGTTCACTGGGAACTGGCAAGATTTATGAGGGCCCAGTGGCAAAGGCTCTCTGCTCACATGCCTCACATTACAATTGTTTCACATGTTAGATGATAAAAGGCTGTTTGAAAAAAAAAAAAGGGAAGAAGGAAAAGAATCAACTTTTCACAGAAAATGTGTATAGGCCCAAAGAGGATGAGGACTTAGAAAGACAGCTTTGCTTTTTTCTGTCAGTGAATCTTCTCAAAGAACCATTTAACTGCTGAATTAATGTGGTATTCTCATGCCAATCTGCATTCTTTTCACCCTCTCAAAACATCAAAATCCATGTGACTGGATGGTTCAAAGCACTGGTAATGGAGCATAGAGGACTTGTTTTTCGTGGGTTTTTTTTTCACTTCTAGGTGGCCAGTCCAAACCTACTGCAAACTGGTAGTGGCCAAAAGTCATTAACCTTTGGCTCTTTGGTTGTTTTTTGAGGAATTAAGTTAGTGAGCTCAGTTTAGTAATGAGTAGATGGGTATTGACATCAGAAATACCCCAGTAAGTTATTCTGAAAAACAGTCTTGATAGGGAAGCTTACATGGATAGGACAGACACCATATTATCCTTTGGGAAAAGGTACCTGCATGACTAGCACATCAGAAGGAAAAATCAATGGAAGCATTCCCTGCCATTCTGTATATTAGTTTGCAAGACTGTAAATTAGGAAGCATTCAGTCTGTAGTAATTCTACAATAACAGAAAAAAAAAAAACCTGTAGGGGGAATGGGGCATTATAAAAGTTATGTTCATAAATTTAAGTTTTTCATATATGCTTAAAGGGAAACTTACTTGTTTCATTAATTGAAAGGAAAATTAATTTCTGGCTGTCTTACGTTTACTCTTTAATTTGCAAGTGACTGTGAAATTTGGGGGGGATTGCACTATTCCTAATTGCTCCAATAGGATTAGATTTTTTTTTTTCTTTTCTGAAAGCAGAAGCCACTAGTAGTAGCAAATCCTGGTGTATAAAGGAAAGAATAAATGCTTTGTCTGCTGGACTGGATTAAACAGCATGTCACCTAAAGCCCTTCTCCTGTCCACTCTTAAAATCTTTGGGGCAAATAGAGTTTGGTTTTCTGAGTCTCTCTGAGGTTGTTATTGTCGAAAGCCTAATTGCTGCTTTCATGCAGACAGGTAACCTCGGTGTTAGAGCTACTGACTCACCGCTGCTGCTAATGCTTTAGTACTTTACCACTGCTTTTTGTACCCCATTCCTTCTCATAGCTGATAAGACAAATAAGTTCTTCCCAAATTCAAAGGAAGGAAGGGGACAGCAGTTTTACTTATGCCGGATCAAGTCACCCCTAAAACCAAACAAAAATTCCACAGCTTATTTCTGTGGAAGTCTTGATGGCATCCTGAGCTGAGTGAGCATCAGTGTGAATTCATTCAAACTTTACGGTATGGATGTTTGCAATCAGAATAGATTAACCCTGATTATACAAATCAGCTACAGTGAAGGTCTACTAAGCACAGAAATGACTGCTCTAATGATTATAGGGTGATAACTCCTGAGCAGTACTCAGGGATTCCACTGAAGGTAGTGGAAGCCACGAGGGCTAAGTGCATTCCCAGGCTTTCAGACAGGAAAGAGAAATGTCTCTGCAGGGGTCAAAATGCCCCCTCAAGTGTTAAAAAAGGATAATGGTTCTCACAGATAAGAGAAACATCTTGAAATAAATAAACTGAATGTTGGAGGTTTGTTTTTTAAAAAGTGTTTATAAACTAAAATATAAAAAATATTATGTTCATATTTGCATTTAAGCTGAAACTGTTGTTCCTTAGGGGAAAAAAAAATGCACCATGTATTTGTGTTAAATACTCTAATTATGTCCTTCACTGAGATAAAAGGAAAAAAAAAAGCTGACAGCCAGCAAAAGAAACAAAAATCTAAATTCTTTTCTTGCATTAAATATGACACAGATTGTAAAAAGCAATATTTTTACCCTTGAAATGTTTGAAGTATTGACATTCTGTCCACTCAATTGTCAGCTTGTCTTCAGAGATAGAGATTCCAGGTTCTTAGCATTTAGTAAACTGACGCTGATCTCTATTCTTCTTTAAACGTGTATGCAATCCTTGGCTTAAAAAAAAACCCCTCCATGATACCATAAAAGGTTATTCTTGTTGTAGACACTTCAAAAATTCTGTGCTATCCTTATGGCTGTTTTCTTGATCTCCCAAATTTGTATTAATAAATAAACCTTGTTAGCTTTAAGTTTCAACAAAGCTTGAAAAGGGATTTAGGAACATTATGGGCTGCTGTTCTTGGGGGTACGTGTAGAAGTTGTATCTTGTGCGCCTGGAAAGAAGCTCCCCAGTGCTTCAGAGCTGGTGTGGAAGGGGAGGTGGCAGGAGCGCCACAGAGGCAGAGCAAAGAACTGATAGAGTGGGAGCCAGACCTGGGAGGCAAGAGCTCCCAGGCTCTCTTCATGGCTTCTTCAGTTAATTCAGTGGGAGTTTGGGTATGTTATCTGGGCAGTATAAAATCAGCTTCATGAATCTGAGGGTCCAGCTTTGTGTACTTGAAACCAAAGTATGTGTCAGAGCCTGCCTTCCTTATCTGAGCAGAACTCTGGTGGAATTTAAATAAATGGCAGAACATAAGGCTTTTCTCTCTTTTATACCAGATAGGTATATAAACAAAATTAGCAGCATGTTAATAAAAGTTAAAGGAAGAAGAATTATGACATCCCAGAATAAATTGCTGAACCTTCCTTGCAGAAGCAATGGCATTGCTCGATTTCTCTGCTGTTATTCATACTGCTGTGTTTACTTTAGAGTGCTAGAGAAGTCCCTTATGATTTAAATAAAGTTTGTCATGTTTTACTTCTACTGGCATGTGAATTCTTCAAGGATAAAATATCTGCTAAATTTCTCTGCTTTCTTTCACTCCTGCTTATATGATGAAGCATGATTTGTGGTATTCAATGTAATCAGAGTATCATTAATTTTCTGCTAAAATGTTTCTGCGTATGGCCATGCAAAATAAGTATCTACCATACCATCAGTTGCTTAAAGAATCAAAATGAGGATGACAGTGTTTTTCTAAAGAAGATTTCTCTAAATCTTTCCACCCACAGGCTCTGTTGAAGGCAGTAAATAGTCCATTTTTGTTAATGAAGCTTCACTCATACAGCTGGGATTGTTTAATATTTTACGAGTGTTACTTTGTTTTGCTCTCAACGATCTCAGGCAGTTAAGGATTTATGAATCGTGTTTTTCTCAGCCCATCTGCGGTTTCCTATCTTCCCTGGCCTTGAGAATATGTTTAAATTTATTAAAGCGAAGCAAAGGCTCATTATTTCAAAGGAGAGCCAAAGTGACACAGTGAATTGGTTATTAATGGAAAGGCACTGCCATAGGGCGATTGAAATTTAATGATATCCTACAAGAAAAAAATGAGGGTGTCACTTTCCAAAAAGTCATGCTAAATGCCAGCCTTTTTAAGGTCCTGCCGCTAATTTTATGCCTGCACACAGTAATGTTTTCAAAAGCGTTTAGGAAACACGGACCAGTGACTGTACTGATTATCCTTTTCACCTTCTCGCCTGTTCCAAATGGGTTTGTGCAGTGAGCGATTTAATCTCTAAATATAGGGAACGTTAAAAAAAATAACATTGCTGTTTTTCACAAGCTAAGGGCCTTTTGCAATCCTCCAGAGATGGACTTGCAAATATGCTATCTCCATATGCTCACAGTAAGCTCTCAAACTGGCTCGTCACCAAAAAAAAAAAACAACCCAAAAAAACGAACCGAAAACAAAAAACTTCAATCACTTTATTTCTTCTGCTTTTCTGTCATTCAAGAGATGTTTTATGTACGCAGAGTACATTTATCAAAATTTAAGTCACACATGATTAGAGCATACCTAGGAATCTCTGAAATTTCTGAGTTTTCTCCTGATTAGTCTACATTTTCTTTCAGAAGACAGTCCTTGTTTCCTGAAATGCCTTCCACCTGTTTCTGGATTATTCTTAGTTTTTAATATAATGCTCATATAGAATTTGTCACTATGTTTCTTCGGTTTGAAAGACAACCTGTGTAATTTTCTGGCAAAATTCAGTGTATTCTTTCAAAGTGTATGTTGAGACTTGGACTTTTTTTTGGTTGACTGGTTTAGTTTGTTCATTTTAAATTTGAGCTGGTTATAATTCTCAGACTGCAGAGACCCTATAATGTGGTCCTTAAGTGAATGCTGAAAGAGTTCCAAATGGAAGATGAAGGTGAGGGGAAAGGGGAAATACCTGTGTTAGGACTGCAGGACCAGGCTAATAGAAACTTGTTGATGATTCTGGTGCTCAGTGGAGTATTATTGTTTAATGTTCCAGCACTAGTGATAACTATATGGTTCCTTCCTTCTAGTTGTGTGTTTCAACATATGATTTACTACAACTATAACCATGTTTAAGCACAATTGAGGAACAAGGATTGGGGATAAATCACGGATAACACAAGGTCTGTGTAAATGTCTGGACACAAAATAGCTTGTGATAACCATGTCAAAAAAGCAGGCTTTACATTAAACACCTCACAATGTTAGATGACTGCTCCTTTGTAAAAGTAGAAGAACTGGCTAAGGATTCTCATGCCATGACAACAAAGCTGCTATGGCTACACAAGCTATTGTGTGACCTTCCTCAGTTCTCAGCCATTGGGATGAAGAATCCCCTTTAGTACTTCCCCATAGCTGTTCTAAAATATCAACTCCCCCAGAAAGCATGCAAATATGCAGCAAAATGAAAAGGGGTAGTAGCATAAAGGGATATTTGGTATCAATCATCCTCGGTTAATACAGAAATGGTAGAAGTCTGCAGTGGAAAAGACATGCTAGGTCACCTAGTTCATCTTCCTGCTGGTGTGGGAAATGTTCCTGACATATATTTTCTAGTGCCCTGTCCAGTCTAGTTTAAATACCTGATGCAACTCATTTATATTTATATTGTAATTTTCTTACAAACATAAATATAAAACCAAACTCCAGACGTTGCCCTTGACAGGCATATTAGTAACAAATCATTTTCTAACCTTGCTTATGGTAAATTTCCAACCATCTGCTGACAGGTAAACAGAAATTTCTTCTTTCTTTTTTTTTTTTTTTAATTTTCAGAATACTTTCACTTCCCAGTCTCATCAAATGAAATAATAAAAAAAAAAACCCCAACCTTAATTATAAAGTGACAGCACCATGTTGTTTCTAAAAGGAGAAATGTTGCCCTTTCTGGAGGTGTGGATCTGACAAGCCTGCCCTGCCCCTCCTACACGAAGGGATAACCTGTGGTCTTTAAACATACCATCTGCTGTTGGAATGCCGTAGAGGTGGAGGCAGTCTGAGGGCAGGAAAGACTGGTAGCCATCTCCCTACATTTTACAGATTAGCAGCCCTAAAAAAAAAAAATTAAATTATTGCCAAATTTTGAACTCTTTCTCCTACATAGCAGAATCCTGAGGCAAGAGCTTCTGGTTTGTTCTGTCTGTAGAAGTGTTGCAGTGGGGAAGAGTTATTTGCAGATTGGAGCCAGGCTAGGTGACGTGAGTCATGGGGAGTGTCGTTTCTGAGGAGAAGGTAGCAGACATCGTTTCACACGCCTCGGTCTTGGGTCCGTGCGTGGGTGGCAATGTCGCCTGTTCTGCAGGAAGCAAAAGCTGCTCCTCAGTGCATGGAGACCACTCAGGGAGAAGGTCTTGCTCAGATTAACACACCAGGAGCTGGAGGGGTTAGAAGGAAAGGTCAGCGTCTGTGCGGTGCTGAGTGTCTTCTTCTCAGGCTTAAATCACTGAAAGGAAGGATCTTCAGACTGGGTGCAAGAATCACTATAGCCAGTGCCATGCTTTCACAGGGACTTTCTGTTGTCTGGGGTGAGAGGGTAGAAAAGTCAGAAAATAGAGTCATTAAGACAAACACTGTGTAAACTGAAGCCCTAATAGGATTTGCATACCATTTTAAAGAACACGTAGAGAAATGGTGACTCAAGGGCCTGCAAGTTTGGTCCCTCTAAGCTTCCTGTTTTAACTATAAACTTGTCATCCTATAACCTTTCTAACAAAGACATAAACACTTCAGCTACATATATTTTGATTGTTTCATGACAGTTTACTGGAGGCTTAGCAATGACAGATTTCTTCATTGTCTTTTTGCCAAAATTTGTCCTTTAAGTCATTTTTGTTGACTGCCCCTTTTAGCAGCTCACCTCACAATGAGAGAGGAGACAATTAATGGGAGGGTGATTTATCACTGCCAAAAACTGTCAAGGACTTCTGTTGTAGCTGGAGAAAAAGCAATTTCACATTATGGCATTTCATTCCGAATACATTGTATTTACAGCTCACAGTTTTATTTTCAGAGCCTATTATCAGGTGAAACAGTTGCATCTGAAATGTTGTTTGTGACATAGGTGACCTGTTAGGATTTGATAAGTATTTACGCCAGAGCACAAGGGGCTCACACATCTGCTGTTGGCAGAAGCAATGGAAAAAAATAACCTGGAAATGAGGCGTTTGATTTTTCTGGTTCCTACACTCGAGCATCTGTTGCTATAATTAAGTGGCATTCAGTAATTGCAGAGCAATGGTGAAATAAACATATGCATTCTTGCCAGCTTTTAGGATTTGGTGTCCTTACAGTAGGAGAGACAAGCAAAGTGACTTCAGCAAGAACAAAGGGTTCTGTAACAAAGTTTAGCAATTAACTTTGCTATTGCATAAAGAGGAATTTTACAATGAAAAAGAAATAGAGGAAAAAAAAATCTAAATTGGCCAGTAGCTTTTATACATTTAAACTGATTGCTGCAAGAGGTAAAGCAGAACTTTGAACTGGGAGCATGTTAACATTTTTCTATTGAATGGAGTTGTATTGGAGTTGTATTTAGGAAATAAAAATTGAGCATGCAATACTAATGAAAAAAATAAGAATGCAAGAAATCTATTAATACAGAGAGAGTTTATAATGAAATGTACTCCTTCAGTGTGAAGAGATCTCTGTGAGGGCCCCTGCTGCCTTTGTTTATGCCTCAATTGTGGTGTAAATGAAAACAGAACCTGGTGGTCAGTATTAGTTAAGAACCCTGGTTAAAACAGGCTTTTTAAATGAATCATTTGTAGGGCATTTGTTAAACAGTCAGGTGTTCCTTAGTCTGTGGTGAGATTCAGTATATCTTTTTAGGTTATTTTTTAGAAGTGGGAAGAACTAGGGAAATGTAATTTTTTTTCAAAGGGAGGATTTAATTCAGAACACTGTCTCATCTGATCAGAAGTTTTGTGATTTTTGTGAGGTTTGCCTTTTAAGAACAGGCTGTCCAACAAGTTATTTCAACAATGGTCCGTGTACTAAAAATAAAAATAAAAATGGATAATTGAATAGCAGAACCCATGTAACCCAACAGATATGTGGCAGATGTAGCATGTTATAAATTCTGAGAACCTAAGAATAGAAAAGAGTGTCTGTCTCTTGCTGTCTGTTGAGGCCAATAAAGAGTGAACATGAAAAAGAGCTATTAGTATTGCTTGAGGAGGCCATTCTTATATGTGCTTTGGCACTTTCACTTCCATGGTCTGAATCAAGTTTGGCATTAACTGTGGCCCTGCCTTTTTGGCTGGGGGATAAAGTAAGAGGAGCCACTGTGCAGTGGGCAGTAAAAAACACAGTAAGTATCTTGAATGTATACATAGATCCATACATACACATACATATGTTCACATACATACATGCAGAGAGAGAAAAAGGGATGTAATGAATAAAGCAAAGAGAAAAAGATCTTGTTTTGTAGAGATAGGACAGGACAGAAAAGTGAAAATAGATCATAGTTTTTACTTCAGTTTCCGTCACTTACAGTCATTTCTACATGGCCATAGGAAGCCATAGCAAGCCAGTCAGAGCTTTAAAGAGCTGGAATGTCACAGGATTGGGATCTCTCTTGTATCTTAACATAAATGTCAGAATGCTTTTTTCACTTTACTGTTCAGATAGTGAAACTGAATCTGTTAATTTTTTTTGCAAATGCAGATATTTTGAGGGTAGGTATAGCTTTCTGAATTGATAAAATAGAATTTTATTTTTTTGGCTGAATTTAATTAAATCTAATGCTAATTTCAGTAACTACATTTAAAAAAATATTATTCCAATATATATTTCCATGTTATAATTCTGAAAAAAAAAAAAAATCTCATCAGACTTGGGGACATTAATGTGTAAGAGTCTGATTCTAATAAACTTCATATATGCATGAACTTGATTTTTCATTCTGCAAGTGAGCTACTGGATTTTGATGTTGTTTGGGAAAACTCATGAAGCAATATACCTGAACGAGGTGAGAGTCAGGAGATTTAGATTGTTTTTCAGGCTTTGCCAATAACTTGTTGTGTGACTTTGGGCAAAGCACTTCACAACTCTGTGCCTCTGCTTCCCTCTGTGCTTATTTACAGACAAATTCTTTGAGGAAGGAGTTACCCCTTAAGCATTTGCACACAACTTTGATTTCCTTTTTGAGCCCTAGGCATTAAAAATAAGTATTCTCACATTAAGTATTTCATTGAGCAAGGTTGGAAGCTTTTTATTTTTGATGGAGGTGAGCCCGTGGACAGTGGCTGTGAGCCTACTCCTGCCATTCTTGCATTGGCTCCTGTTTCTGAGCCATTTCAGTAGGGAACGTGGCATTAGGACCTCTTATAATCAACATTCTTTTGCCAGCATCCATTCTCAGCCTATTAAAAGAAAAAAGATAGTTGTGAGAACTCTGTCAATAGTGAAAGATCTATTATGTTGTCCACTAAAAACTTAGTAGATGCTATAGGAGTGATTTTAATTGAGATTTTTACAACCGTTTGATAACACTGTTTTGATCACCGTATTTAGGGCTGGATTCCAACAGTGGACATAAAACCTCTGACTAATCCACTGAGTCACCCAGTCCCTGTCATATATTGCTTAATGGTCCATGCTGCCAGGAATTATAATAGCTTTCTAGTAATAATTTTTTTTTTTGAAAGAAACTTTATGGGCACAAAGTCTTATAAAAGTTTAAACCCAGATTTTTAGAAAGGCAGTCAAAGAAAACTTCCTAGAGCTATGCTAAACTGCCGATTTCTTTTATTTACAATAAATGTATAGAGTCCTACATATACTATAAGTTAATGACTAATATTTTAACTTTGGTTGGTTAATGTTTGCAGGGCACTTACAGATGCTAGAATAATCTCTAATGTTTTTGCTCAATCTGCTCTGGAGATGGATGAAATAAATAGTTTAAACTAATTAATGTAACACCAGCTGTTACAAGTGCTTGGCAGACGTCTGTGAGTTTTGATGGGCAGAGAGCGGCTGTTGTACTTGACTTTATTTTAGTACAATGTTGATCACAGTGTAAGCTGGAATAAATGACGAGCCAAAGGAAGGAACAGAGGATGAATTCTGTGTAATGCAAATAAATATTGCCCTTTTTCTGAAAATATTTTTTGAGGTCAAGGGAGATTTATAGTGGACTTCTATTAAGTCAGAAGTGCTGTGACAACAGCTGTGCTAAGCGTGCTTGGTATTAACATGCTTTACAAAAGCTGCAGAAATATATATAGATATCTATGAAATTTCACATTGCTTTTAGATTTCAAAAAGTGCTATGGCTTAGTATTAGCGCTTTGGCTGCATATTTTATTTCTACCTAGCAATTGCTGTTAGAAAGAATAGATGTTTAAGACAGGTAGATAAAAAGTAATACTAGATCTAGAAAGTCAATATGTTTGCAAAGGCTAAGTTGGATTTCAGTGCTGCTTGTATGTACATGATAATATAGTAGGTGTTTTTATTTATTTTGCACTCTAAAGAATGAACGTGACTGCAGAAACTTTCAAGGTACAAAGTAGTTACATCAAACTGAACTTGGGACTTTGTGCTGTAGCCTAATTTTACCAGTGCCCAGTCAAAAAAACTCCACAAAGCCTTAAACATATATCTGATGAGAATTCATTCTGTGTGATTTAATAAAAAGTTAAAATATCAAAGTAGCTTGTCTTTTAAAGTTGGAAGGTAGAATAATTGTGCTGTGACAGGGGAACGATGGCTGCTATCTCTCTATGTGCCAGCATTAAGATAACAGTGTCATTGTACAGATTGTTACCCTGTGAATATGTCTAATAAGTTATTATATCGTGCTGAGCAGATGGCAAGTGTGCTCCTGAAAGAATTGATGGATGGGATATGATGTCATCAGTGAGATGACAAGGTTCACAAGGTACTTGACCTCCAAGAATAAGTCCTAACTGGTTAGAATTCTAAATGGTGAACTTTTGTGACACTGGCTAAATGGGAAATATGTGCAATTTGTATTTCTTTATGGTAGTGTTTACCCTCTTCACTGAACTCCACATAATGGGATTTGGTCCCTGAAGACTTGGAGATATTGTTGGAAGGTTTCACCCTGTAACCTTCAGAGGATTTCAAATACAAATCTATACCTCTAAACTTTAACAAAATCCTACTGAATTATATTTATGAAGTCAGGTTCATAGCTTTTCTTGCTTTATATATATGTATAAAGGATTTAATTGAGATGATCAATTAATTTAACATGTTCTTCCAAAAGAGAAAGCTGCTGATTCAGTAAGAAAATACAAAGCATAAAATTGCAATTTATACTTTTATAAGAATGTCTTTGAAATTGTGAGCTACACTAAAATGAAAGGATCTTAAGAGTATAGTAATTTTAATTATGACTAGATTCTCCATCTCTAAATCTTATTAGACAAATAAATATTTGATTGTTCTATCTATCTAAAAAGATATCTTCCCTTCTATTATGTTCCAAATTATATAGTGGGATCTACACTGTTGAAACAGAGGCCTCTAAAACAATCCCCTTAGTTCTTTTCATGACTCGTGGAATGAAGATGGTGCACGCGGAAACCTCAAAATGAGGAATCTTGCTGCTGAAGTTTAGGCACTGTCTAACAGCTGCATCTGGTGGATACCTACCTTCTCTTCTTTGTTGTGTGGAGGATTTAGGTCCTTTCTGCTTCCGCGGCAGACTGGATAATCTAGACAGTGGAATTTTACCCTTCATCTCTTTTAGGCACTCCCTAAACCCTACTGACTAGGGAGTGAGCTCTGCATATCGGTTTTTGTGAGCAATTATGCAGATGGACAGATCCTTCAGAATTAGAAGTTTGTACCTATACATTGTTAATTGGAAATAGAAACGGAACATGCAAAAGATAATATATAAAGAATACATCAAGAAAGAGCTACCGAAACAAAAGGGATAAATGAATACTAAAGCTATATTCTACGCCTTTCATACAATGAAAGTTAGAGTCAAAGAGTTTGGGGTCATGTTTCTTAACCCCTGATATTAATTAATATTTTTTCCCCATTGATTTAGCTGCATTTGGCAATGATCAAAAGCAGGAAGATGGCAGGAAGAGGCATGAACTTAATAGTTAGCCTTTTTTAATCTTTAATAAAATACTTACAGTTTCTTAAAATGCTTCTTGTTATTTGGCTCCTTTGAAATGAGAAGATAAATTCCTTGTGGAAAACTCTTTCATGTTTTATTGATTGTTTGCAGAGTAAAACATAAATTCTATATACAAAAATAAACTATGAGAGCATGTACATGCATACTTGTTCTGAATTCTTTATGATATTTATTTTCAACACTGATAGTTCTTTGCGATATTTGAATATTCATGTGACAACCTAGGGGTTATTTACATGAACTGAAACAAGAGGAAACCAGATGAAAGCACTATAAATCCTGTGAATAAAAACAATATATTATCATTTTTATATTTCCTAACATTCTGAGTTTCAAGTAAGTAAAAGTTGTTTGTAAAATTCCTACTACTGGGGAATATTGTTGCATTTCTTAAATCAGATTGGAGGTACAATAAAACTTTCATAAACATGTTACAAATTGCTTCCATCTTTCCTGTATAAATAAGATGCTGAGGGTTCCTAAATTACTTCAGAATTACAGCAAAGCTTTGGATTGAGTTGTAAACATTATAACAATGTATCCGTTTTAGAGTAATTGCTTTGAAAGTACAGATTACGATTTAAAGTTGCCTTTTTTTTTTATTTGATTTTAAATCCGTGTTTGTTGTCATCCAGCCCAATGCAACTCTTTTACTCATGTCCTGACATCTGATTTTACTGGCGGTAGAAGAAAGATACTATGGCTTTCAGACCATATCCTCTTCCTTTTACTCCAGTACTAAGGGTAGAGGTATTGTGCCTGCAAGAAATAGTAATTTATTTACATGTGACTTGTTGATTGTTATCTCTCTACATGTGGTAAAGCGATACCTCTTTACTGTTGATATTGAGTTATTCTTTCTCTGGTCTATTGCCAGTTCATTTATATGCAATGAGAGAGCAGTAGCCTGTTCAAAACATGTTATTTGTATGGGAGCACAGAGCTGAATCTTTTAAAAAAATACTTTCACTATCTATAGTATGCATCCTTTGTTAGTGGGTGAATTCAAGGGATTTGGTTCCATTCTGGTAAGGTAATACTGAAAACCAGTAGTGAAATATCAGTATTAATGTGTACCAGTTTGTTAACGTAATTAAATAATAATCTGTCAAAATATTTTAAAGTATTAGATGAATTTATCAAATAATTTGATAAATTTTGCATTTAACTTCTCAGGTTTTTAATAAAACTGAACAAAACAGATCCCACATGTATTATCATATTGTCATAGATGTATTGGTTATGTGGCTAAAGAAGTTTCAGATGCCAACTCTTTTCTACTCAATCTGATCAATTCATATGTGTCTGTCTGTATGTCTATGCGATAGAGAAATGTAAAATATTAATAGAAGGTCAATGAGTGTTCACTGAGCTCTCTTTGCCATATGGCCCCTGTGGAGGATAGAAGGCCCTGGCTAGCTTGAGCCTGCCATATGGACCTTGTGGAAAAAGGTAGGTTTCACACACAGAGCAAACCTACCATATGGACAGGGTGGAGCACTCAAAACTCTAAACATTTCTTGTACACCAGGGCCTTTTACACAGAAGAATGTAAAAACATACATAATACATTACACACAAAAGCCATTGAAAAATGGATCAATTGTTTAGGTTTATATAATGCTTTCAAGCAGTGACCAAAACTATATAAATAATCAGGGCTTATTTTGAAATAGTAAAGAGGACCATCAATCATTTACAACTGACTTTTTTGCTTTTCATTTAACATCTGTTGTATAATGGGACTGTACAATGCCACCCTTAATGCTGTACAAAGACAGAACATCCAAAAATAGTGATAGGGTTAAAGCAAAGTTTTTCTGAATGTGTTCCCTCGGGTTTCTTTTCCCTCCTGTTCTTAACCTGAAGAACAAATTTAGCACACTGTGTAAGAGTTGTGAGGCAAGTCCTGAACTTAGAAATGTCTTCTCTTCTCTTAATCTTTTGAGGAATTGAGACTAAGCGTAGGATAAGATCATCGATTCAACTTTAGTCCCTCTATGAAGCATGTGGTGTTACGTAGTGGTGCCTTCTTTTATAGACCAAAGACATAGTAAAGTAGGATAGAAAAATGCTCATCTTTCAAACCACTGGACCTAATGTTGAACCTTTCTACACATTCCTGTGCAAACATATTTATATTTTCTTTAATTTTTGTTGGTTGGTTGGCTTGGCTTGGCTTTTTTTGCAAAAAAAGCAAAAGTCAGATCAGGACCACTCCAGCTATGATTTTACCAAAATACAGGAAAATGGAGCATAAACTAAAGATGTATTTTTAAGACCTTCTTTTCTGTTTTCTTACCGGTTTTCATAATGATTCAGAACTTGTTTTCACAGTTTTATATGAGAGAATGAGTTTTGTGTGTGAGAATGAATAAGTAGAAAAGAAGTCAAGATCTGTTTTATTTTGTAAACAGAGAGATTATCTAAGCTGACTTGTCTCTTCAGATTTCTGTCACAATCTTTTCCTTTCTTCTAATTATATTTTTTTCTTTGGTCTTGCAATTTCAACAAGAAAACTAATTTTTTTCATATCTTGGAATGAGAAGAAACTGCTGAATCAAAGACACTAGAAACAATCAGTGCTACTGAGGAAAGTGTCTGAGATGTAAGGAAAAAGTGCGGGAAGTGGTAGGATAAGCTGAGCTGCAGAACAACTAGGACAAAGAGAAGACAAAGTGATTTTGAAAATAAAGGATTTGGATTTTACCTTTTGAACTCATTGTGCTAAAATTTTTGTGATTGTGCTAAAATTTGGTATACAACCATCAGTCCTTAGCACTGACTTCCTTTTCAAAAACGGAACAAAAAAAAATCACTGAAGTTGCTGTGACTTGCTCATCTCAATCTTCTGGTTGCAGGAGTTCACAAAACCATGTAGGGTGGTCATTTCCTGATGTGGCTCTTGCTTTTTTTACTAGCTGGGCTAAAAGCCAACCTGTTACTGGGATACAGAATAAAAGTGTTATCCTTAAATGTATAATGATATCATCAGGTTGAGATAATAAAGCTTGTAAAGTGTGTTTCACTTTGTTTGGGCAGTAACTGTTTTCACAGTACAATAATGCTAAAGCTCTTTTGATTTCTCTTTTGTTTATTTACAGCTATCACATACATAAATTATCATAAATTCTTAGAGAAACTTCGAACCACTCTTGGGATCTGTATTTTGTTTCTGTTACATAACATTAATAATTGCTTAAGGAATGAAATAAAGATTTTTTCAATTATGTTATTGGCATAAACATTGAAACATTTACAGAAGTTTTGATATGAAACAAAATTAGTAAGAAGATCTGTCCCTGTAGTGGAGATGCAATGCATATTTCCTTGATATTATGATATGATGTAGATAAAAGACTGAACAAAATATTTAACGTACATGAAGATTTTAAACTGGATCCCAGAAGAGATTTTAATTTACCAGCAAGTGTATGGCATGTTTGCTGTGTAGGGTACTTTAATTTTCTGTATTTAATGTAAACCAAACTGATCCATGTTACATGATGACTCCAAACTATTTTTTATCTTCTTAAATCAGTGCTGAATGTGACTCATAATGCATAAATACATAAAGGATATTTTTTTGTTCTTCTCTAATATGTATTCTGATATATTAGCATAAATTACATATTCCAAGACATGAAAACACATGCAGGCCAAATCTCACTTTAAAGTGGATGCCTCAAATGGAGCAGAAAACATTAGGGGTAAAACTTCTACATTATTCTATCAGTGAGCATCAAGCTAGTGAATGCTGTAGAAATCTCACTAATGGACACATTCTGGCAGCTTGTTGCAGATGTTTGATGAATGAATTGCTGGAGAAATCATATCAGATGTAAAAATGCTTGCCTTTTCATTCTGAATTTTGTTTCTGAGCACTCTGGGGTTTAGGGATTTTGTTTGTTTATTATTATGGATTTCTGTGAAAATCAGATATTAGGATATAATGTATAGGCAATGGTTTGAGAAATGTGGCTATAATATTGTAAAGGACTGTTTCTGATGCTATAAACTATGAAGCTCATATTGAACTCCCATAGGCAGACAGCCAAATTTCTATTAGAATATCATAACCATATAATCCAAACTGTGTACATCGATTATTGTCTACAACATTTGCATCTGAGTACTGGAACCATTCCATAGATAGACACATTAAGGATGTTTGTTATATCTGCTAAAAAAATATTGTGGAATAATTTGGAAAAAGTGAGTTAAATATACTCTCTTATGCAAATGTGGGTGTTTCAGCTGCAAAAATAAGGAAACCTCTGTGTTATACTGCTTCATGATACTTAATCAGCTCACTCCTTTTGTACCTTTCCTGGTGAGAGCTTGTCAAAACAGGATGCTTCACATCCTTTTGTTTTCAGTAACACTTGGTGTATTAGGTGTGAAGAGAGTTAAGACCTGGAGTTACTAGATCATATAGTTCTGTAAAAAGTGTGTATTGCCATTTGGGTGCTCAAGCAAAGACTGGACACATTATTGAACTACTGATGACAAAACACCTGTTCCTTTAACCTCTCAGAAGCCTGACTGGAGGGCTGGACCAGCACAGTCCCCTCAGTACTTCGTTTTCAAAGAGTGGTTCCTTCCCCTGCATTTTCAAAGCATTTGAAGCTTTTCATTGCATGTTCATGAATTCCTGAACCTATTGCCCAGTAGCCCCATACAATTATGTCAGTTGAGTCCATCTGATTTGGTTTCTGATTATTTTATTTTACTGGCATATTTCGCGCTGATACATCCAGGGCAGGAATTTTGGCAAGGCAAAAGCTCAGGAACAGCTTTCCTTAATATGTTTCTGTCTTGCTGTGCCTTTTAGGCTGGTCATCTTATTCACTGGTCTAATTCCATGTATTATAAGTCCAAACATTAGAGGTAATTGCTAGTATCCCTTTTCTTAAAGAAGTTATTAAAATCATGGGCAATTAATAAGATCTTCCAAGGAAGTGAAGAGAATATGAGTATACATGTTTTTAAATACTGGATTTCTGCAAAAAGCAGTGTCACTGGACATTTTATGTATTTATCTAAAATATGATATTTTCTCATTTTCATAAAAAGAAACATGACAGTATTCTGTATGAATATTCAGTTAAACAAAGCACTTAAATTAATCAATAGATCCAGTTTTACATATTCTGACCAGATAAATGTTTTTCTGCTGGGACAGATAACCAGTATAAGTTGCCATAAATAAGAAGTTTTTAAACCTCTCTTGCTTTCTCTGTTGAACTTCTCTGACGTATTTATTTGCGAAACGCAATACTGTTGACTTCTGTGCTGCCAGTTTACACCAGATGCCAAGAATGCCTGGTCAACCTCATCTGTTTGCCAGCACTCTGGGGAGGAGGGGTATGGGACAGGTTATGAGTTGCTGAATGAATGACAGCTTACGAATGTTGCTCAGACACATTACCATATATTCATTTTCTTTTTGGGCATCTGATTCATGCTGTCAGCAGATTACCAAGAACATGGACCATGTGACAAGGTAGCAGGAGAATTAATACTTAGGCCCCCATTATTGCAACATGGCTAGATGTGGACTTCTTGAAAACACTGGCTTTTCTGTTTATTTCCTGAAGAGAATGAATATTAGAATTATTAACTGAACACAGACCAAGGAAAGTAGTGTGAATACAATGCAGTTCCAGGTATTAACATAAACCCCTCATCTTCAGAGAATTACAAGTTACCAGCTGTGCTCTTATCAAAAACTCCCTTCTTACTACCATTACGCTTACAAAAGAGGAGTGCTGTTATTTTAGATGACAATGACAAAAATGCTAATATTGTTGATATTCCTTATTCTTAAATCACCTTAAATCCCCAAATAATAGATGTTTTTCAACTTTCATGAAACGTGTCCAGAGGATTATTAATCCAAGTTATGTGGCCCTTGAAATGATCCAATAAATTCTAGCAAAATGCAATTGTTACATTGCCTAATGTTTTTTTCTCTGCATTTTGCAGTGGCCATATGGAGGCAGTTATAGGGAGGAATGGGCAGCACAAAAATAAGTATGCATACTGTGGATGCACTGCCTTGTGTATTGCTTTTATCAGTTGAGATGTGCATATTTATGTCCATAATTTTGCAAATGTGAAGTTTAGTCTGCAATACATTCATTATGCAGCCTTAAAGTCCAGTCCCTAATTTGAGGTTTGATGTTAATCAGGAATTTAGCTTAGACTGAAAATACTTGGCTTGATCATTTGATTCTGCATGCGTTTAGGAAAGCTGGATATATGATCAGGGAGCCAGCTTCTGAGCCAGTGCAATAAAGGAGATTAAATAGCTGGTCTTGTGAATGTTGGGGTTGGATTTCCTAACCAAATATCCCTTCACTGCATAGATGATCATGGACACCCCTCAACACAACTTTGGAAGAAGCTGAGAATGACTCTTGTGAACCTCCAGGGAGACACATTTGCAGAACCCTCTGCATGCATATATGCATATAAGCAGTTCTTGTGGAATTGCTACAAAGCCAAGAAACATTCTTTTTAGCACTTAGTATTGCCTGGCTGACGGAGTGGAGTTAGCAGGGTACTAATTGGGATGTTTGACATGAACCGGTAAAATACATTTATATTTTTTTCAGCATTCAAAGCACAGATGGCCTTACTCTGCATCTGATTCCTGCCAGTAGCATATAAGGATCTTTAAAAAAGAAATAATGGGCATCGTTCTTTCAATTAAAAACTGCAGGTTATAAAATTGTGGAGTGCCTTCTTTTTATACTAATATATTCTTTAAAAATGCAATAAAATATTTAGAATACCTTTTTAACAACCATTTCATCTTTAGGAATTTAGAGTAAATTTCTTAATTTCTTCAGAGTTAATGAATGTTACTGTCAGGTGTTCAAGATATATGTGTTTTATAATTATCAGATATATACAGAATCATCTCTGACTATCCCATTTCTTCTATTTTCCTGATCATTCAATGCATTTGAAAAAATTGTGTGAAAAAATCTGTGAGTAAACAAGATACTTTTTATTACGGGGACAGAGAAACCATACAATTTTGTTTTGCACATTATGTGTTATGATGCCAAAATACACAGAATACAAATACCACTGGCATTTTAACATTCCATTGTATGGTAAAATATGTTTGTTTAAAAATAGGAATGATAATTTATTCTAGAATGTTGTTAAATCCTTAGAATAAATAAATCAGCCAATACTGCTTGACCCAGCCCTGATCAGTAATAGGCTGCAAAATAAGATAAAGGTTATTAAAATAATCCTTTTATTGAAAGAGAAAATTAGATAAGTTGTGCTGATTGACTCTGAGGCCCTCCTAGGGACATGTAAAATGAAGAATAAACTCAACTTGATCTAGTCCAAAAAGCCTGAAGAAATCCTCACAGCTGGAACATCACCGCTAATTACATTTTTGCTTTTCAAATATGTTTTGCCAACTCTTCCTGTTCATTTTTAGTGATATTATACCCATAATTCCTTAACAAACTAAAATATGTGATCTTTAAAGAATGTATTTTATATATTTGCTTTGACAGATGAAAATTTCACTTACATTCAACTAAAATTCTTGAAATACCACAAGAATTACTTGTGCAAAATCTGTTGTATGTAAAAAACAACAGTTTAGCTGTTTTGTTTTTTTCTTGCTGAGTCAGTATACATTTCTTACTCCTGGGCAGTCCTCCTCCCCTACTTCACCTCATAATCCCACTCCTATTACCCCTTTCCAAAATGTTTGACCACCTTGAATGTCCTTCTTCCCTGTTTTCTCAACTTTCTATTTCCTCACTTCTTGATTACTCCTTGTCTTTTGTCAAGTCCTCTCTGTTTCCAACCTTCCATATTCCAGCCAGCAATATGTTCCTTTTTCCCCACTCTGTGCCTATGGGAAAATCGACTTGCAAGGTATCAGCATAGAAGGGGTATCACTGAACCTTGGAGAAAGAATGATCCCGAATGTTGTGTTAAAGAAGTGATTCTCCATCTGGCTCTAATTTGCCATTATGGAGGCAACTCCAACTGCAGTATGATCAATGATCCTGTGCAGTAGTGAAGAATGACCTGTAGAGAATGCATGTTCTTTAAAAGGATTGAAGAAATACTGGAAATTTATTAATTGATTTTTTTTTCCAAAAAGGAAAAGAATCAAGTTAGTCCATTATGTTTTCAGTGGTTAAAATCTCATAGAATTGTCAGAAAATATGAGACTTACTGTTGGTGGGAAAGTCCTGCATATAAACATCTCGTGAAAGTCCTACCTCCGTAGTGGACGCATAAAACTAAATTCCTATGTCCTTTTATTCCTGTGTAGTTCTTTACGTCAAGTGAGTGTGTGCATATTTGGAAGCTGTTCCACTTAGGAAAATGGTTCATCGTGGTAGATTTGATACATGGATGGATGAGTTCTGTAAGATGTACTTGCACAAATATATGCAATTGCATCAGGTACAAAGCCATTGTGTGTAAAGTACACATCCAAGAAACTTAGTAACTGTGATCCTTTCCATGTAAGTTTTAAATTTTTTTGTCATATTTCATTATTAGGGAGTTGCTATTTCCAAAGTCCTCAGGCAAACATACCAATCTAAGAAGCAGAACTCAGTGGACAGCATTTGCCATGGTACTATTAACTGTGAGAGCACCAGCCTGTTTGAAGTGTTACAGAAACTAACCAGTCAGTCAGTCTATTTGAATATTTGGTATTCCCTCCTGATTTCCAGCTGCCCCAGTTGCAAATGTTTTAATTTCAGAGTATTTGGGCGTCCTGGGGAACTGTTGTTTGTATAAAAAGAAGTAAATAAATTGTCATTTGAAAAAAAAATAAATTATAAGTTAGTTTCAGTACATTCCTTTTATAGTTGGTAACATCCTTCACAGTCGTCTTCCATTGCCCCCAGTAACATGCAGGGTGAATCTTGAATGACTAAATCTGTAAAGCAGCCAAATGGTATGGGAATTGGGCAAGAAGTTTTTATTTATTTATTTGTTGGTTTGTTTCTTTGTATGTATCTGCCTGAAATTATTAAACATTTCGATTCAGGAAATGGGATCCCCTGTTCTTTTGTTTTAATATAAATCAAGAATTACAGATGAATTAAAAGAGAAGAACTTCTCACACTTGAAACCTCTGACAGCAAGGAAGGTGAAATATGAAGCCTTGTACTAAAGAGTGTTTGACAATGTAAACTAAAATAATATTAAGCCAAATGGATTAGATTGTTTCTACAATGTAGAAAAAAAATGTGTTCACCAGATTTATGGCAATAAAAAGTGGAAGCAGAATCCTCTTTCATCATTCAAATGGTAAGAGTGAGCCTGTGTTAGGAATAAATACATGTGGAATATTTTGCAGAGAACACAAAAGCCTCAAGATGCATTGCAAAAAAAGCATGACATGATTACAGAATGGCAGTAATCTGTATAGTATTTTTTTTCCAACCAGCTATTATCGCTTGCTTTCAAATCCTGGCATTATCAATATTCTCCAGTTTGATTGGTGACTGGTCTGAACTTATCCTACTTGCTTTTAGGAACAAAGACAAGAGAATGGCTACCTCTATTCATCTATTATTGTTTAATAGCTGTCACAGCTTCCCGGATGTCTGTTTCCATGCTATCTGGTGAAAGAATAAAATAGAATGGCAACAAACCAAATACAGTGAAATATGTTTGTTGTATTTGGCCCAAACCAGCTGCTATTTACAGATAAAATCTGGTTTGAACAAAACCAGGTGAATTTTGGAAATTGAGAAACAATGGATAGAGTGGTTGTAGCATTTACAAATACTTTAAAAATACGTGTCGCATTCAGACTTGCCTATTATGGTGATTTAGTTCATATGTCAAGACACATATTCATCTCTGCCCAGATACTGTAGAGGCTTGGGTAACAACTTGTCCGATCCCTGCTTATTTGTTAATTTATAACATCTCCGTTCCTAGCACAAACCAAGGCAGGCCCGGACATTTCTTTGTTCTGCCTTGTTCTTTGTTTTTTTCCCCCCCTCTTTCTTTTCATTGTTGTGCTCCCCACTCTGACAATGGAGTTGTAGATTGACCCTATTTCCCCTTTTGCCCTGACTTCTCTTCTAACACTTCCTTTGATGTGTTTAGAATGAAAATACCAAATCTGTTTCCCAGAAAGAGCTCATCATTTTGCAGCATTACTCTGCTAGTAGTGTAAGAGGAACATTAGTAGTTCCTTTGCAGCAGCTTAAAAGATGTTAGGCTAATGATTATTTGGAAACAAAAGATATCTCATCCTTTTGAGAAAAGAGGACTTGTGCAGGAATGAAGTATTTTTAAATGTTTCAAAGGCAAGAGGCCGTATCATTTTGCTACTAAGATATGTGGTTATGTTTTAATTGGCTGTGTTTACAATGTGGTTTTTCTTAAAAATGCATTTTTCTAAGATTCCCTCAATCATCGCTTATCTCACATCCACAAATATCCATGCTTCCTGTGTATAGTATGTGCATTTGCTCTGTTTCAAACATACTCACACTCAAAGTTTATTTCACATGGGACATCAAGAAAACAAAGTCACATTCGTCTTACTTTTTTTTTTTCTGGGTTGACATTTCATTAAAATAAGTTCAGAGTAAGTTCATCTCTCTAGTCCTACCCTTCAGTGTAGATTTGTTTCTGTTATTTATTATAACATAACAGTTTGGTTGTTACTTTGAATCATATCATTCTAACATCTTTTGAGTTACTTTGCCTATTGCAAAACCATGCCACACATTGTTAAAAAGTCTTCGCAAACTTCACGTGTTGAGCATGCACAAAGTACAGCATGTATGACATTAAATAAATTGTAAAGTAGCAATACAGAAGAAACAATTGATCCCTTTCTTAAATTCTATTACAAGACCTGTGTTAGGAGCTTTCTGTATCTCAGCAATTGCATGGAAGAGCAGTTTTTGAGTTAATTAAGGCTTATGGAATTTTTAAGTGGGTCAGTTTCATCTAGTATCTCTTAAAATATTTTGACAATTTTAGACCTAAATTATCAGTAAGATTCCAAGTAGTCTTAGAAAGTAGGAGGTCATTGATCCATTTTCCTGGCAAACCTAGAGGAAAATGATGTCTTTTCAGTTTCCTTTCTCATTTATATGAATCAACTTCACCATGCGTACTAGTGATTCGACTCTTTCCTGCTATATGCAAGAGCAATACCTTCACTGGAACCACTGATATAAAGAAATCTCTACCCAAAAAACTTAAAGATGTAACATGGAAGAGGCTTTATAATATTTTCTTTTTTTCCTCTTTTCTTTTTTTTTTTTTTTGTTTTTTTAATTTGGGTAAAAATCATTTGAGGAAGCCATATTTTCAGTAGAGGAAAAAAGTTTTCAGCTATGCAATAATATCATGTATTGTTTATCAACCTATTGTCTAACTAGTTTTGTTTAAGTTTTGGCTTGTTTCTTTTGATTAATGAAAGCATAACAATTCTGACAGCAGTTTGGAAAAAAACATTTGGTAATGATTTTTGACACTAGAATAGGAGTTTAGAAGTTGAACTAAGCTAGTTTTCAATACCCAGAAATACATAATTTTTTTTTTCTAATGAAGTGGCGAATATTTCTATAATATTTTAAAAGTTGGAAAGAAAATACTCATATTTAGGGCCAAATTTTAGTATATTACTACAAAATGACTACAGAGCTATCCATGCTGCTGTGGGGTAGCGTGAGGACAGAGGATACATCCACGCAGTACATTTTTCAGAGCCTGCTTTGAATCTCAGTAAGGTAGATAGGCAATGGTTCGGTAATCTAGAGCCATTTTTTTCTCAGCACTTTGTAACATGACCGGAAAACTTAAATATAGCTGAAAAAATCGTTTTTGACTCTGAATGGTCTGAAGCTTTCCTTGGTCAACATCAATTCCTTTCAGTAACCTTAACTTGGAAAGCTTTTGAATGATGACTTTATGAGAAAGCAGTAATTGTGGCATGAGTTGTGACAAACAGGGAATAAGGAACAGGGTCTTACTCCTTGTGTAGTCTATTCTCAGCCTGAGCCACAGCAAAGTAGGAAGAACAGCACCCAGGTTAGGAGTGATCTCCCCAAAAGCAGATCTTTCCATCTGAGCCGGTCATCTTAAGCTTCTCTTACAGCCAGCAGGTTCTTCTAGAGGAAGGTTTTCCTCTTCCTGCAGTAGATGTCTGTGAGAGTTCAGATGGATGAGTACCTTAAAGTGGCCTCTGCTTCTTTCCACTGTCTGTAAAAGAGCTTAGTGGTACCAGCCCAGCAGCAGATGTCCAAAGGCCTGTTTGGATAGTTCTGTGGAAGGACATAGTAGGAAAAGCTATTACTTTAGCACTGTAAATACTGGCCAGCATGACAGACCTGGTGAGGAGATGGGACAAGAAATCTGCACCTCAGCGTCATTAGAGATTGCTTCCTTCTGGAGGAATGGTGGTGGGGACTATTGGAATGAACTGGGACTTTGAGTCATGGATTTCCCATCCTGAGATCATCAATAATCTAACCTTTTGGTACTGCAGATTTCAATTTTCATGGTCCTAGACTATGTCAACTTAAGAAAATACTGCACTCAGTTCAAGAGAGAGCTCTTTTTAGGCAAATAGGATCAACTTTCATATACAATTTTAATGAACATGGTAAAATAAATAGAGAAGTACAACCATTACGGAAACTATAATTAAAAAAATAAATAGAAAGTTAACTTCCCCAAAACATATATAACTTACAATGGTCAAAACCAAAATGGAAAAAAACAAGTCTGACAAACTCCTTTGTAGTCAAATAGCTGTGCAGAATCTGCATCATACCTAGAGTACATTCTGATGTCCTTGCTTTGTACTGAGATACATCAATATGTGTCAGTTAATATTGCCCTTGGTAACAAGAGTATGTATAGATATATGTATCTATATATGTATCTATATATCTATATATATATATATAGATAGATAGTTTTAGTTTTGAAGAATTCAGATTAGCATCTAATGCAAATAAATTGACCTAAATTTCTATATCATATCAACGGTAGCCTAAAAATATTTCAGAAAGTAAAAAACAAAAAGAAAAAGGAAAAAGAAAAAGAAAGAAAACCACAAACGAGGATATTGAAGTTTCTGTTAATTGTGGGGGCTTTATTATTTTTTTTCCACTTCTTAATCTGTTCACAGATTATCTGTGAAACTTTAATCTTAGAAGTCTTCAAGCTGCACAAGTTTTTTCCCACTGTGATGTCAGAACTGATCAGATCTGATTGTTACAAAGATCCACTAAGGAGTTCAGCACTAATTGTTAGAAGATGTCCGTGCTTAAAAAAATTAGGCCAGTGATTGTTACCATGCTGTTAATTTCATGTACTGTTCAGAGAATGTTTTAATTGTGGGAATCAGGTGTATTTTCTTGATGAAAAATGTATTGAGGAGCTGTAGTTTTTCTTGGTGTTGCAAAATCTTCTGAGCTGTAAGTGAAACCATTAAGAGCGGGAAGGGTTAATTGTATGGGAAGCCTCGTATTCAAATACTTCTCATATACAAAATATATGTCATGCTAGAAAATATTCTATTGTCAATCCAAATAGAACACAAACTAAAATGAGATAATTGGGAAGGTGCCCATAAAGTCAGCCTGAATATATTATCACAAGTATATGTGAGATAATATTTGTTTTAAAAAGATTCTATGGCAGTGTAAACTCAGTCTCATTAGAGACTGCATTTAAAAGGCTTATAAAGTTACTCATTAATGTTATCTTGTTGTATCTCCACAGCTTTTTCATTAAAGAAAATTCAGCAGAAAGCATTTTCTCCTGATAGCAGGAACCAATTTGCAATAAATGTTCTGGAAACCACTAGGGAAGCCATTACTGAGGTCTAATAAAAACAGACAAGCGTAACTTGTTCTATATTTTTGTTTCAATCACATACAGATGAGACCCCGCTCTCCACGCCAACCGCAAGAGACAGCCTTGACAAACTTTCTCTAACTGGGCATGGGCAACCACTACCTCCGGGTTTTCCATCTCCTTTTCTATTCCCTGATGGATTGTCCTCCATAGAGACCCTTCTGACTAACATCCAGGTAGGCCTTTTTGTAGATCAGCTTAAAGGGATGGAGAGGAGCCAGTTGCAGATTTGTCTAAATTGATAAAACCATTCTAGCTTAATCAGTTCATAAGATTATTTGGATCAACTAATTTGCTGAAACTTTCTAGTAATTTAGGTTTTAAAGGAACCACAGCAAACAAATGAATTTAGAAGCTGTCAGATACAGTACATAAAAATACAGATTGTATATTAAACCACAGCAGAAAATTCAATGTAAATTACATTGGTGTGTTTAACAACATTTGTCTTCAATGCTCTTTTTATTACAGGCTAATGAAATGTATCTTACTGTTTAACTTTATCTCATTTACCAAACAGAGAAAGAGTTCTTTAATAAATAGTTATTTCAAATTGCTAGAGTGGCATGGTGGAAATTATATTTAAAGCTATTTGAAATGTGTCTCCCATAAAAGCATTTACAAAAAGCACTTCTTTTATAAATAAGCTCATTTCACTTAAAGTACTGTCTTCAAAAAATAGACTTCAAAGGGTATTAACAAATTTTTTACAGATTTCCTGTTTGGTAGTCATAATATCTGTTCTGTGTGCAGTAGAGCCATGTTCAAATATTATTTATAGTAAACACTATATGTAGCTTGAAGCCAAGTTGTTAGTGTTTCATATCAGAATTAAGAATTTTTTTTGTCCACAAATTCAATGATCTTGTGTTCCCCATATGCAAATTTTACAACAATATGGTTGTATGTTGCATGCAGAAGCAAAATGATAGTGTCAGAAATAATACAGCCATATTGCATATTCCAGATAAGCCTTGTCTGGGCAGCTACCAACTTCTAATTTGTCACCATATATTTCCTGCTCATTCCTGCAAACACATAAAATCAATTGTATTGTATCCAGCAAAGGATATGACAGAGTAGGGCCAGATCCTGCTCACTTTTCTGTCTGAAGCAATCTCATTAAAGTTTATGGCACTTCTGAATTGTTTTATGAAAAGTATGTGAGCCATTCATTAGTTGCGTTTTGAGGTCTAATAATGGAAAAATACTGCTATTTAAGAATACTACTATCTCTGCCTGGTCTGAAAGAGCATATTTATGATTCCTTTCTGCAATTCTGGGACTTAGCAACTTAAATATTTAAACAATGAACCAAGGTAATTTGATACCAGCATTCTTGTAACATATCTGCTGCAATTTGTAAAGATTGTATTTTTTTCTTAAGACAGAAATACAGTTAGTAATGTTTTTGCTGTGCATACATGTACAGAAAAGTTCTCAGTAATTTTTTTGACAAATGTCTGCACTCAGTGTCTCTAGACAGCAACCTAATGAGCAAAGCATTCAGCATCAACAGGTTAGCTAATCTCGTGATTGAATATGAGAGTGCTGCAGTACTTCAGGATAAATGACCGGGATTAATTTGCCAAGAATGCCTTCAGTTTTATTTTACAGAAAATGTAAATGTGAAATTCAGTCATTACTTTTTTTTTTAATGCTCTAATCTTACCTGGAATGAAAAGATAAAATAAAAGGCAACATCGTAAACAAACCAGAAACTTTTTTATGCCTACTCTTGTGCTTTTGTACATCCTGCTCCTTGCCTTGAGATTCCATATCATGACAAATCACCTATTAGGGAAAAGTGGTGGGACATAAGTCCTTTTGGATTTTTCAGTATATCTCTACATCACAATACGTGTTTTTGACAGATTTCTAGCAATCCATCCATAATGGTATATGAAGGCATTTCCCCCCTCTCCCCTCCTCCAGATTTAATTTTTATCAGGACAACACTAGAAAACCGCTTAATCAAATAAAAAGTAAATAAAATTAGTTGACTCTCCCATCTGTGTGGGAAAAGTTGACTTTAACAGCGGTAGAGAATATTACAATATCATATGGACAATAGTGGCAATTTCGTTAATCAATGTCATTTTAAATGGTTTCCATATTTAGCCACTATTGCAATGAGAGGGGGCTGCCCCGTTCCTACAAATGAGTTAGATACTGTGATGCGTTTTTTTCCCAAACAGAGTTTTAGGTATTTGACTACAAGTTCAAATTTGTTGATGGCATCTGTGGAAAGAGGCAATTCTGTACCATGGTCCCTGATTGCACTGTAATTTGTGACTTTGCTGGGAAATGCATAAATAGTACCTGATACCCATGACGCGTTTATTACCTGAATTAGAAGGACTCTTTTCACTGAATAAATGGTTCCTTGCTGTCCTTTGGACCTGATGGATTTTGCATCCCTTTCAGTAGAGATATGGTTTCCTCGGGGAGGTGGAGCAGTGTGATACCTCACTATTCTCTTGTTGCATCAGTGGAGCAGGTCTAACTTCCTTGAAAAGATCATCTGGCCTACAGTCCATTCCCTGCCTCAAGTACTAAGGTGCTGTTAAAAGAAAAAATAGCAGAAATCTAGCCAACGGCTTCATGAGTGGATTTGCTGAACACTGCTCTTTTTTCCACAGGGTCATTCATGCTGAAAATAGGGAGGTGTTCTTTCACTGAAAGGGTATATGTCTGCTTGTAAAATGCAAGTGTACATTTTTTGTTAGGTAATGGGTCTGGGAAGCATCCCCAATATGCCACGTGGTGCTGGAGGTAGCCTACATTTTAGGGATACGTTCATCACAGGAATATATAGGCAAGGAGCTTCTGGCTACACCAACGTGCGTGGACTTGATATGGATGTCTCTGCCGTGATCCCCTTCTGTATATCGAGTTGTGTGAAGTTCAGGATCCGGAGGATCTGAATGATATAGACTTTGAAACCTCCAAAAAAGCTTGTAGAGACCGTCCTGGTTTAAAATAGAACAGGATTAGGGTGTCATTAGGGCACTAGGAGCTCTAATTTTGACCTTTGCCAAGGTAAGAAGGATCCTAAACCTTGTCATTGGAACAGTGCTTTTTGGGTATGAGAGCAAAAATTTCTAAACACTTTTGTAACTTGAAAGCAAATGTGCTATAAGTCCTGCAGATGCTGATGAACTCAGGTGAATTTGTTGCCTAACTGGGATTCTGTTGTAGAAGTCTGAGTCATCCTTTAGAATCGACCTCTGAACACAAGTGAGTCTGTTTCTTCCATCCAGACTAAAGTTAAATGGATAGTTTGATCACAAATTCATAATTTTAGACAAACATTAAGGAAGCCTATTTGCTTCTGCTGTCACCACTATGTCTTTCTCTGTACCATATATATGGGGTTTTTTTTTTTACTTCTCCATAAATACTTCTTTAAGCAAAATACAATGTTTAATTATTTGTACATTTAAAGAGGAGATAATAGCAATATACAATACCCAGAATAATCAATGTTGTTCTTGCTGGGGACTGCTGAAATACTAACAATAAACTATAAAAGAATATAATTAAGCAAATACACACATTAAAAAAAGAAATAAGGTTGAAAACTTGTTTTTTTATTTGGAGTTATATCTGCACATCTAAAAGGAAGACAGAATAAATTTCCCCAGACAACTTAAATGTCTGTTTTTTTCCCAAAGTGTATTTGTAGATTTCTTCTGGATTAAATGCTGGAAATGTATGTGCAGTTGCAGGAAGGATGAAGGGTGGGGGAAAGTGAGTCGCAGCAAAATGCTCTGTGTGTGCTAGTGAGAAGGCTAAAGATGCCTCTGTACCCCTCACATAAGTTTACTGTTTTGAGTCATGGCCTGATTATGCCAAAGTATGTTACAGCCATGGCCTTTCATGATACTGCAATATTCTTGTGTAATAGTAATGTGCTTTCAAGCTTTTAGAGTCTAAATCTTTACTGTCCCTGAGATGAATTTCCATTCATATCTAAGGGATTATATGTTTTTGCACCATGATAGCTGTATTTTTCTATCAAGACTGTATTGTACTGACATATTTTTGTTGCTAAATATCTTTAAAGAGATGCCTAAAATAATTTGCAAGTATCAGATTGATATTAATAAAAGCACTGCATGGTTACAAACTAAATTCCCCTCTGAAAACAAAGAAAACTACTGGCTTTATTGCTGTGAGTCTCCTGCACTGTTACTATCTATGACTAAATGCTAAGAGAAAAAATTCTGCAAACAGTGGAAAAAGTAAAAAATCATGGTTTTACTTCATTAAAAGTAAATTTATTTTATTTATCTTCTGCTAAAATTCAGGAGAATTATTTTATTTTTCACAGAAAGTAGTACTGGAAAAATGTCATTTATACTTGTGTAATATGCCTTTTTCTGTGGTAAACTATTCAATTTGAGATATTAAAAAAAATGTCTTTCAGGAGTCATCTCTAGAGATATTCTAATATGTTGTCTTGCTCATGGTACTTAGTCACTAGTCAGTTATAAATAGCAGGTATTCAAAAATTAACATGTGAAGTTAACTAGAATTGTGTGGTTTTTTTGTTTGGTTTTTTTTTGTAGAGCCTTTCACTAGATACTTTTAATGATGAGAGCATACACATTATATATATTTTCCTGACTAAAAGAGAAGCAGTGTTATCTGAAAGTGTTTTCACCATGAATGGCTAATACTGCAGAAAGAAGCCCCTGAGCTCCAGCACAGGAAGCTGGGAGGGTTGACTAGGAAGACTTCCCGGCGTGCATGCCCTGATCTTCTAGTTTTCCTTTTTAACTCCGTGTGGGCAATTGTTGGAAACAGGATATGATCTTCTAGATAGACTGTCAAACTAATTAGCAAGGTCATTTTGATGTCACATATGAATGTATAGCCAACTAAATTCTGTTAGTTGGAACACACACTTATAGATGCAGCTAGAAAGAGAAGGAGCTTCTATATACCTTCCCCTCCACCCCTTTCAAAGTAGGCTACACATTATTTGCATAATTTAAAAATAGTGATGAGTAATACTGGTTTTAAGACTGAGTTGAGGTTTGATATATGTTTGATTTCTGTAGGATCATGAGGCTGCCTTTACATGATGGTGTTTTCAGATCAGAGAATGGGAAGAAATGAATGTATCAACTTAGCCTTGTGTTTGGGACAGTTCTAAATTATTTGTCAGTGGAAAATCCTAAAACAAGTACAGTAAAGAAAACAAACCAAATCAGAGTGGTCTATAAATCTCCATGGAATAAAACATCCATTTTTGACGTTAACATTGAAATAAAAATTGATAATGGCACCGAGAAGAATGGCCTGCCATGCTTAAAGCCAGGCTCCAGATAGAGCCATACTGTATTGAAAACAAATCTGGAACCTGAGCATGTTCACTGCAATTGTCATTATCCGGCCTCCATAACATCTGACCTTCCCTAAAGAGAAATATTTTCTTTTTGTTAATGTCCTGTGTTGCACTGCATTTCCCATTGTCATTGGCAGCATATTGATTTAATATCAGGTTAGAGGATTAGCCATAGCACATACAACTTGGACATACTGCATTTTGTCTAATCTTCTATAGCTGATCCACTGGGAGAATTAATAGAATTTCATGCAACTCTGAAATTGCTATTCCTGTTCCAGGGGGCACTGATGATTTTTTAGATGTTGTACTCTTTTAGTTTTTCTCAGCCCCTTCAGCACTGAATAAAGAGAGATGTTGAATGTTTCCAGTATTTTTGCATTAGTGCTGTCATTGGCAGCAACAGCACTTTTGATATGCATCAGTTTGGCTCTAGTGCAGATTTTTTTCACTTTGGATGCCTACTGATGTGCACTGATTTAACTTCTAAAAATGAAACTTAATTTTGTGTAGCTTATAAGTAGTCCCTAGTGGATCTTGGCTCCAAAAAGCTAATATTTTTCAGACATAATCAGCAGCAATAGGTAATGTATTACCATTAGCTATGTTAGCAAGTATAAAAAAAGGAAAGGCTGGGGGAGGAAGTGTGGTGCAGAAATTCAATAGAAAATGTAATATTCTTTTAGCAGCTTCGTACTTTGAAGCAATTCTTAATATAAAATTACACACATCAGTGTTACACTCTAGTGTTATTCTCCATGTTTATTCATAATGATTGTTTCATATTTAAAGAACACCAAAATATCGTGTTTTGTCAGCCAAGGACAATAATAGTTTAATAGTAATTTATTTTAAACTGCTACTGATAATACAACCAATCAACACATTAAGTGATGCCAGCATTGGCATCTTGCTAAATAATCTCTAGGCTGTGCACCGAGAGTACATCTTTCAAAGATAAGTCAACAAGAGCAATCAGAGCAGAAAATTAGAATTTGGTATCTTAGAATTAAAATACAGCTAAACTAAAGTTTTAATTGGGGTGATCTAAAAGGGCACTTGATATAATGATCTCTTTCATTTGTTACTAATTGTTTGTTCCTGATGAAGAAGAAACATGTACAAGAATGTAGTTGAATTGAATAAAGATGGCAGTTGTTTTAGCAGCTTGATTTTATTGTTAAACAAGATGGATTTAAGAATTTGGGAAGACAGTGTTTGCAGCTTTAAACTTACTAGACAATACACTTTTCATCAACAAATACTTTTCATGTAATTTCTCTTGATCTGGTTTATTTATGATTTGGATGTATCACATGTTCTAGTAAGTGATGAATAGGAGAAGAATAAAACATTCTAGAGTTTAAGCATAAGCCAGAAGCAGGTATTGATAAACAACTCCTACTTCAGTTTCTTACTGATTCAAATGCACCAGATGTAGGAGAATATGGCTGTGGAAAAGGAACAGAAATCAAATTAATATTAAATTCTAAAAAATAGGTTGTGAACACTTTCAAAATATTTCAAATTGTATTTTGCTTTGCATATGTATGTAGAGCTTTATATGTAGCTTTCTTTGTTTTTCTTTAATAGTCATTGAGGTTTAACTCAAATTCAACCCATTCAACCCAAAATACCTTTGTAATTTAGTTATTTTACAATAGCAAAAGAAAACTGCTAAAATTTTAAACATGTTGTGAGGACATTTGTTGTGTTACCATTGTTATCATTTTTCCAAACATGCTTCCGTACTTATGTAGTGTATATCATTTTGCTGACCATCTGGGCCTTGCAGTCAGAAGGTGTTGAGTTCCTTTAGCTTCTATAGACTTCAACAGATTGAAGTGTAACAGAGCTGCAGAGCATTAAGCTCTGAACAACACAAGACTTGAGGCAACAATTGATTTAAGAAGGAGGATGAGGAGTACTGAGAATAACAGGCTCTGAAAACAGTACTAAAAGAGGAGTTTGAAGGATACAAATTTTACAACAATCATTGGCACTGGGAAGACTAGTGGGATAAATATGCAGACTAACACTCATAAAAATTACTTTTTCTATATTTCAAGTATCATTATACGTGCTGCTTTTTCCGTTCTTTTTTTTTGGAGATATTTAATAAAAAAAAATTTGAAAAAATATGCAACCCAGAATCCAATTTAGGAAGTGTGGCTGAGGGGTGAGGAAGCTTATTTGGGAGTGGGGCATCATGGTTTTATGTCTGTCGTTCTCAGATCAGGTCTTGAGTGTGAACCTTATATCTGTTAGCTGAGTGTTTCCCTAGCAGAGCCATTGGGGAGTACTCTTCTGTCACTCTTGTTGGCATTGTTTTGCTTTATATCAGTAATTAAATCTCTGTTGGGTCAAATTATCTCTATGGCTAAGTTATCAGGAGTCTTGCCTAGGATATAGGAGAGTTAGTTTCATATCCATGGAGGTTCATATATGAATATCCATGCTTAATTATCTACTTTATTATGATAGCTTCAATAGGAGAAATTTGGGTGTAGACCCAAGAGCCTGATGGCCAGGCTTTTAGAAAATGGAAAAGGACATTTGCATGTTCATTTGTTTCAATTCCATTTCTCCTTCTATTTTGATGCCCTGTGTCAATGTCCTATCTAGTTATTATTATTATTAATAATACACTATTAGCTGTGCCAGGATCATCCTATTTCTTTTCAAAAGAAGAAGGAAGTTTGAGGGTGGAATTCTCAAAAGAAGTTTAGAATAATTTGAATTGTTATTTCCTGATATACTAATGACAGAAAAAATGTAGAGTTTGTATCAACCACCTCAGGCCAAGAAATCGAGAGATGATTGTGTTTTGTTTTTCTGCTGTGAGATAATAATCATACAAAATGAGGGAACAGACTTGTTAAAACAGAGATATCTTCCTGCTTTGTGACTGTCCTTTGCTTAACATCCCAGTATAGCTATAGTCCACGAAAACTCTCTGATATATGTAAATGTCTTAAATTAATAGTAATTAACAAGGATGAGGAGCAAAATGGCAAGACTGTAGAAGAGACTTTCTCCCTTAACTAATTTCCATTGGCTTGAGTTGGACTATAGATTGAATTCTCTGTATGATGTGACTGTGAGACTGCCAATTTTTCAGTTTTCTTAAAAGGAGTAAACCTATTCCTACACATTTTTCACATTACTTATATGCACAGTCAGGGGTAAGTTCGCATTTTCTGGGAAAACCTGACTTCCAGCTTTTTACAGATTTTTGGTCAGCTGTTAAAGTTAATTCCAGTTAAAAATTGCTGTTGATAATACGTGACTTTGATCCGGTGATAGAATTATTTTATTTCAAAAATCTCACGTGACTATCAAGGAAAAATAACAGTAGTTAGTTATTATGTTAACTGTTCTAATATTCTCCAAATATTATCCAACTTTATCTCTGAACAGGGTCTACTAAAGGTTGCTATAGACAATGCCAGAGCTCAAGAGAAACAGGTCCAACTGGAAAAAACAGAGCTGAAGATGGAACTCTTCAGGGAACGAGAACTGAGGGAAACACTTGAAAAGCAGTTGGCTGTGGAGCAGAAGAACAGAGGTATCTTGCTTAAACAGACATAAATACCTTGTAATTTATTTCCTTAGGAAACAGTTTTCTATCAAACACCTGTGTTTGTTCAAAATTTTACTTCCCTCAAATCATGTTATGTCTCAGCTGACTGCAAGGAAGGATGTAATATAACCTGCCTAATTTTGTATAGGATCTTCATGAGACTTGGAGCAAGGACCCTCCTTTTTCTCAACATTTTTCTTCAATGTTGTAACATCAGTAATACAAAAGCAATTATAAATACCCTAGGTGCTGTTACGGACCTTTGCAGGTTGTGATCATTAGGAAAAGGGACAGCTACTTAATGCAAAGACAATTTGTATCAAATTTAAGAGTCTGCAAGCTCTTAGGAACTCTGCTCTGTTCTTATAGTGCATATTTAGGCAAATCGTAGGTAATAAATATCAAGATAATGGTAATATATGAGCTCTTTATAATGCATAGTTGATAAAATATGTGTTTGTAGAAGTAACAGTTAAGGTTCTTCTTGATGAAGCAGAAGCGTTAGTAGCATTTGTAGCGTTAACATCAGCCACTGTAAAGCCTGTACACGTTAGAGATTTTTAAATAATTACATTGATAGTGAAGGTGAGGCAGTTTGCAGTGATTTGCATTAACTATCCGCATTACGAGCGTATTTCTATCTTTCTTATGCGTCCATTTCTCTGTCTCTGTATGTCTCACCCTTTAATAGTGCCTGATTACTTTGCAAGGACAGTTAACCTCTGGGACTCACTTGCTGTTTAATGCAGACCATGACAAGTCAGATGTGTATTTTTGCGGGGCTAGAGTTACAAGTCTCTTCTTGTCCAGTTTAATTTTCTGGTAACCACCTAAAGAGAGAATTCCAAGAACAGTTGGATTCACAACAAATATCATTATGCCTTAAACTAACATGCTAGCAGTAAGTACACAATGTAATCCTGTTTCATGCCTTGACCCATTAAAAGGTAGGAATATCACATCATTAATTACCCATTTTTTAGAGAATTACCCATTTTTTTATTTTGAGAATACATTTTGAAAGACAATTCCTATTAATGATTATCACACCTGTGCAATGAATCATCCCTTTGTCCCCAACTGGTCTATTCTGCTCAATACAATTATATTACTTACACTTTCAATATAGTTTGGTAAAAGAGTAAAGTAATTTGGTCAGTCTTCACATCTTTCTCACAACTGCTCAAATATATGTTCCCTTTTAGAGTTGTGCAATCACATGCACAAGGGAAAAGGTTTGGGGGGAACCCATCTGGCCTTACTTTAGTTTTGCCATCTAAAAATTAAGCATCTCATTTTAATGAATAGAAGTTCGCCTTCTGAACAATAAAGAAAGAAAGTTGTATAGCCTGTTCTCAGATAGGTAGGTGGGGTCAATTGCACTGTGAAGAGTTCCTTCTCTTCCGTTTAGCTCTAGAGGTTGCATGGTTGACTAGGCTGTGCTAGACACATGTGTTTTGAGCAGTTACAATTAAGCAGAATGAATTTAACTCAAAGTTGTATGTCAGAAAAAAACATGGCATAGTCCCTTATTTTGTTCAGGTTACTGAAATAATTGGCAATATTATTTTCAGCATGATGCATTACCTGCTTTTGTATATGTATCCCTCTAATGATGATCTTGCACTGGGGAAAGAGTCAGACCAAAGAGGAATGGATTTGAACACTTAATGGTGGTATGCAGCAAAGCAAATATAATGAGGATTACTATCTCTGCTGGTGGATACTTCTGTATAAAAGAAAGAAAAGTGATGGATTATTCTTTAAAATTAACAGATCGAAGTAAGAGAGAAAAAATAAGGCCAGGTTGTAATTATTCTGAAAATTCATTCTTCAGTAAAAGGCAGAAAAATGCATAGAAGCCTTTTCCTACTATTAGTTTTCCAGATAGCAAGTATCATGTCTTAAAGAAAGTTTCACATGTCTTAATGGAAGCATGAGGAAGAAGGGAGAAATGTACCAGGATCCCTGCTAAGTGAAGAAATAACATATGAAAATACTGAAATACACTTAAAAGCTACAGCATAGAAACACAGGACTCTGTGTCACATACAGGCCAAACACTTTATGGGAAGGGGATCTTTAGCATTAGGCAACATCTATCTGTCTTTTGCTCATCATGTTAATACAAGTCAAATATAAACTTCTTTAGTGGCTATATATGAGTATTTTTTCCTTTTTTTGTGGAGAGTTGGATTCACTGCTGCTACTGTATGTTCTACAGAGCTGCTTATTTACTGTACTGTTTCCTTCCTCCTTTTTAAATTTTCCAATTAGCGCTTCCAAAGGCTGTAGGATGTGTCTCATCAACTGGTGAAAGTAGGATAATATCTCTTCTGTGAGCAGCTACACAGTAAGGGTTTGCTAATTCTGGCTCTGACTGCTGTAGTCACATCTACAATGTGTCAGCCATGATGACATTTTAATTCAGAAAGCAACATATGTTTCCTTCTCATTTATTGCAATCACTTTCAAAGTACTTATAATGAAAACATTAAAACCATGCAATGATTCAAAATGTATTTAGTTTAGCCTTTGTATAGATGCTAGATGTTCTTTGATAGTATGAGCTAATTAGCCTGTAAAGTAGTTGGTGTTGTACAAAATGAGAAAGAACCAAAATTCCAAAGTCTTGGATGTAAATTATGTAGTTATTCTGACTACAGGGTGTGTGCTTATGTTAATTTTGTGCCTGAACAGTTCTGTATAGCAGCACAAAATACACAAGATCATCTAAAAGGTGGTTCTTCTTAGCATATAAATTAAAGAGTAATAACAATGACAGTTCCCTTTAAAAGTTTCATTATTTGCATTTTGTGAAAAATACCGCCATCACAGTCTACTGTCCCTGGGGAGCATGAACTGGTGGAGGTATATTTTTGTATTTTCCAGCATTCATTGCTAGGCATGTACTAGAGGTTCCGTTGGAGTGAGATACAGGGCTAGATAGATCTTGGCATGCAAACCTAACGGTTCCTAGTATCTGGGTTTGGTAAGGATAATTCTTTTGCTGTGTGTAAAGAATTCTTTAGTGAGTAGTTTAGTAGGTAATTTTTTAGTCGGTGTAAAAATAACAGACTCTCCTGGAAAGGATTATCCAGAAGATCTTAGGACAAAAGGCTTTTTACAGTCACATCCATGAAAACCCTAAATGTGCTAACCCCTAAGAATGGCTGGGGTGTGGCGGGTGAGATAGTGCTATGCTTTACAACTTAACATGATTGCTTCAGGGACCCACTTTGGTTTTAATGGAGTAGAAAAATTGATTGGCATTACGCTTTTCCATCGGGAGGATAACCTGTGATACGTTCCTTTAGTTAGGGATCCTGCAAGTCTTACCTTTGTGGTTGTGAGTCACTGGTAACACAGAAAAGAAAACTGTGATGAAGTCCCATCCTGGACTTGCCGTCATTTTCCTACAGAATTTAAGCTGAAGAGATACAAGAAAAACAGCTTTTTTCTTAATAAAGACTTTCTACACTTAATTTCAAAATACTTCTTTCTTTACTAATATTTTCCCTCACATTTGACATAACGTAGTAATATTTACTTGACTGGAGGATCCATCACCATAGAAGATTTGCCGTGAGTTCATCAAGGTTAGATGGCTGATCGGACAGGCACCAACAGAAAGCAAGAAAGAGAAAAAGGAAAGAAAAAAGGAAATGTGGAAAAGGAATAAATATGGGGCATCATATACAAATATATGACCAGGCACCAAGAGGTCAGATGGCTTGCAGGAAGCAGATCTTGGAGGGGAGTTAAAAGTCTCAGGGCCTTTCCCCAAGAAATGAGGACTGGAGCAGGGGGAGGCTACTCAGCACCCAGGCAGACAGATCCCCCTCTTACATGAGAGAAGCTGCAGGGAGGCAAGAACTTCATCACTGTGTGTCTATTAACTGTGCTAGGGGAAATAGAAATGGTGAAATTAATTCTGAAAAACCACCTCACTCCAGAGACAGGGGCGTATCTACGTCAGGTGATTCAAAAAGTACATTCCATTGCTGGTTTCTGAGGTTTTCTGATTTGAAAATTCACAGATTCTCAGCTGTTTATTAAAAAAAAAAAAAAAAACCCAAAAAAACCACCTACCGTTTTCAATACTGTCAGATAGAACAGCTCTTAGAATATTCCAGGGTGATTTCAGCAAAGTTCAAGTAATTTAAATGGGTATTGTGTAATTAATCAATTTATATGAACGTTGCAGTTGTAGCATTTCTCAGGACTCTTAATCAGTAATCGTACAGCCAAGTTTCAGATCCAAACTGGAGTACATTGATGTTATTTTCTTTTCACAGCAATAATTCAGAAAAGGCTAAAGAAGGAAAAGAAGGCAAAGAGGAAATTGCAGGAAGCACTTGAATTTGAGACTAAACGGCGAGAGCAAGCAGAACAAACACTGAAACAGGCAGCTTCAACAGATAGTCTCAGGGTCCTAAATGGTAAGAAGTCAGTTTTTGCCTCTGTATCATTAACTTTCAATTTAAGTGCCAAAAGAATCTTGTTATATTGAAAATTTATAACGTGATGGAAAGGGAAAGAAACCAAGATCTTCTTGCTTTCCTTCATTCAAGTGATACCTCTCTCTTTATTGCTTTGTTACTTTATATAGTATGTGCAAATAAACTCACTGGAGAGAACGTTCAAACTAGGACAATTTTATATTATTAGCTTGAGAAGTCAATTTTTTTTTCTTCCTTTTTTTCTCCCCCCACTTTATGCTTGAAAAATCTATTGCTCATTAATCTTCCTAGTCTAACAAAAAATTGTCCTGGCCTCCAGTCATTGTTCAACATTAAAAAAACTGACAAAGGTTGATTGTATTGTAATTCAGCATTGGAGTAACAGGTTGTAAAAAGGGCTATAAGAATCAAATGAAATATGTGTCAGTCTCACCTTTCTATGTTTCTAGACTCTCTGACCCCAGAGATAGAAGCTGACCGCAGCGGGGGCAGAACAGATGCTGAAAGGACAATACAAGGTAGGAATTTGCAAAAGGCTATAAATCTAGATCTTGCTATATGAGTTTTTCCTCAGCTTTAGACTGCTATTCAAGCATGTAGCCTACCATCTGGGCCACATCAAAACAAGTTCAAACAAGGTCAAGTTCATCTTGCTTGTTTATAAGAGAGAATACATTCTGTGCTGGTAGATTTTCTTTAAATTAATAGGTCATTTCTGTTTATACAGAGCAATTAAAGAAGAATAATTAATTTGAAGCAGTATCGGCTTGAATCTCAGACATGCTGAATGCAGTTTTTGTGAATATGTGTAGTTTGATTTGAGTGAATAATGTTTTTAAAGGTATATTTGAAGCATCTTGAGCCTTTTAACTGTACAAATGGCTAAACCTAAAGGGTAACATTCAAGACATGATGAGAATTTCATAGCTAATAGTCAGTGGCAGTTGCTGAAAGGTGTGTTTCAATAAGCTACTCTGAGTATTAACAATAAATAAGCTGTTTATTCCCATCTTGGATTTTTCATTTAGAATATCCCATTATTTACATTTTAATAAAACAAATCTGCTGAGTAAATTTATACATGAAATACTAAAGAGAGCCATATTACTTCCCCAGTGAATCTAAATGTATATATACATTGCAAACATCAAGATATTAGTAAAGAGCAAATTTTAAAGATAGTATTTATGTTATAATATCTATTTTTATCAACAGGCTAAATCTACCTACATGAATACTAAACAATAAAAATAGCAATTGTTTTCAACTGTAAATGAAGGTGCATTTTTCAGAGGCAAGCCTGAAAGGATTAGCTCCAGTAATCACACTCAATTGCCTTTATTTTGCATTTCGAAGTCAGTCATCCTAACAGTATCATTTGACATCTTCTGTGTATTATTTAATCACATTTTCTAACTTCCAGGGAGTTGTTACTGGTGTGCCACAAGGAGGCTGTAACAACAGAATAAAAGTCAAGAAGCTTTTAATGGATCGAACATATAAACAAATACCAAAAATGCAATAAGTTCTTATGAAAGACAAACACATATATAAAAACGAAGATATTTAAAGCAAATTATGTCTGCAAAGTCAATAACACAGAAATTGGAATATGCCAGATTAAATGTTGCCTGAGAAGTGGATACATGTTATGAGGTCTGTTATCCCAGAATCCTGCCTTCCTTCCCATAAAATGCATATATTATTCAAAGCACCATTTGACGTAATTCATTTGGTAAGAATTCAGCCATTATGTAATTTTGTTATAATCCACACATTTTGTTACTTCTTTTGATGCTAAAGCAGACTTCTAATTTCTTGGGAGGCCACGCTGCTGCACTGGTCGCTGCAGTACTTGCACTCATTGCAAACATTAATTGCTCCATCTTCAGAGCATTCTTGCAAGGAAGTGAAATTCAGAATATTCCAATTTGATAGCTGGGAAGCAGAGTCAAAGATTAAGATGACTTATTACTTAACTGTAGAGTATCAAGGGCCCAATTTTTCAGGATAATTTGCATTTTTGGCAAAAGTATTCAGGTGTAATCAAACCACTTTTCCTGTTGAATTCAGTTTTGCTCATAGGCTGAAATATCAAGCTGGATATTTATAATATTTATAATATGATCAACACAATTTTGGAAATATTTATTCTAAAGGACTTATCCCAAACTGTATACGAACAGCATTTCATCTTTTGAGCAATAATTGTGCATTCTTTCCCAGCTATCCTCTGCCTACTATTGTTCATTTCATGTATTTCCATTTTTGCAATAAATGAAATCAAGGATTTACAGGAGACATTCTCAGTAACGACTTTTCCTTGATTCATCTGTCCAAGGTGATGCACATTAAAAACAAAACTAAAATCCACAGATGATTATTTAGTTCAAGGCTGGACCATGATACTTTCTGATTGAGATATTGAATCATATTGCAAAGGCAACCTTAATTCTGACATTTCCTGTATCTACTTTGCACTCTTAACATTTAACTAAAGCAGAGAGTTTTTAAGAAAAAGGAAAGAAGAAGCAAGAAATAGAGTTGTCATGTCTTACAGTTTAATGTATTCAGCTCGATCATCCTACAGCAGTTCAGAACTTTTAGATCTACCACAATATATAACCCTACAACACAAATGTGACTGTAGGAACATATTGTCATTGTAAATCAGTCATTATAGGGTGACAGGCTTCAGAAATAGTTCAAGAAACAGTTAATAGCAGGCAAGTCATGCCAAATGTCAGGACTCTTTGTGCTCATTTCCAATACTGGAAGGAGGATTTCCTTTCACCATAAACTCCCTTTTCTCTGTGTCCCCTTTACTATGTATCCCTGTGTATCTGTCCCAGTTCCTCCTACTTTCTTCCTCCTCCCTCAAATCCCACCTTTTGTTGGTTGCTAATCTGACTCTTTTCCTTGCTCTACATTACATTGCACTTCTTTTTTCCTAATTTCACATTCTTCCAGCATTCTCTTCTGAACTTGGTTTCATGCCACCCTGATTATTTCCTTAATTACGAGCTCTTTCTCTCTCAGTGACCCCTAGCCCCCTGGCTCTGTCTGACCCTTCCTGTTGCCTCCTCCCCTTACCCAGTCGTTTCAAGAGCTGCATTGACATTCCCCGTTACCAGCCTTCCCTGTTGCAAACCACATCTCCATCTGTAGTGTCTGCTTCCTCCGTCTTCCTGTTAGGCTCACGTTCCCTACCCATTTCAGTACATTTCTGTCTCTTTTTGTGTGCCTGCCTGGATATCAGGGAGGGAAGCACTGAGAGCATTCTGTTCCTATTTCAGTATTTAGCATGGCAATTGTAGGCAGGAGTGAGGAGAAAGAATTGCAGGGAAAGAACCACTTCATTCCTGCAGCACTGGAATAAAGCATGCTCAGTACAGATGGGGCCCTTTACCTGCAAAACTCTACAAAAGCTTTCCAGTGGATGAAACGTTTTTCCAATACTTTCTTGGATTTTGTTTGGGGCAACAAAGACCATGTTGTTACAATTATACAAAATTTCAATTGTGTCCTTACACTTTATCTGTAAATGGTATTTTGTAAACTTTGGTATGCACTATAAAAGAAATATTATATACTAATATTTATTATCTTTTTCTATATGCAGTATATTCCATAATTAAAAATATAAAACCACCTCTTGCATCTTTCAGGTTCTGGGAAAAAAATACTTACTAGGGAAATACTTTCTTATTCCTCTCAAAAATGTACCTGTGTCTCAGTATTGAAGCATGCCTGGGGTAATAGTCTTTTTATCCACAATCATTTTTCAATTTACTGTGTTGAGCATGCTATGCAGTTCTATAAGCAAACGAAGGTAGGAAAAGCTGCAGTGCTCTGTAGGGAAGTGATATAATTGAAATACAAAGTGTAATTTCAGCATTTAAGAAAATATTATGCAAGAAAATCATAATTAAAACTAAAGATTTTGTTTACTATTTATTATGAATAAATGAATACTTGTCAACTTGAAGTTATATCTAATGTTGCTATTTTTAAGTATCACTTTGAAGAGTAAGGAATAGGACTAATTTAAGCGCAGAAGATAATTGCATTTGTCAATAAGGGGGTATGTTCTGTTCTATTTTTTCGTCATGTAGCACTCATTTAGATTCACTTTTAGTGCATGTAAAGTCTTTTGTAAAATGGGAGCGATAATAAAAAGGAATTTGAATACAAGACTATAAAAAGAAGCAATGCAGAGTATTTTAGGGTTGGGTTTGAGTTTTTTAAATATTGAGTAGATAACAATTTGCTGCAATATCCATAAAATGTTAACAAATAATCATAATAAATAATTCAAATATGGGCCTCAGATGTACTTTTGTATTTTTTTTAAGAGATACGAACAGATACTAAGTTATTAGGAACTGGTGTAGACACTGGTTTTAAATGTTTTCTTTGCTTCTGTTTTAAATAATAATAAAGCAGATTATCCTCTTCTCCATACATATTGTAGGTTCACTAGATGCCTATGCCTAGCTCCCAATCCGGTTTCCCAAGACCCCCTCATCCCACACAAAAAGGTACCATACAAAGATAATGTTTGACTTTTATATACTGTTTTGTTACCAGACCTCTTACTAAGCACTAGAACAATGACATTTACTGCCACTTTTACTTTCTAATTTCCATTGACTTTTTTCTTCTCCATCGGGTTACTTACCATGTATTTGCCTGCCTACATTATTATGTTTTCTTTTCCTCTATATATCCCACATTCCCAATTTTCTCTCTCCTGGCAGTTTCCCTCCCAAGTCCTGTACCTTCATTTTCATTCCATTTAAACACGAATCGCTTTACACATTATCTAAAACCCTCTAAAAGTGTTCTGGTTCTGCATCATCTTCATCATTGACCATTCTTTCCTTGTCATGTTCCTGTCATGTGTTTCTTTCCCAAATCGCTTACAAATGGTTTTGTGCTTTTGTCCCAAAGCTATCCTGGTAAGAACAGGAAGAGGAATCAAATTTTCCCTCTTTCATGCTGCTATTTTTTTTTGTCTTTTCCATTTATTTCAAATTTACTACCAATTGCCTCAGCTTGTACATTTTCTCCTTTCTTCCAAATAATTTCCAACTTTTACATGCCATCATTCCAGCTGCTCCTGAAATCAGCTCCATCATTTTCTCCTATGTCTTCTTACCCTGCTCTGTTCCCTGAATTCTCAGGTCTATCTGGTTTTTTACCCCAAATGTCTGTTTTTGTTGCAAGAAGCCCTTTGCATTTTCCATGTCCTCAAAGTTCTTCCACCCTGCTCACTCTCAATCAAGTTTTTCCTCAGCTATGTATTCTTCTCTAGTAGAAAATTTGTTCTCTTTGTCCGTTGGTCAAATTTTCACACCTCAGTTCCTTATTCTGCTGCAAATATTATTTTCTTCTAGCACATTATCAGCCTTTCTCCAGATAAGTCTGTTATCTACTCTGCCTGTCTCTTAGCAAAATGAAAGCCCTTTCCCATCGATGTCTTGCCTTTCTTTAGTTCTCCACCTCTTTTCTAGACTCGTATTAACAATTCAGTTAAGCGTAATGCTAAGTGGTTTCAGATTATGCTTTCCTGATGTAAGAAAAAGACCCACTCAGCTACCATGCACACAAAACCTTCCTGGGCCGTCTATCTTTCTCCCTTCCCAGAAAGGACAAGGCAGGAAATAGAGATGTTGAACAGATCCAGGATTAGAGAAAGAAAATAACAGCAACTCAACACACTGACTGCACGGTCCTGTATGAAGTTCTTTGTAAAGCCTTTGAAGGCTACTGAACAAGAGCAAGAAAGAAATTATGATTTAAATTTGCCCATTGCAAGAACCTAGTGTGTGCATTTTGCTGCCCAGATATTAGGGGAAAGCTGCCCTGCAGCTGCCCTCCACATTAATAAAAATTACATAAATACAGCTTCAGTCATTTGAATGGAAACCTAACCTAAATTGTTTCTGCATTGGTTTGAAACTTGTTTAATCTATTTTTCAACAAGCAAAATCCACATAATAATCTCAGCAACTGATAGTTCTTGATTCTTTCTTTTTATGTTTGTGTTTGAAAGATGGGTATCTGAAGGACTTCCACAACGAAAAGGAATTTTTGGTGGTTCTGTGAAGCTACTGCATACAGTTCTATTTCTGATGTATAAATCTTGGAAAAAAAAGTGTGGAAATATGTGATGGTATTTTTTATGAGATCAAAAACTTTATTGGAAAAGGCCATTATCAAGGCTGTGAAGTCAACCATTCCAAAATTAGGAAATGGTAGAATTAGGGTTGTCTTCTGCACCTTTGTTCAACTGTCTTTGTGTATGTGTCATGATACAGTCTTTAATTATGTGATTAGATACTGTATTTTTCACAATATCTTGTCTCATTCAGTGCAGAGGACAAAAATATAGGTGAATAAATGTATCCAATATTTTCTTCATCTTCAGTGGTCAGTGTGTGTTCTAATGCTTTATATAATGCTTGTTTTCTATATAATACTTCCGTCATTAGACATCATGCTTTACAGAATAGTTGTGAATGATTATCTAAATTTCTTCCATATATTAAATCTTAATTTTGGCATTTTCTAACAGTGATTTCTTCACTCATGTCCTAGATAACTATCCTCTAAGGTTGTGTTCTTAACAAGTAAACTATAAAGTCAGAAGTTTCAGTGAGACAACATCTGAAAACCATACAGAATTGTATCTTAAGATTCACAGTGATAAAACTAACCAAGTAACTGATAAGTTGTAATACCTTAATATGAGCAGTGTGGCCTAAGGAATGACCATTTTGCTATGGTAGTTTTACAGATGCTTGCTGAGATAAAGACAATCTTGGGATACATTTTGTGCTCTTGGGCACAGAACCTTCCTTTCATTTTTCTTGCAACCTGTATCACCTCTAACAGTGTCTCCATCAGGCTTTCTTTTTCTTGGTTCTCTCTCATTTCTGGGTTTTCTATCAGTCTTAATATCAACTTTTAAGTTTTTTAATCTTTTTCTTGACCCTTTTTCTCTCACATTTTTCAATGCATGTTTCTTTTTGTATCCAGTCATAATTCCAGCCTCTGAAGTTTTGACTTATGCCTAACATCCTTGTTAATCAAGATCCAGATGTCTGCAGATACTGACTCATAACGCTCTATCCATATGCCACATGTCCAGTTACCCACCAAGATTTCTCCCTCTAAGAAACCTCAAATGACTTTACTTGGCTTTCTTGCCCTACCTGTGTTCTGTCTTCCCTCTTTCCTTCTATTCTTAACCACTGGGTTCTGTTCTTGTAACCACTGGGTTCTGTTCTTGTCTATTAATACAAATAATTCAGTCCCCCAGTTTCATTCTCAGTTATTGTCAGCCGATCATTTTTATTACTTTATTTCCCAGTGTCTTCCAGTGCCCTGGTTTCTCTGTTGCTATCTATGTATTTAGCCAGTCTCAGTCACTCCCCCAGTCACATTTTCTGTCCTTATTTCCAATTCCAGTCACATCAGACTTCTTGTCCTAATTTCTGTAAATCTTGAGTATTTTTATGCGTTCGTGTTTGTAGACTTAGAGAATATTACTGTTGGCTGCTAATCATAGATAGGATACATTTTCTAGTGCACGACAACTCTCAAATTAACTAATGATTTTTTAAAAATAGTTTTCAATATCCTCAAATGACAGAACATTTATTTCTTTTCTAGGGACATCAGTGTTCTTTGCAACACCTTTAACTAAGATGTCTTCTCTTTAGTATTTTATTTGTTTTCCTCATGATATTGACTCTGATGACCAGTGTTAAGTACATTTCTTTTATGTGTAAAGTCCTTTCAATAATTGCATCTTTCTCCCAGAGCTTCTATCTCCTATCTCTGCATTTCTGTCTGTTCCCTTCCATGTCCCCTTTAATCTAAAGCAATTCCATTTGCATCCATAGCTGCCTAAAGACGAGGTCATCCATCTGTATAATGCCATGTAAAACAATGGCCATATGTTCTCTAAAGTATTAATTGATTAAACCTAAGAAAAGCACCTGATTCTTTATACATTCTACCACGATTTTCCTTACCTTTTTTTCCTCTTTAAAACTCTTGAAACTTCTAAATGTCTCTCTATGTATATCAACATGTAAATTCTGCAATTTTATTCAGTTGACACTTGCTCATCAGTTATTCTGGTTTTATCACCACTTAGTAAGTACTATGGATTTGTTGTTACTCATTTATTATTGCATGGGACTTCTAGCAGAAAGGTGCTTGGGTTTAGTATAGAGCCAGAATTCTCAAATGAGTGGATTAAGTAATTTGCAGAATGAAAATACATCTTCATTTTTCCAGGTGACATTCCTTCTTCTCTGTCGACCCATTTCAACACTGTTTCAGCTTCCCCCGTATTGTTGCTTTCTCGTTTTCCTTCCACCTCTGTTTCACCTCCTCCCCTGCCAAGTACTACTTCTGAATATCCCAAATATTTCTTAATAAGTCACTTCCTTGACTGGCGAGGCAATGTGTGTGTGTAAGATCTGGAGCCATGTGGCTGCTGGTTGACCAGGTGGCTGACTAGGAGGCACATGCATTCTGAGGGATCAGTGACAAGCCAGGAGATATGCATTTTCTGCTGGACATCTTGTTGCTGCCTCTTGGCAGCTGGGCAAATCAAACAGTACATGATGCTTCTCAGCAGCTGAAGGGCCAAACAAATGGTTTTTCAAACTGCAAGAGACCCACAGCCCACCTGTTGTGCAGGCCTGCTATAAAGGTTGAACATTTCAGCAGGGAAAAGAAGTCAGGAGCTGGAAACAAAGCTGTCAGAAGCCTGGAAGGCAAAGGGATTTTTTTTTTCTAGATATGTTGAAAAACTGCCCAAGGAAACATCTGCTACTTAGCTAGGCTGTTTATGGAAACAAACAGCTGACTATTCTAGACCCATAGAAATACAACTGGTTCTGTGAAGCAGCAATGAAAAAACAGTGGACTGACTTGTTTGGAAATAAACATTTCTGTGATTTTTAGGCCACTTAGCCTGTTATTCCATTAGGCCAGATTAAAAAAAAAAGGCAACCAGCAAAGAACCTAATCATTTCTATTTAATTTGTCAATAAAAATTCTTTTATTCAGCTTAGGAGTCAACAAGCACTATGAAGGCCTGCCAATGTGAAATAACACTTCTTGTGAAAATGTGACTTTCAGCCATCTGACAGATAGCTTCTGCATTTTGCTTTCTACCTGGCTGATTATCAGGTTTCTTCCTTACGTTTTCAAATTTTAAGATTTTTAAAGGTCAGTAAGACAACTGGTTTCAGTCTCTACAGTTTTGCTTAACTGCAGGCATAAGAAAGGATTGTCTCTGTAATGCGACTGCTCTCCTTTGGGTTATTCTAGCACCTCTCTAGATAAGAGTAGTGATCTGAGGTACCAGAAACGTGAGAAAGACACTGACAGAATGGAGCAAAGCCGTTGTAGTGACCCACTGGGGAGTGATATCTGCTGTTTTGTTATTGATCCTTCTCTGCATGCCAGAGTTTGTCAAATGAATTGATGCATTGGTGAAAACGTATGCACATGTACTGTTCAATTATAGAAGCTGGAGGGGGGTGTGTTTTCTGTATTGCTCTTCTCTTTTGTCTTTTTTATACTCAAAAGAAAACTTATTTTCAGACCTAGTGGTGGTCTTAAGGATGAGACGCTGTTAGAATTTTAGTGTCTAACCCTCAGTGACATTTAGTGGAGCTGCCTTACTAACTCCTTTTCATTAGTCCACCTGATTCTATTTTAGTTTTCTTCAGTCTTCAAAAATATTTGCTGGTTCAACGCTGTTCTTATTTGCAGTAACACATAATGCTTCATTTTCCTTCTGATTAGTGCCTTAAACTTTAGTTGCTTTTTGACTTCACTGTGTAACACCTTGTATTAATGTCAGGGTCATGCACTTATTATTCATGTGAACAGTGCTATTCACTTCAATGAAATTATATACATAATAATAAATAACAACATTAATCTGTGTGCACCACCTTGAATTTCATTACTGTTGCAGAAGATATATCTCTGAAAATAGGTTCTCTTAATTTTTATACATTTTAGAAAGAGCTTAGCTCTCTCTATGCACACTAATTTAAATATTTTATTTTATTTCTCCTAAGCCTTACTAGCTTTACCAGCTCACAAGTTTTAAAGACAGTTGTTTTACTGATTTTTTTGGTTTGACAGACTATCCAATATAGTTTAGCTTTTAAACCTAGATTCTATAGTAGACATTTAAAACATCTTTTGCTAGTTCATCTGTCTTTTACTGTTGATGCAGGAATACTCAATGAGGAAACAGACGTTAAAGATTTATTTTGCTTGATATTTCATTGACCATGGATAAATACTCAAATTATCTTATAATGCATGGAAACCAAACAGCAATAAGTATGTTCCCTATCCCCCTGCCTAGGAGTCAGCACTTTGGCAGGTTTTCAACCCAAGCTAATCAATTAAAGACAACATTGATTAACTTAAACAGAAGGTGGTATTGACTGAAGGCAGTAACCTATAAATAGACAATTGTTTCATAACGTTCATAGGTCATTGTTAGCTACACCTTTAAACTTCAAGGTACATAATCCTGTTATCTATCACCCAAAAAGCAAAGAAAGGGCACAGAGTGAATATACAGTTACATATATGTTGCAAAGTACTCTTATTCAACTCTCTCATTCAACACATACTCTTAGATAAAATTTTTCAGATTTTATTTGAAATTGTTATTTATTGCAATTTACATCTCATTTTAAAGCTGTATATATATGAAGCTGATGGAAGTCAAATTTGTTCCTGACTTTTCTACTGAGATGAATGGTTAATCAATCAGATTTTCTTCCAACATGATACTTTAGTTCACTTTTAAAGGAACTATATGTAAAATAATCGACTAAGCATGAACAGAGTCAAGTGGGAAAATTCAGGACAATAAGAATATTAGAAAAACCCACACTGTGCTCCAAAGAGGCTATTAAGACTTTATATAGAATTGTTTTGACTTTCATTTTCATTCATCCTACATGTTCATCTTATTTAAAGAGGGAAGGATAGGATGGATGAATTCTTACCTAATAGACTTCTGAGGTAACCCCAGTTGTCTTGCTGCCTGGGAAGGATGGGCACTGCAAGCCACCATCCTCGGAATTTTTGTTTCCCCTAAGTACTCTGTTCCCTTCGTCTTCTCCCTCAGAAGATAACTGAAACCTTAACAGGCAGGTAGAACATACATTTCTAGCGTAGTCTCATCAGCTAAAAAATAAATAACATTTTCCCTTTTAGAGAAAGAACTAAGAGGCTTGATTTTTTTTATAAACCAGGATGAAAAATTGATTAGAATAACATTGTTTTAGTGAAACAATGTTTCTATAGCCTACCATGAAGCAGGTATAAATAAAGTGGATTTCTAGTTCATTCACAGCTGAACTATAATTCTGAGACTGGTTGAGGAGCTAGATCTGCTGGCTGTAAGCTGTTTATCAGAATTTGCCTCTACGGTGTTTAGAGAGCTGTCTCTTTTTCTCTTTCTTATATTTTTTTTCCCTCAGCCACATTTACTACATCTTAGACATGCTGGAAGGCAGCATCACATCATGTTAAGATACGTCATAAAGAGGATTGTTTCTTGGCATTAGTTTTTTAAACTCTATAAAGATTTTAAAAATCCTGATGTTTGTGAATTATATCCATAAAAAGGAATTTCATCTTTCAATATTAGTGTTGTATTCTTCTGTTAAATCCTTAAGACCTCACATCAACTGATGTCAAAATATTTAATTATTTGAGATTTGTCTAATAGATGCACTTCCCTTGTGACTTATGTGAAGCATGAGGGAGACAACTCTTACACCAAAATAACAGTAATATTTTTCAATTCTTCTAAAAGTACTGCGCTTTGGAGAACTAGTAATGTAGACTAGTAGGCAGTAAGTTACTTTATCCATTTAGCATGCTTAGGAGGAAATCAATTAGACAGGGAGATCCATATGTCCTTCCTGAAAGGTGCTACAGCTTGAGTAGGTAAAAAGAAGCATCCAATCCAGATTAGATTTTAAATCCTGAATTTCAAGTTCAATGAGACTTAAACCATTAAATATGAACAGTGGCCATCCTGTTCAGTGGCCCTTTTTAACTATCAGACGCCATCTGCATCAAAGAAGAAAAAGTTTCTAAGCAAGCCCTGTGAGCTAATCTACCAAGGAAGGTCATAATCCATTTCCTGTCTTATCCCCGCATGTCTGAAACTCTGAAATTAGGTTTTCAGAGGGAAGTTATTTCAGAGGTTATTCTTGTCTTAACCTTAATTTTCAAACTATTTAAAAAGTTATTTGGTTGTCCATAAGTAGATGACTTGTGCTATTTGAGATGTTCCAGTGCATCTCAGACATCTGCATCTGCATCAAGCCTCCAGAAGATCCAGGCCTTTCTGGAGCAGCATCTGGAAGCCTTAGAGGATATGGAAGGCTGACTCAAATCACACCAGATGTTGAATCAACCCATTTTGCTCATTTAGAATGCCTTTGAACACATGACATTCTATACTCGGGTTATATTAAATGGAAATTCATCGTTTATTATATATACTGAATAAAAATATTGCTGTTTTCATTCTAAAGGGAGGGCCTATGCCACTCCTATCATTTTTACACATTCAGATTCATGAGATAATTTCTTTAGATCTTGCCCTCCTGTTATTTGCAGACTAACTTGTTTTTAACACAGCATTTGACTTAGACAGGAAAAAGTGAAATAGGGAGAAAAAGCTGTATTTTTGAATTATTTTTAAAGAAGCCCAAACGGACTGATTTTTAAAAGGGTCTGATAATATTTACCATGTGTGACTCAAAAGCAGGTCTTTGGCCAAATAAGTAAATGGTCCTTGATATGGCAGCCCTGAACTTTGCTAATGTGTCTTAGCATATTCTAGTACTTTCTCTGTTCTTTGGAACATCTTTGACTTCTGTCTGTACATTCAATAATAAAATCTTTTCATAGCTGCCTCCTTTTTCTTTCTGATTTGAAACAAATAATTCATTTTGGCCGTGAAGCTAGCAAGAGTAATCATATTAAAAAAACAGCTAAAGAAACAAAGTTGGTCTTTAGCAGACATTCAACAGAAGTTATTTATTAAGAGTGTGTAATTATTTTCAATTGCTAGTGTAAATAAGGATATTGAAACAAAACAGAATTAGGCATCAAGCTGAAGGAAAGTGTGTTTGTGCAGAATCATTCTGAGAAATTGTTTAAGGACAGATTATTCATGAGGAAACACTAATTTTGTAAATCTACAAAAACTAGCTAGTCCAAAATTAGTTTCTTAAATGTTGGTTATTTATTTTCAGAGGAAACTTAATCTATTATAATGTTTCTGCATGAATATAAGTTTTAGAAAATAGATACTTTTTTTTTATTAGTGTTACTGATTCCAATTTGCAGCTTTGGGGCTGTCTCAGATAAATTATTTTGAGCTGTGCCAGGAGTAACTGGGAATCTACTACAAATTTTATCATTGTAATATCTGAACTACTTTGCAGTCTTTAATGGATTTAGTCTTCACATCAGGAAATACTCCTGTGATGCAGAACAAAGCAATTATCTTTATATCATAGAGGGGCTAAGGAGCTTGATCATGGATATATCAGAAATCTGGAGTATATCAGAGACTGAACCTAAATCTTGCAAGAGCTAAAGATTTTATTCTGCCCTTCATGTTTTGCCCTCCCTATTATATGTTCTTTCATGCTTTCTCATTGTACAGACATATGGAAAACTAGATGGAATTTACCAACTTGAATATCAGTGACAGGATTTATGTCCCAAAACTCTATGCTAACAGAATACATAGAGCACATCATCTGTGCTTGCTCTGCACTTGATCTGCACTTGCTCAGACTGATGGCTAACCTCTGTGAATATCAGGGTAATTACAAAGTGCACCTGGTCTAAGTATTTTCAAGTCTTTTCTTTGTTAGAAAAAGCTTTGAAAATACAGCAACATATGCTGCCTAGCATTATTTGATTATTACTTGACTTTATATGGATGCTACTCACCTACCAAGTTGACCCCATGTATTCATCTTTTGTAAAAAAGACCTGACATAAATTCTAGATTCTGATACTTCTACATGAATATAACCAGTGTGGTTAAAACAGCTTGCATAAAGACATTTCAAAGGTTTGAAGTAGTGGAGAATGAATTATTTAATTAGTGTAAGCTCTGCCAGCTTCCTAACCCAAAGTTACACAGAACTTTTTTTCTTCAGCTTTCTTGTGTACACATAGGCTCAATACCTGCTATATGTTTATTTGTAGAAGTGAAGATAAACCAGTATGAGCTTTCTGTGCTTCAGGAGCTGAAAGCATGTATGCATTACTGCCCTATCTTTTTAATGTTTCAGTCAAAACCACAAAGAAGATGTAACATTTAATTACACCTGCGCCATCAAAAGCAAATCAGTCCACAAGTATGTTGTGACAACAGCAATGTTTTATGTGGAAAAGTATTTTAGCGTGTTTCTTCTAAGAGGTAAACTGATGTTATGCCAGCAATGGGGCAATAGTATTCATTAAATCTTTTGATGTGATCATCCCTATGTCCCCTACAATAGTATTGAAATTACTGTCCTTTTCATGGCCAGGTAAACAAAAGTTATTGAAGGAATGTAACCAAATGATGTCATTTCCCTTAAAACTTTACACAAATGCTGAGGGGAGATGATGATTGCGAGATGTTAGTGACTGTGCTGGCAAATGCCTTTGATGTATATGGGAAGTTTATACATCCATCAACCTGTATTCTGATGACATTATGGATTCAGGCATCATTCCCGATCTCAGGTCTTTCTGTCAGACTCACCTGCAAATCCAGACTTCAGACCTGAAGGGATGCAGTGAGTTCATCTTGTAAGCATTGCATGAGGGGCTTCTTTACTGTGGACAACACTATGAGGATGCTTATTTGGAAGTATCACTCCAGTCTGAAGGATTTTGATAAGGAGTAATGCACAAGGTGAAGAGTAAAGCAAAACCTTTCAAGTACTGTGTTTCTACTTAAAAGGGAAGAGCCAGTGAAGGAATTAGAAGAGAGTGACAATTCAAAGAAGCAGACTAGGAAAATATTTTTGCCGTACAAATTTGTTTATACAACTGAGACAGAAACTTTGGTAGGTGAGATATGAGGAGAAACATCATGTGAATTTACAGCTAGAAAGAGGGATAGGAGAATGAGGGGCAGAGATTTTTATGAGAATAAATTTAGACACTGTGTTGTAATGAAGAGTCAGAAGTTACAAACAAACAGGATATCTTGATTTTGAACTTTACTGACAGATAAGATTAAAAGAGTAGTTCATAGTGACTAAGAGTAGTAGTGGGGAGGATGAGGAGGAATCTGAAGGGGTGAATGATTAACAGCTCTGTTTTCTCAAACTAAGATTTTCAGAGCAGTGACACATTCACACAGAGGATCAGAAAAGCAGACTGAGGTTTTATGTCAGACAGAAGAGAACAGACCTGGAGTACAAAGGGCTGTGTCAATTGTCGACATGGATATGGTGACTGAATTTCAGTTTATGGCTTAGACTACTCAGATATGAAGTACGGAGAGAGAGACAATGCAAGGAAAATCGCAGCCCTCAGAAGTTAAAACAGAAAGTTGAGGAAGAAGCAAAGAATGTCAGACTGAGAAAGAAGTTAACAATGTGGAGGGAGATTAAGAAGATCCCAACAAAGGGAGAAGAACAATATTTGAATGCCAAAAGCTTTTTAGGAAATACTAGTCTAGGATCTACCAGATATGGTATGAGGTGCTAGTTCTAATATTTGTTCATATAGAAATCATTAACACAGACATGTTTAAGAAAAGTTTCAAAAAATCAGCTAACTAGCAACAGCTAGTCAAGGAAGATGGTCAAGGAAGAAGGCATTTCCCAGCATTATGCAAGAATTGTTATCATTCATCCATGTATTTGACATATTCTTAGCAAATTAGGAACATGGGTGTATTATATCCATGTTATTAAGCACTAGGTAGCTATAGGAAGGTTTCACAGATTTTAACATTTTATCAGTAATGTCCCTAAAGATATTAGGATTTTTATAATGAATTATTACAGTTTGAGTTCTAGAAATTTTATTGGGTAATTTTGCTAAACCTCTGTGGTAGTTGCACTTAAAGATTTTGTTAATTGTGGTAATCAGCTTTCAAAAAATGTCAACACATGGGGACATTTTCTCTCCTTGTATTTAAAGAGAAAAACCTCTATTTCTGTCAGATGCTATAGATATGCCACCTAACTGAAATAAGAAATAAATTATACCAAATCATTGCACTTTAATATCTGATTCTAGATAAAAGGTGTGTAGAGAGCAGAACTTTCAAAAGGAGGTGCCTTCAGCTGGAACTTGGTAAACCCGCAGGGGAGGGAAAAGCTTAATATTTTAAAGGGACCACATAGTCTTCCATACCTTTAATCCTGCAGGAAGCTAAGAAATATAGAGTATAAGTGAGCAGATGTTCTTAACAGCCTTCTAGCAGCCTGTTTTTGTGAAGAGTGCCAGCTAGTGATTTTCAGTGCTTGTAGAAAACCTGCTTTTGTATTGGTGTAAGTGTTAAGGAGAGCAACTAAAAATCCACCTCTCTGTACTTTGTGAAATGAATGTATGTATATTCATGTTATGGAAAAAGAAAATTATGTTATCAGATTTGGAGAGGATATTGTAACTCTTTTGCTAGAGCAATCTTTTTACTAAAGGAGCTTAAGCTGCAGAGAAAACACATTATACCTTGGGTATTGCATGTAATAAAATATGATTTAAATGGAATATATTGAAATAAAAGTTTCAGTTTAGGAACTTGAGTGTATTGTTGTGAAAAGCCTAGTCAGTTATGTTTATAGCTTAATCTTTTCACAGAAAGCAGCATAGAGATTCCTCATGCTTTATGCAAGTACCATAGGTTTTAGATAACAGGATCGGATCCACAATTTGCCTTTCTTAAAACCTACAATAAAAAAAGAAAATAAATGCCACCACCATACAAACTACAAAGGTGAAAAAAATGCTGTATCTTGCATTTTCCTACCTCCTGTGGCGAGGGACAGAATGCAGACATGCCACAATAATGTTTTTTATTTCTACTGTTCAAACCATATTAATGAGAACATCATTTTGGAGAACTAATTATTTCTATTTGTCTTGTGTCACACTTTCTAATTCCCCTATATTAGCACAGCCAAAGCAAATTAATTGCTTTTCCAGCAGTTGAACCTTGTCCAAGAATGAGCTCACATTCCCTTCCAGTTTTGCAGTTTCTAGGAGTGCATTGTGTCAAAAATTTCTCTTGATACCAAACATAGCCCAGAGAATATCTTTGCAGATTTCTGTTGCTGCTCACTTGATGAAATTTATAAGTTTAAGTGACCCACTAGGAAAGATAAAGTTCTTAGCTGCAAGATTATACATCAAAACAGTTAAAGTGAAATTAAAATTAAATGAATGAATCTCACTGAAGCAAAAAAAGCAGTAATTAATGGTTCCCTTAATTGTCTTCATAAAATATTTGCATGGGTCTAATTTGCATAATTTGCATGTATTAATTAATCTTTCAAAGGAATTTTGTGCTGAGAGAAGCCAAAAAATCTCTTTGTTTTATTTAACATCTAATGAAATATTTATCTTCGTTAATGAACTTCTCATCTTCATTAAAATAAAAATTGCACAAGTTTGTATGTTTTAAATGTTTTTATAATTGAAGTATACAAAAAAAATCTCTTCAGACCTACAGTATCTGAAAAACAAACACATTATTGCACATTCTGTGTCATTTTGACTACAGCAACATTTAAAATTGGAGAAACCTTATTCCCTCTCCCAAAAGTTTTCAAGGGCTTTTAAATTATTTCAGTTTTATCTTCATTGATGATAATATTTTGGTTTTTATATTTTACAAATAGGGCTGGCAAGGTAAATATTTTTGGTATTTTTTATTATGGCCAACCTGTGATACCTAACAGCTTTTACAGAACAGATATTATGCACAGAAAAAGAGACTAGCATCATAGGTTGGAATTTAAAATACTGCAGGAGTTTGTACATGATATGGGATTGGTGTATACTCTACAAGACAGTTGAGGGGAAAAAAAAAAGAGTTGGTGAGTTACTGCCTGGCATTTAATGATTGAACCTGAAGTAAGATTGACGAATGTAAGTTACAAAGGACTGTCCTGGCTGTGGTGATCAGCAACTTTGGGACAGTGCCCAAAACAGCCAGACATGCAGAATAAAAATATGCTGTGAAAAAAAGATAAATCATCAGTTTTGAAGGTTTGTGCAAAATTTGAATATAGAACTGCAAGGAGAGTACAAGAAATTAAGAGCTATTTCTGTAAAAAAAACCCAAACAGGTATAAGAGGACAATGATTGGGTGTTTTGGGACAAAGGTGAAGGCTATTACTGAAAATGAGGACTAACTAAAATCCCAAAGTAATCTATCAGCTACTTAATATTGCTGGAAACAGTGTCTGTGGACACAGAAGAGAAAGTATGGTTAAAATAGTGTCTATACAGAATGTTAACACTGTGCATAGTGAGATGGGTGAAAAGGAGTTCCGCTTACTTCAAGGATGAGTACAATATTATTGGAAGAACGAAAATATACTTGAAACAAGGAAATGATTGGGGATTTAGGATACAAGAAATTATATTTGCACAGTGAAACAGCGCAATGGGATTTTTACTTATTTTCAATATGCTTGCATTTGCTTAAATCCTTGAACAAGAAGTTTATAAACACATTAATGTGTTTGCATTCATTTTAGACATGCAATACCTGAGAAAGCCAGCCCTGCAGAGACCGAAAAGTAGGTGCTCTTTAAGAGTGTTTTAGAATTTAATAAACAGGATGTTTAAGCTATCAAGATTGTATACAGGGTCATATATTCTTTACTACATTATCCTATAATTTTTTCAACTGATAAGATATAGTGGGACTTTGCTGATACCATAATGGCAGTATAGATATTGCTCTGTGTTATGAAGGTGTGGAATAGCTGCTGAGGCAATGTAATTATCTATAAAATACCCAAACAATATCAGTAGGAGGGATATGTTCCACTTCACACATTTGTGGGGTAGATGTCTTTATCTGAGCTATTTGGCTGGACTCCGATTAAAGTCAATGAAGAGTAATAGACACATCTCTCCCTTTGAAGAAAACGAATCACGACCTCCAAGTTATTCATTGATTATAAAGGGAGTCAGCTAAACCTCAGCTCAAATGTAGCTACATGCAGTGCAGGTGTCTGAAGTTAATGTGATGAATATCATGTGTTGTGTATTTTCCTTTTTTGCTTGCCTCAGAATTCCAGCATCACTTGTGACAGTAATCACACTACTAGCAGCTGCATTTCAGTCACTTCTTGTAACTTCTGATGTTAGAAATGGGTAATTTTGCATCAGTTCTGGAAAAATATCCAAGCTTGACAATTCCTTTTCTATTTCATATAATTCTGTACAGTTTTGAAAGTTGCATAAAGCATGACTCTCAAGTGTAAAAAAGAGAACTTGAATTCTGCATTAATACTGAAGCTTTGCAGCGTTTGTTTCATTTGGATGCTGCCACACCAGGTACAAGGCATGAAACAAGGGTCAGAGAAGCATTCTAGAAATTCTAAAATAAGAACAAAAGCAGCCATAAACTGAGAGATAGATGAAGTACCAAGAAAAAGAGGTAGATGAAGTATCACAGAACTCTAGAAGGGAAAATAGTATCATATTACTCGCACAGTTGCATTATATTACTGTAACTTTATTACTGTATTGTTACTGATTTGTAATGGACAACTAGTAAATGTTTTGCTTTTTAAATGTAGTTATGCTTGAGAACAAGACATGGGCTGGAATTAACTTGATGTAGCATAGGAGTCTTCAGTGTAGACATCTGCGTCTGTGCTTGTCACCCTTGACCCTCACTGGAGGGAGTGGAAAGAAATGTCTACAGTAGACTTCATCCCATTATAAATAATAACTAGAGTACCTCAATATAGACTACTACAAACAAATTTAGTAATCTCAGTCATATTCCAGAAAAGCTGCATTCTTTTTCTGGAGGTGAGAAAGTAATTTCTTTGTGGTTGTTGTTGTTTGTCATGTATGGAATTTTTTTCCCATACAATAAATCCATTTTATGGTAAGGGTTGTAATTAGACACTGAGATTGTCTCATCACAAAGAATTGATGTAGCATTTGACACAGTCACAAGAAGTATATGCTAAGGAGTCACTGTTTTTCCCATTTTACATTTTTCAGCAAAGAATTGAGTGGATAATATTGATTTCACAATTAAAATAGTACCATTTGTTGGGGTTGCTTATATGCTTTACATCTGATGTTTTGCTCTGAATGGTATTCAAGCATTTGCTTTGTGTAATTCAAGCATTTGGCTTTCCCACAGGTTTGATGTGGAATAGCTCATTTTGCATGCTTCAGTGCATTTTTAACCAATGCCGTAAGCCAAAACCAAGTTTTTATGCATAAAGAAAGAAGTAATATATACCGATTTCTTGATGGCAGCACCAATGCTTTGGTGTCACACAAGGGTGTTGTGAAACTTAATTAATATTTGTAAAGTATTCTAGATCTTGGATGAAAGGCGCAGTAGAAGTTCAGTTATGTTATTAACTTCTGCTTTTATATTTTCTTTGGTGATGGATCAGAGTCCTAAGCATTAAAAAGTGGCAAAGAGAGGCGATGCAAGATACAGCAATTAACAACTATTATCGGCTAATTATAGTTAGTTTCAAATCTTGTACAGGGAAATAGCTGGAAAAATATTTTATGGGATTTAGCAAACTTGATAGCCTAAATTTTGTGTAAAGGTAGCTTACCCGAATCATCATATGGGAAAAATTTAATAGACTGACTTGCGTTAATTATTCTGCGTTAGATCAGAAGTGTTATATTACTGAGTGACAGCATTTTGGTTTAGTACGGGACAGTCTCTCTTTTACAATCCTAAACTAACTGAGGGGTCAGAAATCCTGTTAAGGAGAATGAGAGTTCAACATTCATTTAAAATATTCAAGAGGCAAAAAAGCAGTTCGACTTAAAATGTAAATAAAACTGTACAGTGAAATTTTATCAGGCAGGCAGCCCTTTGCACAGTGTTAAGACTTAAGAAGGCAATCATCTTCCTGAAATATCACTCCAACGTAATTGCTCTATTTTGTCAGTTGAAGAAAAAGAAAAAAAGAAAAAAAAGATAACCTTGCCATCAATAAAGCTATATTACCTTCAACTAGCTGAGGGTCTGATGGTTTAATTTAAAAGTGGCCAAAGATTTTAGGTTTTGTCCTTTCTATCATTGGCAGTAATATTAAAAAAAGAGACATTTTTGTGTCCTTGAGAAATAGGAAATATTTATAATACTTTAAGATAAACAAATTTTTAATATGTCTGTAATACTCATATAAATTTCATATTGTAAACCAGAAAAGCAAGCAATTACTATGTTAAATCTTCTTTAATTCTAAAAATAGTGTTTTCTCGCAGTGGTTATTTTTATATTGATGTGATTAAGAATAAAACAATTTAGCCTTTGTGTAATTCAAGCATTTGGCTTTCCCACAGGTTTGATGTGGAATTTGACCCATCTCTATTAGTATCTCAAGTTCCTATGAAATTTTTAAAAAATCAGCTAAGAAAAGGAAGTATAAAGGAAGTGAAACTAAAATTAACACATTTGGAAGGACTACTTAGCCAGCATCACGTTCTATCTAAGCTAAAATTTGCTGTCAGCATAGATCTATAATAAGTATTCTTCCGGTGAACTGCCAGCTGGCTTGCAAAGAGGAAAATATATTCTATAGAACAGACTGCTAGCTTTAAAAAGAAATATTTTGCTTTTGCTCATTGTAGGGTTCCGTAACACCTGAAGGACATCCTGGGAGACAGCAGCATATATAATGATAATGTGATGTCATTTTGTTTTTCCTAGTTGAGAAACACAAAGTGTGTACCAGTAATGGTAAAAACATTTTTTCTATTATATTCTTGTCAGCCTTATTTTTTAAAAGTGATGCAGCCTCTAATAGCTTAGGAAAAGCAGCAATAGCATAATAGTGTGTTTTGTCATGGATGTTAGAAAGGATGGATCACAATGTGCTACAGCTGGCCTTGGAAACAAAGTGTTATGAAGGCAGGACCAAAAAATTTACAGTGCTGCTTTATGTGCATGAAATTAGAATATGGATTGTTGAAAATATACAATGCTGTATTAGATAATTCAAGTTTTGACTTGTTTATTTAGTCTCTGTTGATTCTGCAGATTTTGCCTGTGACAAACTGTTGGTGCAACCATTGCATTAAAAGACATGTATTTTTCATGATATTGTTTCGTGCTGCAATATGCTGGCTACAACTCCTTTCAAGTAATCAAGCTATATTGAATACAAACATAAAATAAAAAGCAGCAATAATTTGCTTTCGTTTTTAGCTTTATACTCTGGCTCAAAGATATACACTCTTAGCCATTGGAGAGAGAACAGTATCTTTGCCCATTGATGAATTGGACATAAAATACTGTGGTTGGATCAGACTCCTTGGCTTCACTGGAAATAGTGGAAGCATCATAAAAGTAGTACACTGACTAGAGGATCAGTTCCATTTTCAACCTTGCTATCAAATCTGTTATGACAATCACAGTCACTTTCGCTGCAGTAACTATGCCATCCGATGCAATCTGGTTACCAGTGCTAAAATATTGAAAGGCTAAAACACTATTAAAACGTACAAATATCAGTTCTATTCCAGTTCCAAATGGCCGGTAGTTCCAGAGCTTGATCTTAAACATTCAGTGCACAGAAGAATCCTCATTTTATAAGGTTTTCCTCTAGGTTTTTTCATATTCTTGCAAAGCCCTTGACTCCTTAGATTTTTCAAGCTGAAATTAACTTTGTAGCCAAATGTGTTTTAGCAGGCCAGATACTCAATAAGTATATTCAGGATATACTTAGTTCTTGCCTCTCTTTCTACTAAAGTAGCATAGCATTAGGGATAGTAGTAGATGGGCTTTAAAATCTGCCTTTTCAGGATCTCATATCACAAATATATCCGTAAAGACCGTTTAAATACATCCATCATCCTGGGAGACTACTCCAGAGCCGAGTTCCTGCAACAGAGTTGGTTTGTGTCTCCTATTATTATTTAATGTATATATAAGGAATGATCAGTTGCTCTTTTGTGATAAGCAAATCAATTAATTTTATTTGCATATTGTGGACTCTATTCCTTGTAGAGGAATAGAGTAGTAGTACAGGCTACTGTACTAGTAGTCTGTTCTGAAATTATTCCAGTCTATGTTCACCTTGAGCATGGGTAACCAGCATCTTAAACACTGTTCCAGGGAACATCCTGCAAGTGACTTGTACAATGCCATTAGTGTGTTGCTATTGACAAGAAACAGTGTAAGTGGAAAGCTGGGGGAGATGGGCAGAGGGAGGGAGATGGGGAGGGGGGGGAAGAGTAAAAGCAACGAGGAAGTAACATTTTTCATTTCCTGTGTCTTGAGAAAATCACACTTTGAAGCAAGAAAATTTTACAGTTCAGATATTTTGCGCAGCTCATTTCTTCTGACTCCAAGTTAGTCACTTGATCCCAAAGTCACTGGTTAAGACTGCACTGTGGTTTAATTTAGCCATTCTCTTTTCTTTTGCTTACTTTTTCATGATGAACCATGGTGTTAAGTTCTCTCTGGGAAAGCATGCTGCTTCCATATGGTCTGGGATTTCTGTAGAGGGGTGCATCCAGGACACAGTCTGTCATGACATGCTGTTTTTTCTGAGGAATCTCTACTGGCAAAGACACAGAGTGGTGCCAAATTCAAACCACCTGGCCCTAAGGCTAATTGAGTTTTTCCTGGGAGGGTAGAATAATCATTTTGAAGTACCTATCTGAAATTATGTTACCACTGAGAGGGAATGGGGAAGATTGGCTTGTCACCACAGTACTTAAATGCATCTATGAAGATGTATTCAAGATGGAAGTTTACAATTAGTTAGGGGAAATAGTATGAACTCTGAATTGGAAAGCTACCTACCTGGGCTAGCATTAGCACTTGTCACAGAAGCAGAATTCCCTCATAATCTAAAATGTTGGTAGTTTTCGTTCTGGATAAGAACAAAAGCCTTTTGCTTAAGTGCTGCTTTGTAGCTAACTATTGGGTTAGATGCCATAAACATGTTTCAGCTGGAAGTCTTCCTCAGATTTAACATGAGATGATTTTCAGTTTTGTGGTTGTGCTGCTCATGCTAAGCTCTGGGAACTTCATTAAGGTCTGTGTCTATTTCTGTGTGCTGGAAGTATTATGTGTGACTTCAGTTCATAGCCCATTTCCTAGGGCATGACTTCTGATTTGGTTTCTGTTGCCTTGACTCTTGTTCTGGAGCTGAATGGCAATGCTTGGTGCCATTGTCTTCCATAAACTTGCTTTCATACAGAATACCTAAAAGCAGCAAGGTTATGTTACATATGTTTTGACATCCCATGCATCCTTAATAGATTTTCCATAAGCTTGCTGCTGTGCAATCTATCTATTTTACAGCCTCACTCCTTCCTTTTCTGCATGTGACTATTTCTTCATGTTTTGCATTGGGTGGTTACTCTGTTTTAGCACACAGATGAGAATGAGGGTGGTTATATATTAAAGTGGGGGGCTAATGTGATATTGATATTAAAAAAGGATTCCACATATTCCAGAATTACATATGCAGACTAATATACCTTTCTTTAAATGGCCTCTATTTTCCAGTAAACTTTGCAGCAGTTCAAATGGTATCTCAGTTACATACTTTTGTATTAATTGTGGTGTTTAATCTAAAAACAACAAAACATTAGTCTGCCTTTTAGTTACTTGGGTAACATGAAATTCAAATTACTTGTTTAGAAAAGATGTGGCTAGGAGAGAAGGGTGAGGTAGGTTTCTGATTCTGTGAATCAGAAGATGTGCTCTGCATAGGAGTAGGTGTTAGATCTAAGTCTTTTCTTGTGTTTTGAAAAGTAGTGGGGGTAAAGCTCTAGAAAAGATAATACCTTAGAAAAGCTCATCTTCATAAATTATTTGTATCTGCTGAAAGAAATTAACATCTCGCTGTGTTGATGGAGAGTACTAGCTATGGTCACAACTATTCCTAGCAAAAAAATCATGACCCATGTTACTTTTTCAGAATTGCATAAAAGATCTTTATTAATTCACATTTTATTATGGGATATGCACATGTATCCTGCCTATTGTATCACCTTCTAGTTAAGTGATGGAAAGGATTTGTGTGCGTGTTTCTGTTCTGTGTGTACCTGGAGGGTAGTTTCAAAGAAATACTGACTTCTATATACTTTTACATAGATATTTTCTGTAACTCAGCTCAGAAGCAAAAACTGCTGAAAGCTCCAACAAATGCTGATCTACTGTATTTTGCTCCAATTTTATTTTATGACCACTTTTTCTCTCCAGAAAAGGAAAGTAATTATTTTTAAGCCTGTTTGAAGCTTAACTGTATGATTGATATCTTGTATGTAAGATTACTTTGATGGTGATGTTTAGTGTAAAAAAGTGATCATTTGGGCAAAGCACTAAAAAAGGAGGCAAAATGGAGAGAAATGAAAGAAGACTAATGAGACTAAAGGGATGAATGGTAAATTCTGTTTCCATCTAGACTTTACAAAAAAAGCCCAAAACCAAACAAACAAAAGGAACGAAGGTGCCAGGCAGAAACCATGTTGCAATATTCAACTCTTTTTCAATTTTATGCTATCAGATCAAAGGTTGCTTGCTGATACTAAAAAAAAGTTGTTTATGTTTCTGGAAATACAGTAGCAAATGAAGCACACCTTTTTGTAGAACTTTAAACTGTTTTATGCAGGACAGATTGTTCAGCACCAGAATTATCCGCACTGTGATACAAACAGCACTGAACACAATGAGCTGTGGAAGCTCACAAGCTGATTGTATTTAGCTGTGACTTCATCCTTTAAAAACTTTTCCACATGATTCTTCAGTGGAAAGTGTTTTGTTCTGTTTTGTGTCTCTGTTGTTGTTTTTTATCATTATTAATTTATTTTTTTTTTAACCAACATGAAGTGCCTTAGTGACTCAGGTTCAGTGCTTGTAAGTAATCAATTCTGTTGTCTTTTTTTGGTTATGGCTTCTTCCGTTTATACAAATAAAAAAGGGGTTGCTAAGTTTGTGAAGCAACAAGAAAAGACAGTATGATTTTAAAAAAAAAAGTCTCTTTATATAAAACAATTTCTCACCTTACTAGTTCAGTTTTTTCAGTCCTGAAAATGGCCAGTTTTATGCATTCTATATGATCTTTAAATAATAGAAGATGACATATTCAGGTACTCCCCTGCTTTGTTAGTTTACTAAAGACCAGATTGCTGACCTTTAGCTTACTCCCACGGTAACATGGGAGTAATGGAAATATATATTAATGATTAAAACACATGGTGAAATTACTGAGAGAAGATAGTTCAATATTTGAAAATAAATGTGAAAAAAGGTGTTTAGATGCTCTTTTTTACACATCCATGGCTTAGTTTTATGTCTTAAATTGGAATTAAAATCTCCTACGTATAAATTGCTATTTTAAAAGGAAACACATGGACATCTCAGTTTCCTGAATATTTGCACTGAGTATTAACACAAATATATTTGTACATGAATGTTAAGTAGAGAAACGAAAGGTGTATGATTAATAACAATATGCAAATTTGAAACTAATTTATTGGTGTTACACAAAGGGCAAACTGGGATAGTGTTTGGCCAAATATGTTTACATACTTCATATTTGCATGCGTTTAATGAACATGCAGTGTGAAATCACCCATCTTTGCATAAAAACTGGATGAGCACTTTTTTTAAAGAACAAATGGCTTGAATTTCAAAGCCTCAGTGGTTGAGCCAGCTTTCCTGCGTCTTCTGTACTCTGCTCTCACTCTCCTAGGGAAGATGGCAGTGGATCCATCCATGTTCCCCAATACATGGTCTACTTGTGCTGCCAGTAGCAATGTCTGCTTAGTCTGTATCCCTCTGTCCCTCCTTTTCAGTGCTGAGTTGTAAAACTTCAGTGTTCTAATTAACCCTAGACACTGGGAGGAATTGTTTCCCCTCATAACATACTGTTTTACACTTTATTAGGAATATTATGAGAAGTAATGTTCAGTTGATTCCATGATTGAATTTTACAGATGCTGGGCTTTTTGTCTCACACTCTGCAAACTGAAAAAGACTCAAGCTCATCAAAAGTGATTTTCCCATGATTAAAAAGTTAGACTCCCATTTTTATCTTCCATCTTTGGTGGAAAATAAATCATCTCGTGTCTCAGTTTGGAATGAAATACATGAAGAGTATACAAAAATATATTTCCTCCTTAATTAGTTGTTTCCTTTAAGTTTTTTGAAGAAGGGTTACAACTTCACTAAGATCCCTTCCATCTGCCGCAATATGCTTGCTTTTATTTTGACTTCCATTGCTGTCTTATCAAATATCACGTGAATCATTACCATTTGTTTGCCATCCCTTTCTTTTGTTTTGTTTCTCTTCCTCCAAATGATTAAAACATCAACCTGAATGAAAGGTTAGAAGTACACTGTGATTCACATTTGCCCCATCTTATTAAAACAAATAAACCAACCAGTTATATAATTTAACTGTGCTTGAGCTATGGCATGCAGATGCTTTTATCAGCTCTGGGCTGAAGAGGTTGTGTGCATTCAGGCATGCACGTACAACTGTTCTTTGAAAGGGACAAACCTCATTAAGATTACAGGTGCCTGGAAATAACTTCCGAGAAAATAGCTACCATTTTCAATAAAGGTACTTCCTAACAGGAAATGCAATTTATTACGTTACTTAGCACAAGTGAGTAGCTTTTCTTTTATTTAGATATAAGCAGCCCCATTTGAGGTCACAAATGTTTTATTTCTTTTAAACTGAAGTTAGCAGTTTTTAATGGTTGGAGGGTCCAGCAACAGTATACTTAATTTCAGTACGAAGCATCTGCTGTCTTTAGGAGCACGTGGGCTAGTCCTGGTGATTTTGTGTTGCAACGTGTGGTTTTAGGAGTGGACTCTAAGCTCAGATCAGCTCAGTCACCAGCTATAGAGATGGGGTTCAAATGGGTTTTTATGAGTGAAGAACCTTTAATTTCCATTAAATGCGTATGTATGCGTACTTTTTTGGTGGCTGTTGGGTTTTTTGTTATTTGTGCTAATATAGTCCTTAAAGGTTTCAGCTAACACTGCTATTATCTTCGTAAGAACAAGAAAAGAGACTGAGAAACCATAAGTACCTGAAATCCCTCCTACCTAAAATGAAAAGGGAAAGAAACAAAAAGTTTGAAAGAGAGAACAGAAAAACAGGAAAAAAACAAAAAGCAAAATCACAGAAGAATTCAGTCATAGTTGGGAATAAAGTTCCTGTCTTCAATTGTTAACTTCTTATTAACAAGAGACATCAACCTTTGTTCTTTGAAAGTACAAAGAGATTAATAGATACACTATTCAAATACCCTTAAGACCCATTTTGAGTGAAAATTGGCTTCTATCACTGGCCCGTGCATATTTGACAAAAATATGTTAACTGAAGTTAGGAATTCTAGTGACTAAAACTGTGGCTACTTTGATGTAAAGGTTCTTGGATCATGGGCTGGGATTTACTATTCTACGGCTCACAAATTGCAGTAAAAAAAAAAATTGATAAAAAAATATTCAAACCTTGATATCCTAACTTTCCAAAGACTCACACTGAGATTTCATACCTTGTCATTCTTTTTTTGAGCAACCTGGTCTAGTGAAAGGGATCCCTACCCATGGCAGGAGAGTGGTCCTTGGTGATCTTTAAGGTCCCTTCCAACCCAGACCATTCTATGATTCTGTGATTTTCCTTCTCACAAAGTATTTTGTCCTTTTTTTTTTCTTCTTAACTGGACCCTAGGGGTTACGTTCTTATCAGCTCCCTGTGTCAGGCTACTGTATCTTTCTGTCTGTTTGGATGCTCTGTTGGTTGTTTTCAGCTCCTAACTACAGAAAACGCTATTCTGTTCCTAAGAAGAATTTCCCTCAGTAGGCTTTTATAAGATAGCAAGTCACTGAATTCAGATGTGTCAGAATACCTTGGACGTTGATTTGCAGATTTTCATAAACCAAAGACTGCAGTATTATAGTCATGATGATCACTGTTATTACATTTATTTTTAAAGCAACTCTGAGAATACAAATTAAAATACAATTTTTTGGATAGCAAACAATCCCATTGTGACTTACACTGAGTGGCAGAAGTACACACATCACCATCCAATGGATGACTTATTTAGTTTGCAACTGAAGAAAGAACTTAACATTTCATTGTACATTTTTATCAGTTTACAAGGTTGCATATTAATAGTAATAATATTTGAGTGGGCTTTTGTTTTTACCTCTGAAAATGCTGGGCCCATAGAAATACTTACTGCAAGCTGCCCACAGAACACGAATGTGAATCATTCCCCAGATGACATCTCTGTGGGAATGCATTTCAAGGCATATGATTTGTTTCAGCATTGCAAACTTTTATGTCAGTTCCATTTGTTTGTTTTCTATAACATTTCTGACCTTTTAACTATTTGGGCATGTTCATTCAAAATCCTCCAAATGAATCTTAATTAAAAAGAGTTGATCTAAAAAAATACTCCCTCACTCAGGGTAGAATTTCTGTCATATCAATCCACAGACAAAAACAAATGATGTTTAGGAGTAGTGGCATTTTCAGTTTGAGTTACTAGCATGAGCTTGTGTGATCTTGCTGAACACTGCCATTTGCAAAAGAGCAATTAAAACAGATGACAATCTGCTAATCACACACAGTTCTATTTAGAAATTTAGCAATATTTTCCCAGTTTGTGTTTTTGCTTGATTTCCTAACAGTAAAAGTAAGTTTTATGTACTTATACTGTATATAACAGTAAGTAAATTTGGGAAACTTCACCATAGATCAACAGTTTTCAGTAGGCTAAAAATATACCCCAGTGTTGTAAACATCCATAGTGAAAGCTCTGTGTGTGTATTTGTGTAGTATATGTTTGTATGCATATATTTGTGTGGCTAAAATATTCCTTATTTGTTTTACATTAAATTGTTTTTATGCTGATAGACAAATTCTACATTTGTTAACAGAGGAAATAATGCAACAGGCCTGCTAAATTAAAGCTGATCAGGAGGCAGAAGGCACAGGCATGCTCAGGATTTAGGATTTAGAGGTAGTGGCATTTTCACATTGGCTTACAAAGGATGAGCTGGCTTGATTTGCTGATCACTCTTATGATTTGTAGGTTTTGTCTGTGATTCTAACCTTGAAATCATTAAAGGCCTATCAGTGGTAATACTCCACTTGTATTCAGATAGGAGCTCTGGCTACACCTAGAGGCGAAGTGATTCTGGTGGCTTTGACAACAACACTGAGAAGTTCCTGTCATTTGGGAAGAACCTCAGAACATTAAGAATAGGGATAAAAATGGATAGGAACAAGGTAGTAGGAGTCACCAATGGAAAGATACAGCAGTCAAATATAGGGATTGTATTTGGTTACGACTTTGTCATGTGAGGTTATCGTTCCTCTGCAGACCTATGAGTTTTTCTTAGCACAATTTAAGTCTTTGAATTTCTGAAGTGAAATGCTATTCACCTGTTGCTCATTATTTATGACTGACTACATGAACTTCTCAGCCACAGTGCTGTGACCACTTCCCTGGGGAGCCTTTTCCAGTTTCCAACCACCCTCAGGGTGAAGAACCTTTTTCTGATATCCAACCTAAGCCTCCCCTGACTTGGCTTTATGCTATTTACTCAAGTCCTGTCACTGGTCATGATAGTGAAGAGATCAGCTCCTGCCCATCCACTTCCCCGTGTGAGGAAATTGAAGACTGCAATGAGATCTTCCCCAGTCTCCTCCAGGCTGAACAGACCAAATGACTGCAGCTGCCCCTCATACGGCTTCCGCTCCAGACAATCCCCTCCCTTGCCCGGCTGGCGATGCTGTGCCTGATGCCCCCCAGGACAGGGTTGGCCCTCCTGGCTGCCAGGGCACTGCTGACTCACGTTCAACTTGCCATCCACCAGGACCCCCAGGTCCCTTTCCGTGGCGCTGCTCTCCAGCCTATTGTTCTCTAGTCTGTGCACACCACCAAGATTTCTCCATCCCAGGTGCTGAATCCAGCACTTGCCGTTGTTAAACTTCATAGGGCTGATTATTGCCCACCTCTCTCATTTGTTGAGGTGTCTCTGCAGGGCCTCTCTGCCCTCCAGGGAGTCCACAGCTCCTTCCAATTTGGTGTCATTAGCAAACTTACTTAGTATTCCTTCGAGTACTGTGGCTAAGCCGTTAATGAAGATGTTGAAGAGAGGTTATATATATAAACAAGTATCCTCTTACTTTGTAAGGAAGATGCTTTGTAGAGCTGCCCATTTCTGTTCTTATTCATTGTCTGAGGATGCAGAATACAGGATCTGATAGTGTCTTCTTTTAAAAGTGAAAATCTCCTATTGATTTCACTGCCAGGTTGGATCCTTAAGCAGTGCAAAATAGAGCTGACTTTTGAAACTACACTGCTGTTCATCTTTTGTTGACTGATACAAGGATTCTGCTTCCTGTAGCTGCATTTTTAATTGAGAATATGTTTTAATACATACTTTATTTTAAAAGGTAAATGGAGACCTAATACAATAAAATAAAATAAGTTACTGACTGCAGGTTATCAGAATGTTAAGGCTTGGGAATTATGCACAGCATTCATTAGCAAGTGTATATTCAGGATAGCCAAAGTGTTGGTATATATGCAGAGTAATACTCCTACAGAGGTATCCAGACAGCTTTAGTGCTGTAAACATTTATTGTGTTTATTCAATATGTTTGGGAGAACTGTATGGAAATGTAGCCAGGAGTAGCGCTAGCTATCCTGTACTTCATGTGGGTTTTCCTTGGAGATGATGTTCCAGGCCTTCAGTTTTACCGAGCTCCATTTCAGAGGCTCCTTCTTTCTCTACTGAATTCCCATAAGCATTTTTGTTGGTCTTCATGCATCATATAATAATAAAAAAGTCTTTAAGTTAAGGCCTTACTCAATTCCTTTTTATTTCTCTTCAGTGCAAAAAAAGACCATAAAGAGAGAAGAGAATGGAAATGGTTCTGAGTGGAAGCCCTTTTATGTAGTAGGAAAGTTATCATCTACTCTTCAAAAAAAAACAAACCAAAACCACCAAAGCCAGGAACGTAAAAAAGTAGGGAAAGGGGGTAGAAAAATATAAAGATGGAGAGAAAGTAGCAAAAGGGCATATACCTCAGAAGCTCACAAAAGAAACTTAGTGGTGGAAAAGGAAAAACAAAGGGACGGTAGATAAGAATCACTGCAGCAGAGTGATTCTTCAGTCTCCTGCTTTCCCCAGCAGTTCTGATAGAACTAGAAAGGGGTGTGCAGAAGGTTTTACAACTGTGTGTGATGTACTTTTCTCTGCTTTCAGGTTAAACTTTTTTTTCTCTCAACAATTACAGTAAGCTCAGAGACGTGATGCCACGTTTCAATGATAACCAAGCATTTAAAAAATTTCTGCATTCATTTGCACACGTTTATCTCACACAATTTCTTCACTGTATATCTAATTTTTACTGTATATCTAATAAAATTTTTATAGACTGATTTGGAATAAAAATGTTGGACAAAGAAAACCAAAACAGAAATAAAAACTCCTGAAATCTTAGAAATATTTGCTGAATTAACTTAGATTTAAATAAGAAGTTCATGCAAACTTTCAGAGCTGAGATACATATTGTACTTGCAAATGCTTATATTCTAAAATATAAGTAGTGTTTAGTAATTATGCACTGGAGAGGATTAATTGCTCCATAATGTGCTTTATTCACATGGGGACAATGCTTTCTACCCTACAGGTCAGAAAGCTAAGAAGTTTTTCTGCCTGTTTTCTGTTTTTAAGAAAATAATCTTTATATTGCTATGAAAATAGGTGTATATAAGATGTTCATGTCCCAGGTGAAGAAAAAATTGCTTTGTGCTTACAAATTAGGTGAAAATATGTTGTGGCAGTATGTTCTCTTCAAATTTTTCTAGATCAACAATTACTGGCTAGGTGAGCTTACTGTTTCTCATGTTCCCTCACATATCTCACTTAAATATATACTCCTCACTTGGGTGGAAAAAATGTTGTGAGAAATGTTCTTACATCTTTAACATAGTAATTGTTCAGTTATCTCATTTATGGGGGGAAGGAGGCTATACTTCACTGATAGCGATTAAATATCCTATACTGGGTTCTATATAAATAGCTACAAATGTGCACAATGGTTACATTACATGGTATATTTAACAACACAGCTAAATCAGAAAGTATGACCTATGCCTTTAGTGATGGGAGTACTAACGATTGCATGCAAGAAGATTTTTTTGCTCTGCAACCATGAAGGAAATAATTGCTGTTCAGCACTATTCAGTTACGTTTGCATATCAGTAAAAACACATGCATAGAGGCTCCACCTACATTCCTAGTGCCCTAGCACTGATATGAGTCCAGCATACATTAAAGCTCCAGAAGTTGTTACAGTTTTCACAACTTGCAAAGTGCATGTAATTTTTGACAGAGTTAATTTGACCACTGTCACATGAAACTGCGAAGGTGGTATTCAGGTTTTATGGTTTTCTTTTATTTTAGACAAAAAGTACCATAGGGGACATTTTACTGATTTGTTGCATGACTTCTTCCGCTGAGGTTTTAAGTCTTGTGCGGTTTTTCCTCTTTTTGATTCTTGCAGATACAAATATATAAAGCAAATGTTTCTCTTTCATATTTTAGATGGAAGACTTTATTTGAAAACTACTGTCATGTATTGAATTTTTCCTGCTGAAAATACGTGTGCTACAGTAAAGAACGTTGCAGTAAGACATTGGCTCATAAGGAGTTCTGTGGAAACAAAATGTTTTCAAACCAACTTCCTCAACTTCATTTATCAATGTTCTTCAAAAGTGTAAAGAATTCTGCAAGAGTGTCCTCCTTCGGTTATCTCCTGTGGCTCAACCTGGAGATCTAGAGAATGTGTGTAAATGTACAGTAGCACTGTTCTCACAGCGAAAATCTGCATCTCTGCACCGGACTACTGTATCTGAAATTACAGGTGGTCAGAACAAGGCTGAGTATTCCCTTTTTCAAGGAATGCAGACTCTCTCCTCCTCTGATGATTCTATATTTGAGCACATCCAATGATCCTTCCAGTGGTGTCCAAGTACACTTACAGACTGTTATACCATACCGAAACCAGCAAGACAGCTCAGAAATGAACTTGTAGAGGGCATAAGAGGATTCTTATTTTAAAAAAAAAAGAAAAAAAAAGGTAAAAGAAGAAAAAATTGATACATTCAGTTTTCAAACTATGATTAAGGGTTTTCTTCTAAAGACATTTTTTCCACATGCTTTCCAAGAGACCAACACATATATGTTAGACTACATTAAGTGAAATGGAATTTTGTGTAAGTGAAAAGAAATGCTGAATGTAAACAAACTGTTTTACTGTTCACAAAGTCTCTTTTCCTAAAATAAAATTAAAAAAAGAAATAAAAAGAATAATAATTTCTCATTGTAAACTGGCAGGGGTTTATGAAATAAAAGACTTTGCTTCTTATCAAAATGTTGGTCACATGTACAGTATATAACACAAATCACGCAAGGAAGGTATTATGTATGCAGTAGAAATCTAGAGTTTAGGAAATGAAACTTTTAGATAATATTGTTTTGTCACCCTGTTGGTCAGAAAGACACCTTTCTAGTTTTAACGCATGCAGGCATGTAAATATTTGTCCTGGAGTCACAGTATTACTGAATGAGATCTTAAGCATCTGGTAACAAGTCAGAATTCTGTATCAGCCACTTTTATTTGTATATTGAGCCCTGGTTAGTGCCCTGACTAGTGCACTTCTAAGAATGGACTGTGGCTGAGCAGCAAGTCAAAATGCCAGAAATATTTTTATATGTTAATGTCATATTACGTCAATGTTGCTAAAAAAAGAAAACCTAACAAACACTTGATGTATCAGTCCAATTCCACGTAGAACTGAGTGATACAGTTGAAGTCTATTGTCCCTCCCACCTTGTCTTAGGGATGGATGGTTATGTGTTACTTTCACTGTCTTTATGAAAGCTACAATATGTGTTTTCACCTTTGTGCTGATAACTGGAAGTAAGCTGCAAAACACTGCTTATTACATTACTAAAAATTATGTTCTTTGCTTTGCGTACTTTTGGGTTACCCCTTTAAAGACTGATTTTGTGAATCAGTGCTATTACTGTAAGTTTTGTGATTATGCTTTCTTCATCTAATGTTTTATGCATATTAAATATTATTTATTACATGGAAACATATCAAAACCTTAAATGTCTAAGATGCCTAAGTTAAAGCAAATATTTCTTTAAAAGTAGTTCTGATTGGATATTAATATTATTTTGTCCAAAAAAAAATCAAATGTTTTGTAAACTCTAGCACTGAGCTTCTATAGTTTGTAGGTCTTCCTTGCAATACTGGTACACATTTATTTTGTGCAGTTCATATTTACTCCACCACAATCCTTTTTTAACAATAGAAAGATGTATATACAAGTTCACATCACAGTAATTTTTTTAAAGAAATATTGAGCAATATTTTTCATTAAGTATTGTTGTCTAATACTTTGTAGTGATGTTATTTTCTAACCATGATTCTTTCATGATTTTCATAGTTGCTTAAACACATATGGGATTCTGTACTCCAGTTTTTTCATATGCAGTCTTTAAAGGGTTAACAGCTGTAAAGTTAGATGGACTTGTGGCAAGCTTTTGAATCATTCATATCTGAAAGAGAATTAAAAGCCTACAACTGAAATATGTACTAGCATTTGCCATTGCTCTGCTCCTTGCATAGAGTCACCTGTAAGTAGGTTTAGTAGTTTTACAGTATATTCTTTCAAGACCTTTGGGAATGCCTCAGTGTTTGGCTTGGTACATAAACAGAAGTGTTAAGGATTAAAGGGGAACCAATTTATAAGCTGGATATTTAGAAAGAATCTTGCTAAAAACAGTGTAAATATTACAGAACATGAGATGTTACCGTAAGTTGAAATTTTTTGCCCCTCTTTAGTTTTACAGGTTTTGGGTTGGTATTTTGGTTTTGGTTTTTGATTTGGATTTTTTTTTTTTTGCATAGATTATGAAGAAAAGTTGTGCTCATGTTATTGTTTATATGCTTTTGTAATCTTAAAGATATTAATGTCTAGTCGTTCTATATTATAACCACATTTGCGCTCTATGCAAGCCCTTGGAACAGAACATACTCATCTTCATGTAGGACCTATGAAAATTGTCTATTTTTATCTATATATTTAAAGTTTTCTAAAAATGAAAAAAGGTTATTACGAATTTTGTTGTACAAAATCTGTACAAAAATCTGTTTTTACATCATAATGCAAGAATTGGAAATTTTTCTATGGTAGCCTAGTTATTTGAGCCTGGTTTCAATGTGAGAACCACGTTTACTGTTATTGTATTTAATTTTCTTTTCTTTTCAACAATCTGCTAATAAAACTGTCTGAAATCTCCCTGCGACTTTATTTACAGTTCATCTTTATTAAATTTTCTGAAATGTATAACGTCAGAGGAATATTTACTTTCTAATGGGAGGCATCTAAAAACAACATAAGTCAGCTCTTTGTAATGTGAGGAGAACAATGCTGAATGATTTTATTTAACATGCAACTGCTTCTATCTCTAATATGAATTACTGTGGTGAAAAACATCATAAAAGCACACTCTGTGGTTATTGTTTAACAAGCATATTTTCCATTTTTTTTTCTTGCCAGCTAAGCAAACTGCCCCCATCTACATGATTTATTTATGTATATTTCTCAGTTTATGAAGCTGTTATTTGTACCTTTTTCCTTTATATTGTGATATTCCCATGATTCTTATTTCACAAAGCTTTGTGCTGAATAATGTAAAGTGGACACATTGATGGAAAAAAACAATATTATTCCTCTAACTTCTAAAATGCAGGGGTAATCCGGTTGGTTTTGTCTCAAATCTCCTTCACTTGATAAAATGTGTTTAGAAACACATTTTTTCAACAAGTCTCAAGTATTTAAACATTTAAACAGGCATTTGGAGAAAGAAATAGCTCTGGCCTAGCATATCTTTAGGTGGCATTGTGAGAAAAAAAAAAAGGCTGGGTTTTTTTTAAGGTCAAGATGATTATTTAAGAACAAATCTAGAACTAAGTTGGTTTTGCTTACAGAAAATTCAAAAGTCAGAGAGGTATGACTGATTTTGAATATTCTCCCTTATTGTCCTGCCTTGCCTGGCCTTGCCTTTCCTTCTCTTCCCATCCTTTCTCTTCCCTTCCTTTCTGATCCATACCTACATGAACACTTCTGCTTTCATAAGGGGGCAGACCTGCTTGGGACAGCAGAATAGTTGAGCCTTCTTGGATAAGCCCATTCCACAATCCTTTGATGGCCTGGGGACTGCAAGCATGAGGCTGACAGGCTTCCTGGGTTCCAGCAGGTTGTTGTTGCTGGCTGGCTGATTAGGATTTTGGTTATCTGTATATGGGGCAATCACAATCTCCTTCTGCCTGCAATAAAGCGTCCAGCATGTCTGAATTAGTAAGGATCCCATCTACACTGTAGCCAGCTCCCCTGCTATAAACTCTGGCACAGCTAAAGCAGGGTAAAAAGTAAACTCATTAATCTCAGTCCGCCTCATGCTGAAACCCAAATTATCTCTGCAGTAACAGACTAGCAACCTACCTCTGTGTTTTTAAGCATCCCAGGAAATGGTCTCTTTCAGCAGAAAGGAACTATACTCTCATAAGTTCCACCCTACCTGCATTAATAAATAGTTGCTTCATCTGTGCAAAGCATCTGGCATTTAGCAGGTCTGAGGCTGGAAGGGCTGATAGATAGTCAGATGTTGGTACTCCTTGTGACATGAAAAAACAAATATATGTCAAAACTCAGATCAAAATTAAGAAAAGGTTGCCCTAAATATATCTTGCCTATAACTTAGGAGTAGATTATGGTCAAATCCTGAAGAAATCCAGAGTCAGCAGCTAGACATCTAAAGTTTTAGGAAAATCCTGTAAGAACTGACAGACTCAAATGAGGTGGGTTTTTTTTTTAAATTTTTTTTATTTTTGCAATGAAAAGAGATTTAGGGCTGGCTTTTGATCTGAAAGGTAAACCTCTTATTTGTTGAAGGTTCTATAAATTCTTGAGAATTACTTCATTTGTTATGTGCTTACATGTTATTTGACGCAAGACTGCAATAAACAAAGACTGAGGCCAAGATTTTCAAGCGTGACTGCTGATTACACATACTTACTTCCAGTTTTGCTGGCCGAGCTTCAGACATTTTCAATGCCTTTCATAAAATAAAATATCCTAGCTCAAGAGTTCTGTGAAACTTACTTCTTCAGTAGCTGCTAATTCATCCATAGGATACTGAGGAATGTATTAGTGAGCCTTTGCTGAGCAGGAGCTCACCCTGATCAATGATGATGGTTCCACCAGCAGCAGTATCACACCATTTCAAGCTACAGCGTCCTGCTTAAAAAGCTTCATTTTCAAAGAGAGAGGAAACACGGACTTTCTGGAATTCAAACTCTTAAAAGGAATCAAGTTAGAAATAAAATCTAAACAGCCTGAGTACTTGGAAGCTTTGTAAATATTCACCTAAAAGTCAAGTACTATGCAATACTAAGCAACTTGGGAGAATTTGCACGTGATCTATGGAGCAACATGATTTCTTCGTCCAGGTTAGAGTAGCGATGGTTGGCATAGTTCAGTGAATTGGTTGATTGATGCTCTAAATTTGATTAATAAAAACAGAACTAGGTTCATCTTGCTGTACAGAGCAAAAGGACAAGAAAACAGGTCCCTGCTAAAAAAAAAATGAAACTCCAGCTGGCTGTAAAAGTGAAGAAGTCAAAATGAGAAAGACGAAGCACTAAGACAGTTTTCTCAAAGAAGTTCCAGGATCTCCATCTTTGGAGATTTTCAAACCTTAGGTGAGCAAGGCCCTAAGAAACCTGATCTAACTGTCTGCAGTTTTAAAAAGATTAGACTACTTGACCTTCAGAGTTCCCTTCCAAACTCAGTTTTTCGTGGTTCTAGAACTACAAGGCTTATTTGCATCATGCCCTTCTAGGCATAACACTTTCTGCATCCAGCTTAACAAGGAGCAAAATTTTATCCCATAAATAGCAGTCATCAGATCTAGAACAGAAATTGCTGGGATATATTTAAGCATTCACAGCTTTTTGATCTTCCACATCAGGAGGCCAGAAGAATGAGCTGTGCTAACAGCAAGATGTGAAAGAAGATATAGAAAGTGAATACAGAGAGGACAAAAATGGCACCTATTTTAATACAGATATAATTTATTTAAATAATAAGAATTATAAGCTGTAGCAACTTAGTTCTCAGATGAATTTTCTAGAAATAAATAAATATAAGGCAAAGTGATTAAATAATATGTCTGATAATATAAAGAAAGCTGTTTGGGTAAAAGAGAGTAAGTTGACATAGTTTGCTTGGGTATACTGGCCAGACAGTCTTTGAGGAAATTGGAAATGATAAGCTGGAACAGATCCTCCTTTTAAAATATACTTCCTTTATTTCTTTCAAATTGCTTTCTTGAAACTGGTCCTGCAAGGCAACCAACAATTTTGTAATTCTATAGATTTTTACCATTCTGAGATACAAAGGACTTTGAAGCAGTCAATTTGGATTGTTGGCTTCTCTGTCAAGTAAGTGTTGTCAAGCAGCTTGGGAGCCTGAGGTATGGAAAGGTTAAACTTATCATTTCAAAACTGGAGAGACAAAAGGAGTGACTTTGGGCTTCAGTGTCTGTGAAGTTGTATCATGGTACAAGCATATTTAACTAGGACTCAGTTCTGAAAGATTTTGTAGTGTTTTTGTTTTGGAGGTGCTAATTATGGGGTGAATTGTGAAGTAGAGAGACGAATAGGAAAGTTTTGGTAAGGAAAGCAGGATAAAGGAATGAGGCTGCAGCAGAATTTTGAATAGAATGTAAGGATGGCAGAAAATAGGAGATTTCAGCTGTCAAGGTGGAAGTAAACAGTACAATAAGGAGAAACTGGATTCTAAAGATACTCTTTAGAAAGATGTGGCAAGATACAGATGCAGCAAACAAACTCATTTGGCAGGGTCCTGGGCAAGCAGACATCGTTTTCAATTCAATTCAGAAGCAACTAATAACCATTTGGCTTCTGTTCACTGTGACCAAACTGATGCTGCAGAATCTGGCTGTTCAGTGATGGGATGATATATTGGAAGCCAAAAATAAGTTTCTACATGGATCTCTTGAACAATCTGAACTCAATTTAACAATTGAAGAGGACAGAGATAAAGTATTACCTTCTTTGTGAGCTGATCGATAACAAGCACACCTCTGGGAAACAGATGCTAGTATTACTCTTTGAAGCCATTTCAGTGCTGGAAGCTGAACAGGTTCCCAAGACACCTTACACAGAACTTACAGAAGCAGTAAATAATGATAATAATAATAATAATTATTAATAATAATTATTAATAATAAGGCAGCTCTAATTCTCAGGTTTTCCGGGTAAAACCTTGTCCTATGTGCCTCCAGCACAAACCTCTACAAAGCTGCAGGTGTATATATGGCACATATATATCTTATAGAAAGTAAGACCCAAGTGATGAATTGTGGGTTTAAAACAAAAGTTAAGTTAAACTAAGTTAACAAAAGTTAAAAGTTAAACTAAGCTATAGATAAACTTGGAGGAAAGCAGGTGATATTATAGTACAAAATTAGCTCAATGATTTCAGTATTCAAGATGTGAAAAAAGAAACTCTAACAGCATCCACCTGCCTAATTCAAAATCATAATAAAGTGCACTTTTGAAGTATGCAATGCTTACTGTTTCCATGACTCTCCTTAACGCTCCTTGGGCACTGATGATGATGTATCAGTTCCCCTTTGAAGCACCTAGATGCCTAGCATGGGCATAACCTCCTCTTGGAGTCAGAATCTTAGTTGAACAAAGTGATGCGTTGTGCATTTCACTACATCAGAAATCTCATTACATAGCCGAGAAGAATAACTGAAAAGAAGGAAATACACAGCTGCCAATCCCAACCATTTCCACAGTTTCACAGCCCAAGAGTCCAACCACCCATACACCCTACTACTACATTGAACAACACATTCTTTCTCTTGTTGTATATTTCCTCCTGTTGCTTCTCCCCCACACACATCAAGCTGTAACTATTTAGTATCATCTCTCTACTGATGGAGAGGAGAGGGAGTGAGAACCCACTGAGAATAAGAAGCAACTTGAATGGCCCCCCCCATACTTTCTTTGGAAAGTGTTCATACCACTTGCCTCGAGAAGTGGACAGGCCTGGTGTCTTGTAACTCCTGTCTTTGAAAGGTTCATTAAAAGTGCACCTACATGAGCAGTTTATGTGCAAAAATGGGCCTCTGTAGGATGAATTGGAGCTTCTGGTGTGCACTCAGGCTCCTAAAGCAGTTTCTTTCCCTGGTGGAACTTAGTCATGTGAAAGGATATCATCTGGATTTTGCCACTTGCAATGTGGCCTTAGCAGCTGGTGCTCTGCACAAGCCTAGGACTGGCAACCAGTAGAAACTTCGTTGCTGGTAGTGCCATGGTGAGGTCACGCAGTCCTACAAGTGCAACAGATTGCATCATGTCATAGGGTGGTCCTTCCCTCCTTGCATCACAGCAATTAGGAATGGAAACACTCTCCGTGTTTGGAATTGCTGCCGTCTGCAATGCACCATCTCCAAAAGGTCCCATAAACCCTACTGAGGTTCAGGTTTGAAGTGGAGCTGATAAATCAAAGCTGGTAGGTGGAGTTTTGGCTTGAGTGAGGCTTTTGAATTGGGCATGGGGGTACTGAGGAGACATCTTATGAAGTTGCAAATGGATGAAATCAGGGACATTCTGCCTTGCTATACTATATCTTCTTTTTACAAATAATTTATGCTTAAATCAATTAGCTATTTATTGATTCATAAGGGTATTGTTCTTTTTTATTCGTTTCCAGGTGTTACTTGAGTGAAGACAGATTATGATAACAATACCTAGCGCTTTTTCTTTTAATTTACTAAGCAGCTATCAGCATTCAGAAGGATTATATTTGGGATTGTATGAAGAGTGTATTTTGTTGTGAGAACAATAGCACGCACTTACCTTAGGACTCCTACTAACCCTGGACGCTTCCATAAAACTTGCCTGAGTAAATGAGTTGTACAATGCATTTTTCTAATAGTCTGTAGTTGTATGTTTTATTCAAGTTTAAAAATACTTCACCCTTTTAACAAAGGCTGCATATTCATCTAAGTAGTGGTCATTAAAGAGAGTGCCACTATATCATGCCTTTGTATTTAATTTGGGGTAGAAAGAGCAAACTATATTTTGAGCAAGGTTTATTTCTTTTCCGATTTAGGTAATTTCTTTTTTTATCTAAGCTGGCCAAGTTCAATTTAAATCATTGTGAGAATTGTTGGTGAGGTGCTTTTATTTGAATCAGCAAGCATTTGGCCATGGCAAATGAGCTTCTGGCAAACGAGAATATTAGTACCAGGGGACATCTTGGGAAACTACGGTTTGTTTTTGCGCATCATGAACGGTTTTCAGTGTTAAAAATTATGTTTTTCTTAAATAGTGTTCCATTCAAGGTAAAAAGAGTTGCTTGCTTCTTTGATTTTCATTCCATTCTTCTATCACTGCAGGTAAAGAATTAACTTTAACAGGAATGGAGATAAAAATCAAAGTGTTCAAGTTTCATCAGTTCTTCTCCATTTTGCTCTTTCAACTCAATGACATTTTTTTAGTACTTTTTTATTTTCCTAGCTGGTAATTTCCAAAATGCACATTAAAAAATTCTTACATGGTTTTTCATATTTGATTAGTCTTTAGCAGTGCAGTAACCTGGGCATCTGGGGCAATAACTAATTAGTCTGCAGACCACAGAGAGTTCAACACAAGTATTGGCTGACGGAATATTTCTGTCAGCCTTCTTCTCAAAGGCAGAACAGGAGCTCGCAAGAACTGTGTGAAGCACTTTGGCCACAGCTGATCCTATCTGCCATTTTCTCCGAGTCAGTGCTTTACCTGCTAACCCTCCATCGTCTGTGGTTCTTTTGGATAGATCCAACACCCAAAAGGAGACAGAAGGTCAATGTGTACAAGACTGCTCACATTTTGTGCTTACCCAATACACTGATTTTACTGAGCACATGCAAAAGTGCTGTCCTATATATAGTCAATACACTAGAATTTTGGAGGATATGGAAAGGGCTCATTACTTATGCAAGACAATCATCCTGAATGTACAGTAGGATGTCCTAGGATGTGGCACAGACTTTCATAGTCCAAGACTACCATAGTCTTCCTTAGATTTTAGCAAAACGCCATCAACCCCCCCCCAAACAACAAACAAACAAAACACACATGCACTTAAAAACACTCAAAAAAACCCAATCAACCAAAAAAACACCTTGAACAAAAAACACCCAAAACAAGCCAACCAAGCAAAGAGGTTGAAATTCTTTACAATTCTGGAGAATGCAGCATCTAGTATGAGTCAGGCTCAGAAGATTTTGTGAACAGCCAACTTTACTTCAAAGAATGAAATAAAATGACACAGAAAGATTGCTCTATGTTTTTTGGACACAGAGTTCCTGAACTTTGGTGATTACATATAATTTACCAGTATATTTCCTGCTTTAATATACAACCCACACATGACTTCTCAGTCATACCATACCACAAACCCCTCCTAACCCCCAGTCTCATTCAAATTGCTTGCACCCAGGTCCAGTCACCTGAACTTGCTGCCATTGTGAATTGTACTTTGTTATTTCCAGTCTCTACTGCACCAGCTGCCCCATTATTCAGCTACTCACTGAAGATCTTGCCTGGGAGAGGAAAGGAAGAAAGATTCAGCCCCAGGCTGTCTTTGAACAAGTATCTTTCACTACAGCCAACGGGTCTGAGTCTCTTTCTGCTGGATGGATGCTGTTCCCAGTTCACTGCGTTTCACTGCTACTTCCAAGGACTATGCAAGAACAGTTGAGGGATCTTTCCCTCTTAGGAAAGAACGAGATGCTTCAACTTGAGACTTCTTTTCAGATACCCCTAGTTCTCCTTAAAATCAAGATCCTTCAGAGAATGAATTTCTGACGTGAAAGAAGTTTTAAGGCGAAATTTCTTTGGGAAATGCTTATTTATTCTGAATTTCTCTTGAAAAAAATTCTTAATTGCTGAAATTAATGCGCCCTACTGCCATGAGATTTCATTTTTCTTTATTATTTATATTTTTCTAATATTTTTCGTTCTTTTGTGTGTGTGTGTTTGCATTCAAATATATATACTGAAGTCATGATCCTATTTTGAACCCTTGAGATACTCTGCTGGGAGTTACAGCCATATATCACGCTCTCATAGAAGGGTGACAAATGAACACTGATAGGAAGGTGGCCATGCTTTTCTGTAGGATGTAGGTATTCATACTTTTCTCCAGGGTGTGATTCCCTTTAAATCTCAAGGGCTGGATAATGGCATGCAAATTGAGCCTGCTGAATAGGAATCAAGCAGGTTGCATTTTTTAAAACAGCTGTTGATATTTTCTGGCATTGAAGTGGTAGGAAAATTTAATAAACACATGTATACTTAGTTTTTCCAAGACATGCTTTGTTGTGTACTGGAGTTTTCAAACTGCATGGATATGCATTTAAAAATTCACTGGACACTTGTGCTTTTGTATAATTCCATGAAGTCCTTAGCTGCACCCAAAATGAGTTACATACCTCCAGAAATGTGGCCTTTAAGAGTGAATGAATCTTGGACAATGGCCCTATTGTTAATCATTATTTCCAGTATAATGTAACAAATGTTCTAACCTTGAAAGGAGGCAGGGGAGTAAAACCCTACCCTGCCTCCTTATCCTTTTTCCTTCCAGGTTTTATTCTTTTACAGCTGTAGCAGTACAAAGCAGCTACAACTAAGAATATGAATCACCATTGCTATCGTCATTAACATAATGCCCATGTGTAGATTTATCTGCAGACTTTCAGTTTGATAAACTGTTGGCATGTAAATATTTCCTTGAAGAAATTCCAGTCCAGCTGCTTTTGTTTACAAATCTATCAATGGTTAACACCATAGAATGTATTTTGCCAGTATCTGAATGATAATTACAACTTCTTTAATTGTGAATTCATTATAAAAGAGGAGGACAAAATTAAATAATAAATATTTTCCAGATTTTTGGAACCATGCCAGCAGCTTTGCCTGCATTAATTTTTGAAAATGTGAGGACTTATGCTTGTAAGTCTCCATTCTATTATTCTTTCTTATTATTTATTTGTACAGCTAATTGTGAAGAAACTCTTTCTGAATAATTATTTCATTGTACTTATTTTGTCTTCAGAGGTTCTTCTGCTTATTCCTTGTTTTACTTCTTGACTTCTGCTTGATCATTCTATGGATTTAATTAAGGGTTGGTTTTGATACACCAGTCACAGTAACATCTAAACTGACCTGAATACTGAGTATTTTCAGGTTTTCAAAAAAAAATTTTGAGATACAGGATCAAAGAAACTCTGGAATCTCACTTGGCAGCAGGTTATTGGCTTTGCTTGTTGCTGTTTTGACCAGCGATGCAGAGAGTCGTGCTTTGAATTTATTGAACTCTCACTGGTTTGTATAATTGTTTGTTACAACTTAATTACAATTCAGTACAATTTTCATGGATCAGCTCTGGAGGCAAACTATGAAATTTATTATCCCTACATTAGGATAGCTAAAAGTTAAACTTGAGCTACATATTATAGACCTATTTATCGCCAATGGACAAAACCCACACCTCAAAATAATAAATCATTTGTTATCAACCCTTGGGTGCCTCTTTTAGGATTAGATGAATCGCTTGTGAAGGTACCTATTTGTCTTTATTAGTCGACTAAGGGGTACATTTTAGCCAACAGCTACGGCAGGAGATGAGGTTTGCCTGGGAATTGCTGTAAGAGCTGTTGGGAAGCACTTTGATTTCACTAGCTAGTCCCACCAAACCTCTTCCAGGATTTAATATCCTTTGAATGTGTATCCCTCTAACTAGTTTTTGAGCCCTCTAGTGACACCAGTAAGAGGGTCCACCACATCTGTATATCCCTTGCTGGTTTCTTCATATTGCTTATGAAATTCAAATATGTTTGCACATATCTGCTGTGCAGAATCTGAAGGGCACTATTGTGAGGGTTAGAATGCAACAATGTCTGGCCTTTTTTAGGTTTCTTTGAAGACTTTGGGGTAGTTGGGAGAATTCATACAGGATTTAAATTTTTTTTTTATTGCCTTAATTGCATCTTTAAAAAGTTAAATGTTTTGAGATGTAAAAAGAAATGAATGCAAATAAATAATTGTATAATTATACACTACTTTTGTCATGGTTTTTCATTTTCACTGCTAGAAGTGAAGGAATGTTTTTCAACAACATGATGTTGTTAAACATGTTGTTGATAAGAGAGAATTTTGAAAATTGATCTACTGTTCATGCATCTTAAGAATCTAACTTCCACCTGGTAAATCAGTCTTCCCAATAAAATACTTTGTAGTTATGCAGAAGTTTTTCTGGAATGTACTGTAGGAAAATCTTGTTTTCTCAGCTTAATTCTGTAAATATAGGTGGTTGTGATCTTTCTCTGAGACTAGGAAAGGCATCCTTTTCTTCTTTAGCTGTATAGTTAATTTAGACAACTTCTTTCTGAAAATTCTTTCTTTGGTACCTAACTGAGGTAGTGAGCCTTATGGCAATCATGAACTTTTTATTTCTTTAATTTCTTTCACATTTGGAGCTACAGAAGCATGTACAAGGCTACTGGACTGGCTTCATAGAAAGAGTCTCTATCAGGAATGAGTAATGACACCAAAATAAAAATTTTCTTTTTCAGATAGGAACAGACTGACAGATTTACAATTACCTTTATATATAATGATTGTTTTTCCAGTTTGTGTATGCTGTCTATACATAAGATAGATGCTCAGTTTCAGTGTATCAAGGAATGTAGGTTAGATCCCATTTAGACTTATATGGCAGCTTAAAGGCTCTTGAAACCAGGTATCCATCTCCCCTCCCTGCCTTGGGATACTGTTTTAATGATACCACACTCCATAAAACAATCTTGGACTATCTTACTGGATTAAAACATATTATTTGTGCTTTCTGTCAAAAGTAATGGGCTGCTACTTTTAGCTACTGCTTTATTTATAGAATCAGTGCGGAGTATATTATCTCTTAATTTTGTTGCTGTTTATTTAAGTTCTCAAGATCTGATTATTAGCAATAACAGAGATTAACTCTGTTCAGGTACAATATTGATTAACTATATAATTTATAAAACCACTAGAAAATATTTAGCTATATAATTCATTGACTTTCCATATAATCAGCCTGTGAATTATGTGGCTAAACTTGATGGGCTGACAACGTGAATGATAAATTCATTCTGTAGACTATTTTTGATGTATTTCATCTTTCTCTGGTACATTATCAAAAATGAAACTTTGTCCATTACATTTAGAATATCTGTTGTAAGTAGTTGCCATCTAGTGCCAGCACTCATTTCTATTCACAGGTAATGGTGCAATACTTAAACTTTGGAAGGGAATATGTTTCTCTCAATTTGTAATGGAATGAGGTAATGTCATGTCTGTAATGGGAAGTAAATAACATGCTTTGACATGAATGGACACTTCTGGCAATCATTAAAATAACTGAATGGGGTTGAGAGTTAGAAAGATGAAGAGTAGGAGAGCTGCAAGTTCACTCATTGACATCTCCAACATTGTGGTTTGCTGAATGCATGATGCTCATGATCTGGTAGTGTATTGATCTGATAGGACAGGAAATGGTTCTTCTGTCCTGCTCATGAAATGTTAGCTCCTCTAGGGGAATATATCATAAATAAGGAAAAGTTTGTAAATTCTTATTACCAACTTAGAGATCCATTGTGAACAATAACTCTAACATGGCATTCTGTCATTGGGAGAGTGGATTTGTGCTGTTGTCCCTCCACAAACCTTTCAAATTTGTTCCCTTTACAAATAAGTTGAAAGTGGAAGCTTTCTTGCTAGTTTGGCCAGATATGTGACAGCTTAGCAGGACTTCTTTTCAAACAAAATCCTGCAATAATATGTTACTGAGCTATTCTGTAAGCCGTGTGTGACTTTTAAATGATTCTCCAGCAAAACCACAAGCAGTAATCCTGTTTTTTAAATGACTATGAAAGGAAAGATGACATCTGGGGAAAGCAAAGGTCAAATTGGAACAGTCTCTTTAAAATAATTCTAATATTAAATGTATAGGTTCCTACACAGCTGAGTACAGGCAAGGGCTTCACAAGTGGGTATATCCTCTTACTAGTTTTTCATTTCAGTAAATAATGAAAAGGTGACAATTAAAGATTTTTTTTTTCCCTGGGCCTGTGGTTTCACCCATTGGATTAATTTATCACATTGAGTCTTCACATCCCTTTTTTAGTAAAATGGATTTTAGTTCTTTACTCTGCTGCAATCTTGGTTCAAGGTCCCAAAACCTGAAGTATTGAGTAAAGATGGGCTTTTTCAGTTCACTTTTAAGAAATCATGAAAGTTGTGATTTACAGATTAGATTAAATTCTTTCAATTGTTTGTTTTGACAAAATTAGATAATCGATCTGGATATGAAAACTCATCTACAGCTACCTGTAAAACCTTTGGTTGAATTCTAGAATCAGTTTTATCTATAACTTTTAGCCCTGATACGCCCTCCTAAAAAAGAGATGATATCAGATAACAAAAGAATTTTTTACTACTCAAGGCTTTAATCCCAGGCTTCAGCCCTCTGTCTTCTCTGTGTGTGAAAGTAGCTATGTGTGAATACTTCTGATTGCATTGTGAGATTGCAGATGATTAAAAAGAGAGTGTAGTAGGAAGTGAGATTTACCTTTTGACTTCTCTTCTATCTTTTCCATCTGCTAGAATACTCACACACACACACATACACATGCACATGCACACGCACACGCACTTTAGTTTCCAAGCGCAAAGTGGTTTTGGTGGTGAAAATGAGTGAAACTGATCTTGCCAAGAATAATCTCACTCCACCTCCCTTTCCTTTTCGCAAGCCTGTCTAAACCCTGAGCTGACACTGAAGGTGATGCCCACAACTTCCATTCCAAATCCTGATCCGGCAAATTTACAGCTAAACTGTGTTTCCTTTCAGAGCTGAAGGAACAGAGTTATACTGGGAAGCAAAGTCATGCTGTGCCATACTTCCTTTCTGAGGGGAGGAAGGAAACTTAAAAGATTTCTGTTGCTTATGCAGTATATTTCATCTGAGGAGTAATTTTATGTTCTAGAGTGTGCAGAGGACCCAAAAGATACTGGCTGGAAAAAAAGGTATAATTGATGGGTCAAGTGCCTTCAAGGCCATACAGTGCTACTGCTAACCACACTACAGCTTCGAGTACTTCCTTGTGCGTTGTCACCTCTTCCCAGATCTCTCTCCTATGAAGGTTGCAAAGTTGAGTCTAATTAGCTTTCTCTTTTCCTCTTCACTGCACTCATCTGATCTCTCCCATACCCTGATCCTTATCCCATTTAAAATTTCTTGGTAAACCATTCTTCTCCAGATACTTTGTATCTACTATACATTTCTTGTTGCATTACCAAAAAACCAAAGAAATTAGTTATTTGTCTGGTAGAAACTGCCTTTGGAAAGTCATGATTTTTGATTTTTAGGTGTTTAGATTATCTTGCTCCTTCATAAAACCAGCCCTTGACATTTCGAAACTGCTCAAATCACTAGGTGCTCAAACATTGTCTTAAACAAACAAACAAATAAACAATGAAAAAATATGTTTCAATATGTTTTGAGGCTGAATGAATTTGCCATGGAACACCATTATGTTGTGCAAAGTATACATCTTCTTACAAGAAAGAAAGTAAGCTATCTGTGACACAGATCACTAAACATATTTTGGCATTAAGGTGGCTACTTACAAGACTCATATATCCCATGTCCAAGATTAATTTGTTTTGGTACATTTTAAATCATTTCATGGATACAGTAATTACACTATACTCAAACCATATCAATCTATCACTGCTCTGAATCAATATGGTAGGTGTTTTTCAACTATTTATAAATAACAATGCTCATATATGCCAAGCATCTTATAAAAGTACAGTTAGTTAGAATAAAGAGCATATTTGTTCTTGTATTGATTTAACTCCTTGTCATGCTTTGTAGGGTTGCCATGTAAATGTCTTTTTTTTTTAATTCAAGATTGTGCTTAATTTTTTGTTTGCAGTGGCGTTTTCCTTACTTGCCCGATTTCACTCTCCATTCTGAGTTCCAGATAAGTATGTACATGTTTAAATGTACAAGTGAATATTACTACAGGCACAAATTGCAACTCTTCAATTTTCACTGGAAATTAATAGAAGGAGACCCCCTAGAAAATGCTATACAAATTGTTGTCTACAAACACTGTTTTTCCATTAAGATTGTGCCTTGCATAAAGGCATGAGGTTAGAGCAAGAAAAAAAATTAAGGAAATCATGTTCAAAATAAGTCTTCTCAGCCACTTTAAAAATTAATTTTAAGGTGTTGACTAATAAAAATATGGTGACAATTTAATATTACATATTTTTAATATATCAACTTCTAAATTTTTAGTTTCCATTTTATTTTATTATATTTTATTCATTTTAGTGATTAGGCATTTATTTCCTGACCTCTCAGAGCTACCTACAGTGGAAGTTTTCTCCAGGTGAAATGACTCAGGTGCCTTAACAACAGGCCATCATAGTGTGAGGGAGAACTGAGATGAACCTTAAGTGTTTTCTCCAGTTTTTCATATAAACTAAGGAAATTTTGTATGGCTTCAATACAAAACTATCAGTTACCCACAATATTAATTCAAAGCCAGTCTTAAGTTCATGAACCTTAACAAACCTCTTGATGAACCTCATTTGTGTTTGGCCTTTCTAATGAAACATAATACCATGAGGGTTTCACATGGTTTTGGGTTTCACATGATTTTGGGTTTCTTTGCAAACATCTTGAATGTAAATACTATTACTGTGAAGATATAAAATGCCATGGAACAAATCTTCACTAGGTGTAAACTGACAACTCTGCACTAAGTTCACTGTCAACAAAGATCCTTCAAGATTTGATCCTTTAATTAATGAGCAATACTTGTCATTGACTCCAATTAAAATGAATAAAAATGCTACTGTATTGTATCCTTTCAGTACAGAAATAGGCAGATTTATACAGGCGATATTCAGGATTTTAAGTTCCATTTGGGCACCTAAAGAAATGAACTTTTTCACATAGATGTTATTATAACTACAGTAAATATGCTGACACATTACTCACTGTTATGCCTCCAATCACTATTAGCCAGATTAATTCTTTTTGCTTAATCTGTATCATTTTTCCTGTCAGAACAGCATTAATTATGCAAAAGTGGTCATACATTGTCAAACTGAGAGGCTCATCTTGATTATTCTTGGTTATTTTGAGTATAAGTACAATCCACCCTGACTGTTAGTCTGCCCTTGAGACCCAGGCAATTTGGCTGTTATTATAATGAGGTGTGGCTCATCATAAGGGTGATTATAATGGAATCTAAGGGAATAGGGAGTCAAGCCTACTGTATATTATCTTTCATTTTTAAAGACCGTACTTTGGAATAATGGTTGAGTATTGTAGCATTTCTGTTCATTGCATGTCTTCAGGGGTTGAGATATCCTCCAATGGACTATTTTGATACTAATAGGAAAGCACGTTTAGAACATGAAAATCCCTGTATCTGTTCCTTCAGGCAATTTGTTCAGAATGTAATTCATATCTGATGAATACTTGGTGACACTGAATGGTCCAGTGAAGATTGGTGCTAATTTTGCAGTAATGCTCTCTGTTGCATGTGTCGCTGAGTGGGAAGGTATTTTTCACCAGTTCATGAACATTTAAAAATCACTTGTATATTTGTGATCATAATATTATGTTCCATTCTCTAATTTCTTCCTGAAGTTGCTCTAAAGTAGTTTTAGATCTGAGCTGTGATCTTCATAATCTTCTCACTTTTCTGAAGAGGACTAGGTCCAGAAGCAACACAGTTGCTTTTAAATTAGAAGGTGTTATCTTCAGGGGAACAAAAAACTTGTCAAAAAAATTGTTACACTTTTTCTCCATTCCTTCCTGTGAACAACATTGATGAGAGATTAATTTCATTAAAACTGAGTGCCTTAAATTGTCACCATAAAAGGCAAACAAATCATCATCTCCTTATAGGATAGGATATTAGGGATTTTAATTTTATTTGTTTAAAAGACATGATGGGCAGACTTACAAAAAAAATGAATCAAAATTATTTTCTGTAGAGGATTTCTATATATCTCCAAAGTGGGCGGATGTTGAACAGAAATTGCTAACTATATCTAAGAATTAAACGAAAAATTTCTCAAGATGTGTGTGGAAACACAGTTCCAGTGTCCTTGTGTAATTTATACACGTTGTTACAAGAAGGATAGAGCTATTCGGACAAAGCTGGAGCACGGCCTTCTTATTGGAAAAGTTTAGGTATATCTACATAATTGTAAAAACAAAACCAAAATCAAAACCAAAATCTTTATCCCTTTCCCTTGACTGGAGAACATAATATTATTTAGTTTCTGCTGTACTCTTATGGAGTAGACTAATAGCCCCAAAAATCAGGTGAATCCTTTTCTAGTATTGGCACATTTTGTGAATGTAAGCAATTCCATTTTCTTCATTATAATTTTGTTTCCGTTCTTACCTTATGTTTTAAATTTGGACAACATAAAAACTGACATTGATCCATTTGACCTAAAGACCTAAATTTTGATGACTTGAAGTGTTGCAACAATAATAATAGTAATGGTGACAATCTGGAACTAAGTGAAGAAATGTATCTATCTATATACATAGCCACTTGCTGAAATATTTACCAATAATTACTTATGATTCAGAATAAGACAGGTAAAAAATTCTGCAGCAAAAACCCAAGAAACCTTGTTTGAATCAATTGCTGTGCATGACGTTGCTGAATTTTACAGCTCTGCATCACTGAATGCCATTAAAATATTGCCGCTTAATTGCAATTACTAGGCAATGGCATATATAGTAACTTTGCTACAGAAGTTTCTGTGAAGTGTTGGCACATGATGAGAAGTGTATTGACTATTTTTCCATAGTAGATGTTTTGGAGAAGTTTTGCTTAATGCCAGGAATCTAGAGTTGTTAGGATAGAAAATATTTCGCCATTCTTTGTCACAAGGCATATGTTTCATTGGTAGCTGCCTTTCATCTCTGAGTCAGGTAGAAAGAGCACAAAATAATATCACGGAAAAAACATGGCTCATAAAATGATATTTGTAAAAGCTAAACTGTTGGATGTGGTATTTCAAAGTAGAAATCCTCATACTCAGAATTGCCCCAAGTTTCCAAATTGTCAAGGAAGTATATTCTTGTAAAATTACGTATATTCTGAATAGTTTTCTATCCTGACCATTTGATTTTATTGTAAGAATTTTTTTGAAAGTTGAAAAAATCTGACCTTTCTTAAAGTTTGCTACCTCAGTTTCTTATTATTCTTCTAAATGAATGGGTATTAATTATTCTGTTAGAAAATGCATATGTAATTGCATATATATGTATATATAACTTATATATATATATAAATAACTGCAGTATTTGGAGAGGTTCATTGCTAAGCAATAAATATATGCCTCCAAATTACAATTCTTCTTTCTGCAGGCCATGGAAGTTTCAATAAAATTACATATTGTCTTGCAAGAGTACCTACTTTTCAGTCTATGAGTGTCTGATATGACGGGAAATCGTGCAAATATGTTTCATCCACATTGTGTTCAAGGCACAAAATACCACCAGACAGTCCATTTTTAAAGCTAGAAAAGTTCCTGTCTGGCATGTGCAGTGTTCTGTTGCCATATGCTAATATCCTGTCATTTCTCTGAGCTTCTTTCTGCATGGATGCTCCACCAAGGCCCCCACGACATGCCTCTACGTGTACTGTAAAGATCCTTTTAAAGCGTAGGAAAGCTTAAAAGGGCTCAATGACTGGTTCTCACTAGGAGTATGGGAAGACCTTCTAATTTAAGCAGCGCTCAAAAGGGACAACATATTACATATTATAGAATGTCGAACATTGAGTGACAATATCGACCTCCATGTCCTATGGCAAAATTGAATGACTTTGGACTGTCTGGATGTTTAAAGTGTAGCTGTATTTGAAAGAAATAAAGAGAGAACTAAAAAAATGCAAAAAATCCCACCAAAACCATAACTAAAAACAGACAAACAAAAAGCTTCATAGGGCAATTTCCCCTAATTTTAAGGAGACAAAGATTTAAACATCTTTCATAACATGATCAGAATAGGTAAGCAGGATTTAATATTGAGGAATTATGTATTTAAATACCATTAAAAGTTCTTAGCTTTAATGACTGCTAATAGTGGTACTGACACTGCCAGGATAAAGTGCTTGGGCAGAATATATTCATTCTTGATAACAATTATTATGTGTCAAAACCTGTTTGGTTTGGGCTTGGGGTTTTTTGTCCCACTTTAAAGGAGTGGAGAGAACTAATTTTTTCTGACTCTTTCAATACTTCAGTGTAATTAATGTGCAGATGAAGAAATATTTATCAGATTATATAATTTGGGGTGCATGACGTGAGAAGAAAAGAAATCTTGCATTTTGGTAATCTGAACTGAAATTTAGAACAGAACAGAATAGAGAGGAAAGAGGAAAGAGGAAAGAGGAAAGAGGAAGGAAGGTTAGGGAAGGTTCGAGAAGGGAAGGTTTGGGAAGGTTTGGGAAGGTTCAGGAAGGGAAGGTTCGGGAAGGTTTGGGAAGGTTTGGGAAGGTTCGGGAAAGGATACTTCATGTGGAAGGAATCTATGATCATCTAATCCAACTGCCTGACCATGTCAGAGAGGATAAAAATTTTAAAACATATTATTAAGGTCATTACCCAAATATCTTTTAAAGTCTGACAGGTTGGAGCATAAATCACATCTCTAGGAAGTGTGTTGATTTTTGACTAGTCTCTCTGTAAAGAAATGTTTCCTCTTATCTAGTCTGATCATTCCCTGGTGCAGCTTTGGAATATTTCCATGTGTCCTTTCACTGGTTCCCAGCTAGAAGAGCACAGCACCTCCCTCTCCTCTTCCTCTCCTCAGAAAGCTGTAGAGAGCAATGTAATCGCCCCTCGGACTCCTTTTCTCCAAACTACACAAGCCCAAAGTCCTCAGCCACTCCTCACAGGACATTCATTCCAGCCCTTTCACCACTTTTGTTGCCCTCCTCTGGATGCACTTGAATAGCTTCCCATCCTTCTTAAATTGTAGGGACCAGAACTGCACAGAGGACTCCAGGTGAGACTGCACAAACACTGAATACAGCAAGACAATCCCCTCTCTTGACTGGCTGGTTACACTGTGTTTGCTGCAGCCCTGGATGTATTTTACCCTGTTGGCTTCCAGGGCACATTGCTGGCTACTATTGGTGTTGCCATCAAGCAGCACCCCTAGATCCCTTTCTGCAGGGCTGCTCTCCAGTCACTCCTCTCCCAGTCGGTATTTACGTCTGGCCTTACTGTAGCCTGAGTTTTGTCACTCTGGTTTACATTGTTTTCCTAGCTAGACCAAGTCATGTCAGTTGTGTAGGGTAATGCACTTTTCAACACACTAAACAATTGCACAACTGTGCCTGTAAGCAAAAAATGAAGTTCATAATTCACTGAGGATGAAAAAAAACCGAAGCTGTTCTTGAAAGCATTTGGAAATGTCTTTTAACTTTATATAAAGTACATGTATCATGCTTCAAAGTAGGACTACAAAACAGTTACAGTATGAAATGATATAATGCTACTTTTCCATAATTGACATACATAAATTAAACAAATAAAAGCAATTAAAAAATTCCATCTCCTTTCCTTTTGGTTCTGAACTTAAGCAAAAGATCTGATGATTCCTTGTGATTGCATTTCCTGGATTTATTTCTCAATAACAACACTTTGGGGAGCAGTTCTATAGGGGATGAGATTGATCACCCATCACTGCTGCTGATGTGCTGTTTAACCAAGCTGGTGAACCATAAACTGTCATCAGAGAGTGTATCAGGCTAACAGTGTGTATCATGCAGCTCACTCTCCTGTGCACCTAACACTGATGATCATTCTCTTAGTCCATTAGACAGCACAAGGACCTGTTAAACAAAGTACTGGACTGGCACACTTTGCATGACCCAAAAAAGAAACCAAGTCCTGCTAGATGGGCTAAGACACGAATTGAATCCATAGGTTATGGAGCAAGAAGTCTAATACTTCATGAGTTAATAGGACTTTGGTGCAGACAGAATTTTTAAAGCTGAAACTTTCTTTGATAGTGGCAGATATGCTCTAAAGAACGGTGAACATAGCTCTTTTGAGCAGTGAAGAACACTTGCTCCAAAATAATGTCAGTTTACATTTTTTCAAAGAAATATGAAGCAACTCTCCCCAAAAGAACTTAAAGGAATAAACAATGTTTATATTTTTAATTATTGTTAAATTTAATGTACCAGGTGTTCCAATGTTGTAAACTGTATAAACATGATTAAAAAAGTTATGATTACTCGATAAAGTTTATGATCCAGGGCCCCAGACCTATGAATTTTAAGGACAAAACCTCAAGGGATGTGCCCAGATCGATGAAGATATACATAACCTGGTGATTGACATTTATGGTCTTTTTTTAACTTGTATGCATAATTCCTACTACTGACTTCAGTGGGAATAGTCACATTTCCTCCTTTCATGCTTTTAGTTTTCTCCTCTTTCATGCAATTAGTTTTTGGAAGATCAAAGCTTAAATTCGTCCTGGTTCTTCTTCCTTCAGTTGTTGAAGTCTGGTGTTTTGTGGGTTGTTTGTGTTTGTTTGTTTGCTCATTTTTTTTTCTTTCTGAGTGAATTGTTCAAAAGATCTAACTAGGAATTTTCAAGGAATAGTCATGAGGCTTTTGCCTCAAATTAATACTGCTGTGCGAGTTGCAGGTACTAACAGATATTGTAGAGTCCTCTCAGACTTGCAGAAATGCCTGACCCAATTAATACTGTAGTTGCACCCTTGAAAAAACCCTCATTCCACTTAAAATTCCTTTTAGGACTCTGAGAGTGGCTTTCTCTCCTTTTTCTTCCCCAGCTCCATGATCCTGAGAAATCACCTAGAAACATACCTGGAAGTACTAAATATAATTAAAACTTCTGTGTTTCACTCCAGGCTTTTTTTGTATAGGATTCCTCTGACCAAATTTTTGATATCTGCAACATGTGACATAAAAAACTAAATTAGTCAGTGGGGACAACACAGACTCTTCAAGGGCATAATTCATCTCACCCATATGTGGGCCTATTTGACAAGTGAGATAAACTAAATCTACCAGTTTTCCTGTGTTAAGAAGACATTAAGTGATCCTCTCTCAGGTAGAGAGTATCTATCTTGTAAAGTGGCTATACCTGTTGATGCCCAAATTCAATTAGACAAATCCAATGCCTTCTGTCTGAACTTGAGTCTCTTCAGGTGTGAACCTATGTCAGTACAGTTAAAACAGAAAGTGTACCCCCTCCTCTGAGCAACCCAATGTCTGTTGATCCCATTTGAAATTTTTTGTACAAATGCCTCTGTATTTTTTCCCATCCATCTCTCGCACCTGGAAGGGAATTGCTATAAATACTTGTAAAGTCTGTTTATGGTTCTCTAACAAGTTTCTGCTGGACATTTTTCTTTTCTGTAATTCCTGTCAAAAGCTTGAAATTGTGTAGAGCAGTGGAAGACTGAGACGCTTTGGAAATGTTGGCTTGTGTTTATGAGTGCTTCTCCTGTATCCATGCTGTGGCTCTGTTTTTCCTGCAAGTACACAGAGGCAATAAAAGCACTTTCAGTGGACAGTCCTTAGTGCACTGGAACTTGTAGGGCCTGTGAAAGTAATTAAGCTGGCAGCAATAACAAAATTGAAATGATAATAATAGTAACACTAATAACATGTCAAAGTAAAAGTAAACAAGAAAAGATTTAACTAAGAAAAAATAGTCTTGAAGAGACTGTTTTCTGTGTACATCACCTGCTCAGAATTCACACAGCTACAACAGAATTAGGAGTTTTCAAATAGAAAGTTAAATCATTGTACTAAAGCTACATAATATCCCCACTACATCAGGAGGTAGTGTCATGGGTTGACCCTAAATTTGATGGATGGATCTCTTGACCAGTCACGCTTCTCTAAATTTCCATATTTAAGCCAGTGGAATGCGAAGAAATGCGAACTAAACCACTACATGTAGGAAAACTAGGTACGGATTCCAGCAATCATCAGAACAATCGTTAGAGCCCTGAGGGCACTACCAGCCCTGGCTATCCCCGCCCAGCCCCTCCAGTGCTCCCCACCTGCTGGTCATGTCCTGGGACCCTACTTCAGCCCTCCGGCTGCCCCAACAATGCCAGAGCAGGGCTGGTCTCCAGCTCCCCACAGCCCTGTCCTCCTTGGACATGAGCCCCTCTGAGCTGGCCCTATGCAGGACCTACATCCCAGCTCAGCCTTGACCGATTCCCATCCCCATGGAGGTGCCTGATGCCTGGAGCTGGGGCTGTTCTGGTGCCACCTGGCTGCCTTGCTCCTGGCCCTAATGGACCCCATGGGGAAACACCCAGCTGCTAACACCAGCAGCACCTGGATGATCTTGGATGTAATGCTAAGCATAATATTCTTCAATTCAAGGCTATGCAAATTCATATCAAGGTATTTGATCATTCTTATGCATGAAGAATAGTAAGTTATTTTCTTCTTCCTACTAGAGAAGGTCAGAATTTCAGAGAATGTCATTAGGAGAGTCAGGAAATAAAACATTTCTACCAACTCTTACCCTTTTGCTGCAGACAACACAACTGTAATTACTAATTTCTCAGGTAAGAAAATATTGAAATTGACGCTTGTTATGATACAGCTGAATTTTTTTGTTGTTGTAACTAAGTCTAAAGCTAATGTAAAAGCAAACCAAATGTTCATGCCTCTCTTCACAAGCCTGAAAATTAGACTCTCTGGCCATGGTAATGTAATGCCTATGCCTTACATGCTTTTCATCGTGGCTGGGTCTTTTATCTATAGTGGAGTGCACAGATTTTGTAAAAACACTTGGCTGAACAGAGAGTCCTCATGTCATTCTGGATGTCCAAAGGTTTCTGAGATGTCAGCAAAAGGCTGGCATATACAACAGGGAAACCACGGGAGACCTGTGTACTTCTGCAGTGGCAGCTGGAGGTAAAGAAAATACCCGGTATAAAGGAAAATATCAAGGCAATTCTACCTCACACTAGAGTCCTGTATTTAAGCATGTTAATTACATTTTAACTTGATTTTTAAAGGTTTAGTTAATGATTCCTCTTGTCACTCAAAATAAAAATAGAGATTTTAAATGTTTTGGTCTATTTGTTGTTTTTATTTGAATACTATCTTGAATATAGCGTATTTTGTTTTTCCTTTTTTTCCTAGAAATTACAGACAGTGCATGCTAACTGATCAGCCACCTTAATTGGCCAGCTGTTACTGATGGAAGAAATTGGTCCCTTCAATCAACAGTTTAGAACGGACTCATTTGCACTTTCTCTGCTTACAACAGAAGGAGTAAAGGAATCATAGAATCATAAAATCATAGAATATTTTGAGTTGGAAGGGGTCTTAGTTCCCTCTGCCATGAACAAGAAGAACAAGATGAGGTCTCAAAGTCTCATCCAACCTGACCTTGAACATTTCCGTGGATGGGGTGTACACAGCGTCTCTGGGCAACCAATTCTAGTGTGTCTCCACCATTGTGGCAACTTCCTAATATCTATTATAAACCTCCCCTCTTTCAGTTTAAAGCCATTGCCCTTTGTCCTATCTCTACGTGTCCTTGTAGAAGGCCCTCTCCAGCCTTCTTGTAGGCCACATTTAGGTACTGAAAGTCTGCTAGAATAAACCTTCTTGTCTCCAGGATGAACAATACCAACTCTCTCAGCCTTTCCTCATAGGATTGGTTCTCCATCCCCCTGATAGTCTTCGTTCTTCTAGCCCTTGTCTGGACCGGCTCCAACACATCCGTGTCCTCTCACATTAGACTGGAGCCCCCAGAGATGGATGTGGTACTCACGTTGGGGTCTCATGAGACCAGGGCAGAGATTCCTAGCCTGCTGCCCCTACTTCTTTTGATGCAGCCCAGGACATAATTGGCTTCCTGGGCTGTGAGCTCACGTTAATGGCCCTTGTTGAGCTTCTCATCTGACACCCTCAAGAAGGTCTCCATACCTGTCTGCTCAGGACTGTTCTCAGTCTAGTCTCTGTCCAGGCTACATCCGTGCTTGGGATTGCTCCAATTCAGGTGCAGGATCTTGCACTTGGCCTTGTGGAACTTCATGACACTCACACAGGCCTACCTCTCAAGCCTGCCAAGGTTCCTCTGATAGTATCTCTGACCCTCCGGAGTGTCGACAGCACCACACAGTTTGATGTTATCCGCAAACTTGCTGAGGGTGCACCTGACCCTATTGCC
>VZRV01007662.1:1577570-1602467 GCA_013398115.1 Falcunculus frontatus
TTCCTTATTAGGAGCTTGGTGAAACAAAATCCTAATCCTTCTTTCAAATTAAGGTTTTCAAATATAAATTACTTTAGTATTTTTACTTTTGAGTGCAACATCTATTCCATAAATAGTTCAGGTTATCTGTGTATTTTAGCTGTATTTGTGCTGCTTCTAATTATTTTTTGTAAAGACAGAACCTTTTAAAATTTTCATTGATCCATGATTAAAATATTAGATTCTGTAAAAGCAAGGCATGCCAACAAAGACCATTTTCTTACACTGACTGTCACAGGAGAATAAAACTCAGTTGGAAATACTTCAGAAAGACTGTTCCTTGCAATTTTTGTAGTATTGTTCCTAATGCTTTCATTGTAACCTAGATACCATTTGCTCAGCTTAGGCATACAGTGAAGAATATTATATAACACAAATGCAGCAATCAAATTCATCCAGGCAGGTATTTACCTTCACATAATTCTGTAAATACAAATGTAAGTGAGATCTAAATGTATTTCAATAATACATATTTATATCAACTCCATAGGAATTTTTTTGGGGGGGGATGAAATGCCATCGGATCAGGTTTTTTTGTTCCTATTAGGAAAATCCTGAATACATCAATCTTTGAATGTTATTGGAGTAAATTGGATGAGAACAAGTCTTTCACGACTTACCAATTGCAGAACTTAACAATACCAACCTTCAAAAGTAACAGAAAGCATTTGGAAGAATTTTCTTTGCAAGATTGGATTACAAGTGACAATAAATTTACTCAGGTACAGAAAAATACACCTATTAAATTATCGCGCTCTGCATTTTCATAACCAAGCCTGTTTGGTATATGTATAATTACACCATTACATGATGTACAAGTTAAAACTTGATATTTCATTGGTGGTTTCCATTTGATCACTGACATGATCCATTTTGAAAGGATTCCTATTCAGAGTACGAGAAAAGCACATTTGTAATATTTTTCTTTTTATTATATCTATGTGATTCCTTTACTATGGAAGTACGTTTCCATTGTAAACACAGAGCAATACATAACTTAAGCTCAGTACTTTAATCAATGACATTTTCAAGCCTTCCTTACAAGCTCTGGAGCATACACATAAATTTCATAAAAATATAATTGCTGGGAAAAAATAAAAAAGCAATGCACACTCTGCAATGTTTATTAAAATGGTGACTCCATATTTTCTTCATTTAAATAGTTTGCTATAAACCTGGTTATTTAGCCTTTAATTTTAGCTCCCCTACTCCTTAAGTAGCATCATATCACTGAAGATTCTGATTACCTCCCAGGCCCTTGGGTGTGCTTTTTGGGGATGTCACCCAAAGCATCTTGGCATTCTCAGGGGATTTGTGGTGAAGCAACACTGCTACTGAATAAGATTCCTTGCCTTGGAAATGTGTTGTTGTCAATTACTGATTTGTCTAGCAGCAAATATAGGGGGACAGCTAAACCCAAAGTATTATAAACAATAATTTTGTTTTTAAAATATATTACATTGTCTTACTAGATGCTATAATTTGAACTTTTTCTCAACACGACTGAGCATACTTATCATTTAAATAGTGTAAAGCAGAGTTTCACTGGGCTTTGCAAAAGAAACGATAACGATTTTCAGTATTTAATGGATAATAGAAGCTATTACATCATTCATATAATCAAGATAGGAGTGTTAGTGTAAGCATTCTTACACATCATGCACTTTTAGGCAAAGATGATCCTTTGTTGTGAGCTAAATATATCTGATCTAAATCATTATTCATAAAATGTGTATCTTCTGGCTTTCAGGAAAGTTGTCGGATGTTTCTGTAATTTACTAAAGTTTGGTAGAGTAGAAAGTTAGTGACAACTTCTGGATGTAAGCAATTTCTTTGTCAAAGAACTTCAACTTCTCCTGGCCACTAGACTACCCTTCTGCCTAGTTCAGATAATGAATTTCCACAGGTGATTGTTGGCTCAATCTCATAAGGCTGCCTTTGTGTTTTTGAAAAGCAAAAGACACACACACTCACACACCCTCTCCCTTCCCCAAATCACACCTCTGTTTTAAAGAACAGCTGTGGTGGAGAATACCCTGTAACCTGTTTGAAACTGTTCCAGTGGCTCACTTTTTAAAACATTTACTTTTAAAATCCACACAGTGTAAGCAGCTCCAATTTCTCCTGCTGAGATTGCTCTTTAAGTAAGAGCAAGTCTCTTCATTTTTTAATCTTGTCTTCATGTGAGAATGGTGATCAAGTGATTTCTTAACATTTAGCATGTTTTGTACAAATGGTGAAGTGCAAATTTGGCACTTTGTGTCCATTTGGGGAAATAAAATACGATATTCAAAGAAGGAGACTAAGGGGCCACCAAGAGAGTCAAAGTTACTGCACATTTAAACTCAGACAAAAATTCAAAAAAAAAGTACTCTTCTTTTGCTACTCTGCTGAGTTCAGAATTTCTGAATGAAAGCATGCCCGCTGTAGAAAACATGGCTTCATACTTCCGTGTTGTCTCTGGCTTACTTATTTTTTTGTCAGGTAGTAATACTCCCAAAGAAGGAATGTAATGTTCAGAATTTTTTAAAAAGTTCAGATTCTTAATAAATTCATAATACAAACCTCACTGTGACTCCAGCTTCAAGGTTCAGTGCAAGTAAATTAAAACATCTGCAATTATTTCAGTCCAGAATTAAGTATGACCAGAAAACCAGCATAATAATGAGAATAAACAAGTAACAAGTATACTAAAATTTACAAAATGATTGTTTGAAATAATTATTTGCAGAATCCAAAATAAAATAAAAAAATCTCTTCCCCAAAAAACCAGTGCTATGCCTAGTAGTTTATTACCTTTTATAAACCCTGATAATGAAAAGAAATTAGTTTTCATTTAAAAAAAACATTGAAGAAATTTGACACGGCTTCATCTATAGGAGACAGCATTTAGGCTATACAGACCAAACAGAAAATGTGATTTTCATGTATTGAATATTCTGATTAATCTGATTGGTTGATCAATCAATCATATTGCTGATCAATCTGATTTTAAACAGCTGAGGATGTTGGGCCTTCATCACTTTTTTGAAGCCTATTTCAGTCCTTCTAGTTGAGATTCAATTGTAATAACTTTTGATAGACATTTATAAAGAATGGATGTTTTCTAATTTCAACATGAGAGGAAGAAATTGAAAGACCGCAATTTTCACAATAAATTATTTTCCTGTCTGTGGTCTTCCATTTCCTCCAGCTATTACTAGTTTTCCAAACAGCATGGTTATTCTTTGGTGAAGGATATCACAGTGTTCTTTCACTCTTTATATTGTTCTCCTAAAGCAAAGGAAGTGCCTCGTATTTGGAAGAAAAAGGACCATAGCAAGAGATACATGTGCAATTTCAGCTCTGAAAAGTAAAAATGCTCACCTTTTTATAGCTGCCCTCAAGAAAAGCTTATTCTTTATCAGAAATAAAATGCCATAGTATGCCTTCAGGGTGGTCCCTGAACATGTACAGCTGTGTTTGTCTGTGTACAAACTCCAAAAGGCGTGTAGGAAGTGGTATTTCATCCTATACTTCTATTCTTTGAGATCCCTGCAAAAATTGATATTATCTGCCTGTATTATTTTGGCATACAATATTTTCAACTATTTTAGTACCTATATTATTTACTACAGGGTTATGAAGGTGCATATCCTGTGTTTATCAGCCTAGGTCACATGGAAGCAGAATGAAGTTTTTCTTTCATGAAAGAATAGGCATGTTTTACATTATTCCAGGCTTAAAAAAAAAAAAAAAAAAAAATTAAAAAAATTCATAGATCTATTATCACTCAACCAATAAATCTGTAGTGGCAAAAATAACATATCTTTGCTGTTACCCAAATTAAATATTTTTATCTAGAAGACTGATGTTTTTTCCTAATCTAATCCACTGAAAGCTGTAAAGCTGGTGTAAAGGTCTTGTGAATCAGGCCACAATATGATTGTTGCAATTTAGATTATATTCAGTCCCCCAGGACATGATTGTGCCTCTAGGCACAACCTCCAGCAAGAAATAGTGTGTAGGCTGTGTCATCCCAGGAGGTTGTGTGCCTTAGAAATACACCTCTGAAGTACAATTGATTCCTTGTTCATACACGAATTCAGCTTGTCAAGAGAGATTTCTTATTCTCCATGTTCTACATCCAATTCTCAATGACAAAAGGATCTAGCAGTTGTGGACATGTGTGCCCACCTAAATTAGGAACATAATACGGGAAAAGAGCTAGACTAGACTGTTTATATCGTTAAAAGGACAAATAGAAATTGGAAAAGTAACCTCCAGAAAGACAGGTCAGTCCGCATAAGATCTGATTTGCTTTCTGGAGGTGCCTTTCATGAAGAAATTCCTGCATTAACAGCAGGAAAGAACTAATACTGCTTGAAGCACTAGGGTACTCAGAATGGTCTTTTGAGCAGAAAGCTGCAATGAAGCACAATATTGTCTTTTCTGTCCCATATTAGCTAATATGATTTACAGTGACTTATCCCTTTTCCTAACCTGTCAGCATTTGGGATCCTAGCATCCGTTTGGCTCCAAGCAGTCCTACAGCACCCATGGCTTCATCATGTTACAATTGATTCCGGTAAAACTTCCTCCAAGGCTTCCTTTGTTATACTTGACAACTAAACTACTGTGATCTCAGAAATTCATCTTACAGATGTTGTACCTTTCTTCCCTTTCCATTATTGCACTAGAAGAGAAATCCTAGTATGTCTTTTCAGCTGGCACATGGAAAAGAATATTATTGGATGTACAGTGTCTGGCGGGGATAGACTTTCTCCACAGCAGCCAGGATGATGCTGTGCTTTGCATTTGTGGCTAAAACTGTTGATTACACAAACGTTCTGGCAACTGCTGAACAAAGCTTGCACATAATCAATGTCCTCTTTCCTCATAATCAATGTCCTCTTTCCTCAACATTCAGCCAAAGTGAGGAGACTGGGGATGCAAAAAGTTGGGAGAAGACACAACCGAGACAACAGACCCCAACTGACCAAAGAGATATTCCAGACCATATGGCATCATGCTCAGCAAAAAAATTTCAAGGAAAAGAGCAGAAAGGGGGAACAGTGAATTTAGCAGAGAACATTCATAACTCTTCATTTATATGGAGTTACATAACATTTAAAAACGAAGGAAGAGAAACCAAATACATTTTGTAGTTTTCCTATTTTTGCCAAATATAATTCTAAGATGGAATTACGTTTTAAATTATAAAGTCAAATAACAATGACTGAAAATTTAAGAGTTGCTACCATATATAATTTTGTTTCCACATGATAATTATCACTATTTCATCCAAGAAAAAATCCAAACACTACTTCTGAATATTGTTTGAACTCACATAATTTTTTAAAATAATTTTTCCATGTTTGCATTCTGCAGTAAGAAATATATGGGCAGCCATCACATAACCCAGTGATCAAGACTAATTCCAAATGAAAGCAGGAGAAACTTGCTTTGCAGTCTCATGTGCTATTTCCACCTGCTAACTAATCAATAGAGTTCTGGTACCGTAAATAATTTACATCTGATTATTCAAATGAAATAAGCAAATGTAGCCTGAATTTCATATTTCATTTAGAGAAGATAAAGTATGCATTGAAGCATTGGTTATAGTTCATTTTCAGATACCAAGGAATAGACTTCATTCAAGAAAGAGGAAGGAAGGAGGTTTGTGACCTGGCCGTGCAGGTGAGGGTAACTGAGGTTCTTATTACCTGAACAGTTGGGGCAGGTTAGAGTGAGATGACACTGAATGATCAGTGTTTTTATATCTGTATCTATCTATATCTATATCTATATCTATATCTATATCTATATCTATATCTATATCTAATCTATATCTATATATCTACACATAAATATGTAGGGTCTATTTTTTAAAAAATTGCTTGCAATGGAAATCAGGTATGTAGCTGTTTTGGTTATTATCAATAGAAATATGGCAATATAAAAGCATAAAAATAATACTCATAACACTTAAGAAAATGTATAAGGAACAAAAAGAAAGAAAAAGAAAGGATAAAAGTAGAAATTTATCACCCCCCATCAATCTTGATTGTTGCAATTTCTATGACAGTTGGTCCAAGTGATCCGTGGATCAGTTGGTCCATCTTGATCTGTGAAAGGGTGGGAGAAGCCTGGGAAACATAAATTTCAACGGGTTAATAAAAACTCAGGTTCAGGTGGGAATGCCCACATACTTCTCCTTGGCAGGAAGTTTTACTCTGTCTGTTGCAACCCTGTGGATCATGTGCCGTTCTCTTGATGGGATGCCCCAGAAATGAGTCTGGGGGCACTTAGGGGGGGTCTTTGATGGTTTATGACCCCTTCTAAGACATGACAGCTGCCTCTCACCCCAACATAGTTGAGACAGTTATTTCATCGAAAGAGATGAAAACCCTTGGGCGTATGCGTGAATGTCCTAGTACTTCCCTGAGGAGGAGGGGAGTTTTACTCCTGAGCCATTGCTAAAAGAGGACTAAAAAGAGCATTATCCCACCCTGGAGGATCTGCTTCTTGTTGGCCTCTTCCCTTATCTGGCTCAAAACCCAGCTTGTCACTAAACAAAATGTTGTGTGCAAACCGTCCCCGCACCTGGGCTGTGCCTTACACTCTGTCAGCAAAGCATGCGCTGCTTTTCCAATGGCTGATTGTTTTGAGTCATAAACCATTGACATTCTGCTCTCTCACAAGGAGTCCCTCCAGAGTGGAGGTCCAGAGAATACTTGGGGTTCATCTGGTACCCTGGGGAGAAATACAAGTATCATGATGAAAAATATGCAAGCAAGAGTCCAGTCTGTTGTCAGATGTAGACAGGTATAACCTAGAACATGTGCAGAATACTTTTAAATCAATGCCATTCTGTCAGGGCATGGGAGAAGTCCCACATGGATTATGCCTGAAGGTCTGGATCTGGTCAAAAGATCATGAAATAAACAACTGAAAATGAACAAGAGATGACGTGAATGAACTGGAGTTGGACTTCGATGATCTTAATGGGCCCCTTTCAACTCAGGATATTCTGATTCTATCATTCTAACTATATAATCAGTCTCCTTAGGAAAAATAAAAGTCTATATTGATTATTGTAAAAGACATGAGTTAAAGCTACTATGAAAATGCCTTCTTATTTCACAAATAAGAGTAGGAAAGATGGTGATAAAACTGTATAGTTCACTTGCCATGATAAAATGTGGAGCTAGCAAAGCAAAATTTTCTTTTGTTCTTCAAGGATGCATTTTATGCGGAGGCTTGTATTTTGTATCTGGGCTCAAAAAATCTTTTTGGTATGACTATCCATTTAAATTCCAACCTCAGGAATGGATAAATAAATATAAAAGTACTTTTTAAATATGAAAAATGCCAATTAAGATGCTGTATGTTTTTGCTTTCATTGTATTTTCCACAGTTTCAGATTTCAAAATAAATGACAGAGTTGTTAATAGGCTGTAGAGGATTTTTTCTTGTCCTCCCTTGATTTATTGCTGCTGAGTGTAAACTGATCTGGAAACAAGTGAGAATTCCCCTGCGAAATGTTCTAAAATCCAAATTCCTCACGGAGTGGAGAGAAATATTTGAGCAGAAACAATCATCCCCACATGTATAAGCTTTGAATAATAAGAGCCTGGTTTCTACATTTCTTTTGTTCATGATGTATCAATCCAGTGTGAAAGGAACATAAAAACAGCACATATATAAACCAAATGTGCAACAGCAAAAGCTTTAACAAACCTTAATTATTCAGATGGTTAAGGAACAAGCTAAATAGCAGCACTAGTACACTGTAAATCCTTGTGGCTGACACAGAAGTGGTTATGACAGCTTTCACATTATCTCATTGCAGTATCGAGGCAGTAGTCGCAGCTGGCTCATATGTCAAAATGTGTCAGGACTTAAATGGTAAAACAGGAGTGCAACAGCAATTGGCTTTTCAATCAATAATGCAATCAATATATTTCACAGATATTTTCCCATATCTAAATTACTCTGCAGAGATGAGGTAGCCTGACTGAGTGTTTATAAATCAATAAAACACACAGCTAAAGGACATCTGCTCCTGTTCTTTCACTTCAAGGTGCAGTTTGCCTTTTATTTCCAACTCTCTCCTATTTAAGAATGTACTTTTGAGGAAAAACAGCTCTCTTTTTGCACACAAATCAGTTTTGAGTTGCATTGTGACTATAGACTATTTCTGTTAATAATTGTGTACTTCAGTTTTAAATAGGTGTAAGGGACAGTTTCTATTGGCAACAGAGCTGAGAATTAATAACATATTTCAGATTTGCAATACACATATAAACAGGTATTTTATATAACATTACATTCTTTCTTTTGTGAATAAAGTGCATGCACACAATTTTGAAATCCCCCCAACCTTAGGCAATGAGGGGTTTTTTTCTCATGCTTCTCAGCCATATTTTGTAGAACAGCTTCTTCTCTAAGCATCCTGGATCATCTTTCACTAATCTATTCCATTTTCAGCAGCAGATACATGAAAGGTGATAGCTTGTTATGATATTGTTATACGAAATTACTGAATTTGCCTTCTGCATCCTTGTTTTTGTTTGTGAAGCAGTGACTACCAGCAAGAATATGGTTTTCAACACCCATCATGAGAATAATTCCATAAGACAACATAGTTTGTTGTTTTTCCTGTATATGACTATGGTACATAAATATTTAATACTGATGTATATATACAGTTATATACTACACACAGAGATACAATACACGTGAAGCATTGTAGTCCTGGAGTTAATTATGAGTTAATGCATATAGGTGTTCATGATTGTTATGTGCCCTACACATTTTATTTATACAGTGTTAAGAACTGAAAAAAGGTGTCACTAAGTGTGCACTTTTACTGTAAAAAGACTTACTATGTTTTAGCCCTATTCCTCTTCTGATTGAAAATTATATCAGACACGAAAGAGAGACTAACAAAAACAATTACATCTTTCGGGTAAGACAGCCATATTCTGTCAAGAAGTACATAAAGCCAAACAAATTGCATTTCCTAATCTAGGTGTTCCATTAAAAATAGATTGTCACCTTGGTGAATGCCAACTAATCTTATCATGTTATACGTTTAGCTCACATGCTGTGTTATTCTCCCAATATATACGATCTCTTTCACAATTGTGAGATCCATCTCTGAACCACAGTTGCCACACAATCAAAACACAAAACTAGGGACACAGTGATTCCCTGATTCACTTACCCTATGTATTTTATTAAGATACCCTTTAATACTACAATATTAAAGCATTCTAGAGGATTTATTTAATTTCATATCATAATTTGAACGTGTCTTTACTGTAAAAGCTCCAGTTAAATGGATCTGAGATCTCACACATCTAAATTGGCAAAGAGATTCTATCTTTGACCTAAATGGGAAGACACTTTTGGCCTCAATACATACAGCAACATGGAAAGAAAATCTTGAAAGTATTAAAGTACAAAGAAACAAGAAAACCCCCAAATACTGAGGTACTTTCAAGGATGTTTTCAAACAGGATGGGGGTTTTTTTTGACATCACTTTATATCAAAGGTGCCACTGTATCCTTTTTTTTTCAATTTTTAAAAAAATTACCTTTTTGAAGATGCATATCAATAATTTTGATGAACTCTGAAATACTTCTGCTGTCTTGATAAAATTATTAAATAGCTTCATTGAAATATTAAACTAATGCAAAATAGAGCAAGGAAACCTCTCTTTTGTCCTCTAAGTTAGAAAAAACATTTAATGAGCATAATAAGTGTGTTGCGGTCTGTAGTTTCTGCGTTGGCATGGCAAGCCGCAACCTTCCCGGAGAGCGCTGCGGGGCGGCATCGGGGAGAGAGCGGCTGTTCCGCTTCCCGGAGCCCTCCCGGGCGGCCCCGCGCCCTTGCTCCGGCTGGCTGCCGGCTCCACAACACGGCAGCGATAAAGGAGGAGAAAAGGCTCTCCGCATGGGGACCACACGACTTTAATCACACGGCGACGACCAGCTTCCCAGAGGCAGAGAGGGCACATGGCAGCCCGTTTTGGGTTTTATCTGGGGACGAGGGGGGCGGGGAGAGCACGTGGACTGCTGGTTTCAGGGTGCAGGGGCGGCACATGGGCGGAGTTGGGGTACCGGAACCAATGGGAAAAACCCGAGGGAGTGGCCAGGACCAGGGGCAGGGAAGGGCAGAAACCCAGCAGGAAAAGGAGTGGGGAAACATAGCACCACATAAGTGGAATCATCGTAAAATACTTTGAGAGAATTCTCCATTAGTATTATTTTGATAAGGCTCCTAAATGACTGAAACTGCCAGAGTTTTTTACAGCTTTTGAAAACTCTTTATTGTTTCAGTGACTGAGCTCTGTGGAATCCCAAGTCAGAAATTCCTACAAGTTTCATTAAAGCCATTCTCATCCATTGCATGTAAGTGTTAGAAATATTTTTAGAGACCTGAAAATCTATTAAATTTCCAGCTGGAAATGTATCTTAAGCTGCAAGTCAAACTCCCAGCAACAATAAAGTGGCTAATACGTTTGTATTTGAGAAGCTGTAAAATGAGAGAACACTGCTGGGAACCGGAAAGTAAAACTAGTTGAAGAATGCCCCGGGTGACATGAACTTTATTTTAAGTAAGAGCTGGTCAAAATGCAGTAGTTGAGCTTTGCAAAATATGGCATCAACATCACAGAAGGTGTTCTGTTTTGTGAAGGTTGCCCAAAATATTATTTTGGGAATAATTTTGCATTGTCTTACAAATGATGAAAAAAAAAATTATTTTTTAGTTCTGGGAAAAGACTTGAGGAACTCACAAGCTGGTTTTGTGTTTGTGAAGCTGTGAAGGCACCTCTTCATTATGCAAGGTGAGGCCAAAGTTTGTGTGCTTTGGCTTAATCACAGTATCTCATGATTTCTTTCAAAATGATTCTCTGTCCTATGTGGCATTACCTGAGGAAGGGAAGGTTCGGGAAGGGAAGGTTCATCAAGGGAAGGGAAGATTCGGGAAGGTTCGGGAAGGGAAGGTTCGGGAAGGGAAGGTTCGGGAAGGGAAGGTTCGGGAAGGGAAGGTTCGGGAAGGGAAGGTTCGGGAAGGGAAGGTTCGGGAAGGGAAGGTTCGGGAAGGGAAGGTTCGGGAAGGGAAGGTTCGGGAAGGGAAGGTTCGGGAAGGGAAGGTTCGGGAAGGGAAGGTTCGGGAAGGGAAGGTTCGGGAAGGTTCAGGAGGGGAAGGTTCAGGAAGTTTCAGGAAGGGAAAGGTGGAAAAAGTAGTAGAATTTACTTCACTAAGTGAAAGAGTATTACCATATAGAGTTGTTATAAATGAAGCTCTGAAATTCAGGAGGTAAACATTACAGTCAATTGTAAAGATGTATATTTGTTAGTTTCAAATGCAGTGTGACATTTTTCAGATGGTTGTAAAAACAGCAATGAAAACAAGGAGCTTAAATATTTTAGGTATACAGATTTAGAAATAATTTAATAGAATATATAGATGAAAACATTTATAAATTACACTTTTATTGAAAGTGTCATCAGTTTATATAATAACCAGGATAGTATACAGTCAACCCAGCTTCTAATTTTGTTCATACAGACTATATAAAGAGTAAAGGTTAACCTGTGGACTGTAAACTATATTCTAATTATAAGAGTACATAAATCAATAAGCCCTCCAGGGTATAAATGATGGTAGAGGAACACAGCACACGACAAAGCAGGAACAAAGAGCGAAAGAAATGATTAAAAGGCCTAACAGCATCTTAGAGTGAACAAAGGGAGACATAATATTGGCCTGATCGAGCTGATTTTGTTGGCCAAAGCTAAAGGTTTGGGTGTGCAAAAGTGTAAATAATCTTAAAAACTATCAAATACATTTATTTTCTACAACATGGTCTTGTAAATGAGGTTGTACACCAACTCTATGGTAAGTATCACTACCCTGTATGGGAAGAGAAAAAAATTCTGTCTTTGGCTAGATAGCTTAGGCACCTTATTTATCTCTAAATAAAACCAGCTTGTAGTTGGTTTTGTAGAGGGAGCAGTCTGTATCTCTGTACTATCTCATGAAGGCAAATGCTAAAGATGGAAAATGATTTGAGATTGAAATATGAAACCATCTTTAATGTCCATTGCTTCATGAAGATCTAGGCCCAGTTCAGACGCCATACACAGGCATCTAGAATTGAATGTCTTTTGGGACCTTAGCCTATTTCTCCTGGATTCCAGCCATTGCTCCAAAAGGCATAGATCTCCTGTGAGTCTTACATTTTACCTTCCATCTTACATACATGTCTGAAATACCTGGAATATTTCAGAAAGCTATGAGTTGTCTTCATGTGGGCAACTGAATTGAACCGCTCTTTTATTGGTGCCTATTAGAAAACCTGTGTGATGTTTCTTAAGGAATGTGAGTTAGGCATAGAGCTGTGAAAGCTGGCTTTGCAAACCTAACCAATACCTCTCATTCTGTACTAAGTGATGTACCTTTCACAGCAATTTCCATAAATCTTAGAATGCATAGAATAGACTGATACTCTGTAGTGCTCTTACACTGAATTTGGGAAAATCTGTGCCTGTACAATTCAAAGGAAAGTGAGAGACATTACGAGGAGACTAGGGATACAATGCAACATTAACTGAAAATAGAGATGGAAGATTATACTGAGCTAAGACTGAATTTCATGTTTAATACTACATTCCTCAATTATTTTTAAAGCTATAATTTCTATTACAAACTTCAAAGGATGTATATAAATTAAATTCCACATGGATGAATTGCTTACTCAAGGCTACAGAATTAACTAGTCAAAAATATTTGCTGTGTGAGTAAGCCATCAAGTTTTAAGGAATGGGTTCAGCAGCCTTATCCCTGCTACCAGGACTAATTATGTTATGGTATTCATGGTATTATTTTGTATCTTCTCAATGGGAATCTATTTTAAAATGCATATAAAAATGAAATCAGTATGAAATTTGGTCCTCAGCAATAGAAAAATATCAAATTCAAACAAATTGCTTGCTGTTTTCTTTTTTTTTTTAGTTTTTAAAATCTCCTAAGTAAAAGCATCTGATAGTAAGTTTATTAGAAACTCTTATCAAAATGATACAGGGAAAAAAACCCATTGAATAGATCACAAGAAGATGCATTTGTCCAATTTGTAGTTTGATAAATGTGGAGTAATCTGCCAACAAAGTAGCGGATAGATTAGTGGAAAATCCGTAAGGTTTATAGATGTTTTGTTTATTTTTGTTAAAAGTATTTACTTTGTTACTATGAATAGAGAAAATTAGCACAAAATATTTATTCCCTTCTTTTGATAACAAGATCCTTAATGACATACAAATAATTCTTAATATTTTTTCTTCATTAGAATATAGAATGAATTAGATTTCCATTTAAGACTATGTCCTTTGGAAGTCAAACAATTTATTTATGACACCCAGGTATGAGAGCTTACAATTTTTTGCTGAGGGATCCAGATAAATAGAAGAGTGGAACACAGCTTCTGAGAGTTTTTTCTACACTCACAGTGCTAAATTACTGCACACAATGAGACATGACCTTTCAGCTGCTAGGTGCTCAATTTTAAATGGTTTGTTGGTTTGTACAAAGAATGCCGAGTATTCTGAGATGCCAAGGCTGACTTCACGTGATAATGAGCACAAACTAAGGGACGTAGCTAAGGAATACATTGCCCTCTTCCTATATAATGCTCCAGCTAAAGGAATAACTTTGCAGGAAAATGAAGAATCCTTTAAGTTGGATGTTTTTTTCTTGCAGCACTGAGAGAATGAATTGACAAGAGGGTTAAGAGGGCTGAAATCGCTGGAAAGAATTGTGTAATAGAATAAAAGATGAGCTTGCTGCATGGTGGGACACTATATGATGAGATAATGTGTTCCCCCAACTTGGAAATTGAATTAAATTATAATTACTTGTAAGATCACAAAAATTATTAGCAGTAATAAATAAATAATAATAAAAAGAAAAGATTGCACAGGCAAAGAGGTAAAGTTGTTATCCAAATATTAGAGAAATAATTTTTAAAATGAAAATTAACATAATGCATATTCACCTGTGATCACTGCATAATAAGGGGACCAGCTACTTTTTCGGAAGTGTTAATGTGTACGAAACTTAGAGTCTCATGACTGCGCACAGCTGTGCACCCAAGCAGACATTCCTCTGTCTCTTGGGTGCACAAGTGGTTCACCAGATGCACATACCAGAGGGACAGGATAGAAGGCATTCTCTTCCCCAAACAATAAGAAATGCCCTCTAAATGCTGAGGAGATATGGGTCCCATCTGCTGCAGTAGGAAGGTGCAGCAGATGTTCAGCATGTCCTTTGGCCTTGGAGAGAGACAGAATAGATGGCATCCCCATGGAGTTTAGGTATTTCTCTTTAGGCAAATAAATCCTGGCTAGCTAGTCATACCATCTATTTTTCTCCAAGAATAAACATTGAAAAACAGTCCTCCCAACTCAGAGGGTATAAGTTAGGCAGCGAAGGCATCACTCCATATTCTGAATTTCTGTTAAGAAGATAATGCTGGAAACCACTTGCTGGTCTGAAGAACAGAAGAAGGTTGTGAAGGACTCAGAATTTACTGAGATTAGCATTTCTGATGCTATTTACCTTTGGCTTGCTTTAGAGCAAGTTCATTATAAAACTGTTCAGGTTAGATAATAATGTGGAAAATACCATAGAATCATGGTAACATGGCAATAGCTTTTTTAATCAGGATTCCACTGACTTTTGAAAAAGATCTTCTGGTACTAACTCATAGGGAAAACCTATCCTTGATACCATTTTATAGGGATTTTTAAAAGTATAGTATAATTATACATTTAAAACTTTTTTTCCTTGAAGTACCTTTAAGTTTCACTTTGGAGTTTCCCTTTCCTTCCATAATTATTAATTTAGCTGTTGTGATAAGAGCTATTGTCAGTCAGATCATGCACCTGTTGCTCCAGGGGTTGAAATCATAGAGAGTAAAGCTTTACACAGCCTAGCTCCAAGAAATTGTCCTAACATGTTTCTGCTCAGACAGCACAACTGTCAGTAAAATGAGAATTTCAGCTGCAAAAGACAGTCTCAGACATATTGTTAGAAACTTTGCTACTGCATTAAAGATTTGGGAACCATCAGGTAATGAATAGATTACACTGAGTAACTAGAGAAGATTAATTGGATATTGCTTGTAAATTGCTTTGCAGATAGTAGGCTTCATATAAGTGCTCTGTATTAACATTATTAATGGACTATTTTTATCTGTAGTGGATATCTTACTTCACCATTGTTCCTATACATAAAGGAAAACCATAATACTTTCCTTCAGACCAGCATGCAAAACTTCAAAAGAAAATACTTTTAAGCCTGAATAGACTGATTGATGTTAATCACAAATGAGGTGATATGTGACTGTAAAGAAAGGAAAGAATGCATACAAAAATATCATCTAAATATCCAAAGAGAGATCTAAGCACATCCTATGTTAATAGGAAATAGTCAGGTACGACCTGACAATTTAGAAAACAAGAAGCTCTCAAAAATCCAGCCGTAAGTTTTTCTCATATTCTCTCTATCTCCTTGATTATTCTAGAAAGATAGTCTTTAATGACTAGTATTTTATAGGATATTGTCATAGTGATACTGCTTAAAAGATTTAAAGAATATTTTTTGCAAAAGAATAAAGAAAGGATTGCAAGTTATAACAAATGGATCAGAAATCTTAGTTTCCAGAAAAAAATCTTTAAGTACAGCCACAATTTTCCATCTCCTGTGAGGTACAGAATAGCATGCCTATTACTGAGATTAACTTCTGAAGATCTTGCATCAGGTATTTGAAGGTGTAAGCTGGTATTTACAGAAGAAAGTAACAAAAAGCCCATTAGTAAGCCTACGTGTAAGTATCTTTTCACCCTTAGTCTCATATTCTTATCACAATACTCTAGAATATTCACGCTCCAGTTAAATTATGCAAATTCTTATATTCTCTGGTAAGTAATTCCTAGAAAAATCCAAAGTATAACTCCTGTGGCATGGAATATTATTATTGATACGTTCTTGTTTAAACATCAACATCATTTAGAAACATGGTAAAACATCATCTGTGTCTAGAAAAGAAATGAACATGAAGGACACATAGCAGTGCTGATGAAACTCCCTACAGCCATCACACAGGTATGATCCACTGCATGTTTGCTCTGCCTCCCTTTCCATCTAGTTATGTCTATTATAGTCTTAGGCTTTGTTCCATGCTAATACAGCTGCAAGTCTTTGAAATTACAGCAGTCTTATATCTGGCCAACTAAGTACATAAACTGAAGATCTTGCTCATACTATTTGTTGACAAGACATGAATCTCCATTTATGATATAATACACTAATTCTTTTCTCCTAGCTAGCAGAAAGAAAACAAGAATTTAATCTAGGTTCCTATCCTTGTTATCTCAGCGTCATTTTGGGGTATTCATTATATACTTTTCAATCTCCTTCAAATTCAGACAGCTAGCAGAGTGGCCAGAATACATATAGCTAAATCCTAAGCATCTCTAATGACAGTAGATTCGTGCCCTAAAAGTAGTGAAATGTACCAAATGGATTTGTTCAGTCCATATGCAATTGTTTCACTAACCAAGGAGTCTCCTATCCTCATACACGCTAAGTGTAGCACCATAGCTTAGTGTCAAAGCTACATGTTTAGACATTATTTATACCTAATGATGGGTCAGGTGAAAACTAGATCAGATATGTATCACAGACCAGCGTATTTCATTCTTTAAATGGTTTAAAACAGTCAAAACCCAAATGTATATTACAAAACATCAGAACCCAAATGTATATTAAGTCTCTCACTTCGGTGATACTATATGGTGGGTGCTACAAAAGTGATGTAACTCCATCAGTATAACCCAGCAATACATCTCTCAAATTCTCTGTATTGGATTTTTTTCAGTTGTACAATTCAGTGTTTGGAAGAATCCCAATTATCTGATATTGAAAATATTCATGAGATGCTAAACTGCTATGATGGCAAAATCTGCTCAAGCCTTTTACAATATTAGATACATATTGTGACACCTACCACTGTAGTGCCATGGGTAACTTTTCTATCACATAGGATGTTCCCATTATAAATGAGATTTGTGGCATTTTTGCTAACTACTGTCAGAAATAATCCGCCATTGGAACATCTTTCAGATTATCCTCTGGGATTCCTTTGAGGTTTTGACAATTTTAGTACACATGTAACTGTGCATCATATTCTAATATTCATTTTAAGAAGTCGATTAAGGTTATTTTGGTAGAAATAAAAGCACATTACTCTTAGAAAGTCTTTGTGTGTTGAATGGCCTGAATGAAATTTCCTACATGAACAAAATTCATTGATAGGAAAGTACTGACATTAACTTTCTGATATATAGCTAAGCAACTCTATCCCAAGTCCCCCACTTCCACAAATACATAAAAAAAAGCTCTAATCTCTTAAAAATGTAAAATATAGGTAATATTTTACTCCTTCTCCATGGTAAGAATGAAAGCACTTCTCTGTTGTAAAGACAGAAATGAACAGAAGATAAAAGCCTGCTTTAAGAGAGTTTAGGAACAGTTGCATCTTTCATATTAGCAATTCAGGCTTTAATTTTACTTTTAACTTTCTGAATGGGATCAAGGGAAATATATTGTCATTTTGCTTTGTTAAGGAGTTATTTTGAGAAGAGGAAGGAAAGAGTACTTTAAATGGATATGAAAGGCTATACTTGGTGCTAATCAATGAAGAAAGACGGTTAAAATGTCTGGAGGAGCGCAGCATTACAAAATGTAATGTTTTTAGTGCTTTATTTCTGATTCCAGTGCAGTTATTTCTATCTGTGGAAAGACTAACAGAACGTTAGTGTAGTATATTTTGTTTTAAATAGCAAAGAAGAAACAGACTTGATGTTTGAAGGGATCAATAAAAAGATCGTGGCAATAGGTGGTTTGTAATGACAATATTACAGAAAGGTTTTGAAAAAAATAAATGAAAGCAAAACCCTGAGATTATAGTACTACTCTTCCAGTGAATTGGTAATGTTTTTGGATCAGTGGTAGACAAACAGCTATAGAGTTTACTTGTATTTCTCATATGTTATCTTCACTTGCAGATTACCTAGATAGAGTAAAAATCTTGACATAAACAGATATAAGATATGAATTAAAGCATTGAAGAACTCAAAAGTGGAAGTAGAAAACAAAACTGCAGCTTTACTTTCCTTGAATAATGGTGTTGAGAATGATGAGACATTCAGATGACATATAGGAAGATAGAATTAGACCTGCTCTCTTGGATTGTTTGAAAACAAGTAACATGATTTTTGAGGACTGATGTTACATTCATGCTCAGTGTCAAGTAGTCACAGAGTTTACAAGTTATGGTTATTCATCCATTAATTGAGAATTACTTTTAATCATCCGGCCAGACCCTGTACAATTCTTAATATATATTTGCTCATAAGAAATGTAGATGTTAAAAGGTAGAAAATAATTGCTAAATTCAAGAAACTAAGCTAAAACCTCTGAAGGTTGGTGCTGTATCTTCTATCACACTTTTTAGTAGATTTTGTCTGCTTATGACATCACTGATTTGTCAGAAGTATAGCACTAGCCAGTAACAGAATTTCTAAGAAGACACTTATGTCAGGAGTTAAAGGAAATGTTTTGTGGAAAGCAACTTACAACATCTATATAAACTCCTAATTGACTTGATCTATGGACATGTTTGGCACTAGAGTCCCCAGAAATAAATTCTTTTCCATAAATTTTGTAGGCAACAGAACCTTTATATGATTATATTCCCTCAAAAGTTGTGGTAATGGTACCAAAATAAGTTATTAACTTTGTTTCCTTTAAAGGAATTAAGAAAAAAGCTTAAATATATATTTTAATGGCAGGCTGCTGGCAAATTTATATTCATTCATATTTGTATGCAATAAATTACTATACAACAAAGAGATGAATTTAAGTAAACAAGTTTGTCATCTTTGTCATGTTCTTTCTGATAAAGATTATATAAAAAGTGGTTAAGGCTTTTTCCTGAAAGAGAGCAGGCTTAGATTAGATCTTAGGAAGAAATTCCTTACTGTGAGGGTGGTGAGGCTCTGGAACAGGTTTCCCAGAGAAGCGGTGGATGTGTTCATGTATACCAGGGAACATCCCTAGAAGTGTTCAAGATCAGTCTGGATGGGGCTTTGAGCAGTCTTATCTAGTGGGTGGCATTCCTGCCTGTGGCAGGGCAAGTGGGGACTGGAACTAAATGGTCTTGAAGGTCCCTCCCAAACCAAACCATTCTATGATTCTCTGATCAGAGAACTGCTGTTAATTCAGGTGTGTATTAGAATAGCACAACCACACAGATTGATAAACTGCTGTGAGAAATTCAGGCATTCCACTCCATTTTAGAATGCTTGATGGGGTGCTTTGGTGCCATATGAACCATTTTGAAGGTCAAGGTTGTTTGGGTCTCTTGAAATGAGCCACATACAGAGACATATTAATAAGAATTTACTATCTCTTAGTCCACCACTTCTTCAGTCCTTCGTTAATTTTAATGAGGGACATAAATATTTGCATTCCCATTAATAATTCCTTTATAATAGCTCAATTTTAACTTTTTGCTCTGTGCAACTGCTTTTTCTCAGAAGTGCTGCTATCTTATCTTTGCGATGCGAAAATATATTTGCTAAATAGAGTTCTTAAACAAAACTCTTAATAGTGTTTTTCTATACAAAATATTCAAGTCAGGAAATAGGACATATAAACTGCAAGAAGTTTCCCTCCTTTTGGCTAGTATTTGTAAATTTCTGCCATATTTCACACATAAAACTCTTAACAAAATAAAGTAATCTGGAGAACTTATCAATTGTGTTATAAATATTTCAAAAAGAAGAAGTTTAAGATGGAGATGAGAGATGGTATATTAGCTAATAAGTTTAACCAAGTGAGTCTCCAATCTGTATTTCTTCTTAAATATCAGTCAATATATAGGAAAAAAAAAGTATTTTTAGGCTGGGGAGGACAATCATGTTCTTTGCATGGGCTGAAGGACACAATCTTTTTCTCCACCATTTTAAAGTATGGTTTTAGACATTTCAACACAGGACATAAACTCATATTACTGTAATCTTGCTAACATGGAGAACATTGAAAAGGAACCTTATTTGATTTGATGGCTCATTGCTTGCTTTCGCAAAGGTGCTCGGAGAACACAGCATATCAAATTAAAACACATATACAATGTGTTTTAATGTACAATACAGACTTTTGAAAAGTTCCTCAAATGATCCTGAGACAGTATAGTCCATCTACATCTAACTATTGAGTGTAAATATAGCATCATTGACCCGCAAAAAAGCTAAAGAATTTTTCTTAGATTGTAGCAAAAAGTAGGTGTGGGCGGGGAAGCTTTTGTTGATGGAATATGGAAGGAATTTCCCTATTACATGGGGATACATAAACCCCTGTACACACATTATGTTTCCCACTTGGTGCTGCCTTGGAGGTCTTGTGTACCAGGTGGTGCACCCCAAGCACATTCATAAAGCAGTATTACCCCATGCTCTCCACCTTCATGCTGCACACTTTTCTTCACACACCATTTCCATAGCACCGTACTCCCACACTCACCATCTTCATCTCGCAGTATTATACCACAGTCACTACTTTCAGAAACCTTAACCCATCCCCACACTCTTTCTACCTGGTGGCACTCCCTTACAGAAGTAGCATTTTTGAGAAGAGTGCATGCATCTTCTAGGATTTAACATAGTACTCAAACATAGTTTGAGTAATTTTCTTGTAAAAGCATCAAGGTTACCCACTCACTCTCTATGCATCTCTCTTTGATTTCAAATTCTACTTTAGAGATTGAGAATTAAAAATGCAAGTTTTAATAATCTGAATTCTAAACACATATCTTTCATTAGCTGCAGATCTTATTAATGCTTCTTTAAAAAAGTGTTACAATAAGTTCAAGTTATTCTTGAAGGTGGAGACCAGATCTGCTACTGAGTTTGCTGTGTTCTCAGTCTGAGACAATCCACTGGACTAAATCAATTTAGAAAACAGGAATAGAAGATCTCCTGACTCTACTAAAATTCTGTTTGAGACTGTTAAGATATGATTAATGAGAGATGCCTCTGCCCAAATTAAGGTGGAAATGAGGCCATATGCCAAAGTCAATAAAACAGATTTTATTTAACAAAGACTGTGAGGTAGGGAGATAGAGAGAATAGAAAAGAGAGGGAGGAAGGGATAAAAAGAGACAGAGGGAGAGAGAGAGACAGAGAGCAAAAGTGCAATTGGTTGCTATTGCTTTATTTCTAGATCACCTGATTCAAGTATACCGATTTCATTATTTCAGTACTGAAAACTGTACAGAATATAACTTAGAAAGGAACATTTTCTTACCACAAGTTTTAAAATTTCTCTTTCCTCTATGCATTCTTGTGTTAAGAAACTTGAAACACGGTGTTCTGGAAACCTGGATTGCTTTCTGAACACGGAATTTTTCAGCAGAGTAAGTGATGTTCTTGAATTCAGGTGCAGTTGATATTGTTGCACATTTGCCCAGAGCCTTCTGGAACCAAAGCACTGGATTTAAGGAGTTAGAAAATCCCAGTCTGAGTACTATCTTCCTGATTAATATAGAGCTTTTTGATCCTTTTCTTTCCACACAAGCATCTAAAGAAAACTGGAAAGATAGCAGGTAAGAAAGGCATGTGATACATAAATGTGCATCTCCAATCCCTATCTGAGCTTGGTAAAATAAAGAAGAAAGTTGTGGTAAAAGTCACATAGATGATTTGCCTTGCGAATAAAGGTAAGTGCTTAGGACCTTAATAGGTGTGGATTTTCTTTTGCATAAGGACATAGAGGGTCCAATTCAGTTGCTCAAAAATAGGTAACTATTGCCACCTAACAGGACTGATGACTTCTGAGTTAATTTCATCCAGCTGTGAGACATGATACAGGATTGGACTACTCTGCAGAAGATGATGGGGGAACTGGACCGAGACCATAACCTTCAATACAGCTTCATGCTGACACCTGAATTTATATTTCTCTATGTGAGCCAGATGCTAAAAATTCAGTTATAAACAAATGAAGACCTTAGAAAGTCAGCCAATGAAATCTAGAAAGCATTTCAGTTGACCAGCTTCCAGCGTTCATCCGAGAGGAAACTCTTTAGGCTCCCTTTACTCTATTGACTGTATCTTGATTGCATAGGTACCTTAGACACATGGATGACACCTGGATATTGACATATAGATGTCTACATTTAAATATATTAATCTAAAGATGCACAGATAAAGATAAATTTGAAAGGAGGAAGAGAAAGGAATTACAAAGGAGAGAAGACAGATCCACAAGGTTTTGAAGAAAATTAGAGATGGCAAAAGAACTCTATCTAGTTCCTTCTGTTAAGGGAAGGAACTAATTGATACATTTTATAAAAATATGCTTATTGCATAAACCAGTGTCAAAAGGGTAAATATGACATATTGATATACAGTGCCTTTGTAGAATATTTCAAACAGCTGACTAAAGGAAGACCAGAAATTAAAAGAATAAACAATGCACATAACTGATATCAGATACTGGAGTAAGCTGAATTCTATTTTTGATTAATTAATTAAAGATAGACTGAAGTATGCATGAAGACAAGTGAAAACAAAGCAGCGTGAATAAGAATGAGTACCTATAAGTGAGGAAAGACTTCAGAAAAAAAATTGAAAAAAAAAGTGTTTTAAAGACTTGAAGTACCTTACACTGTAACATAAACAGACAAACAGGCATTATCTGCTGGTAACATTCTGTCATACCAAGGAAAATTCAACCCAACATCTTGACCAGAAGAGAAATGAATATATATTAAATGAAATTTGATGTAGTTTACTGGAAAAAAAATCTGCATTACTTAGGAAGCTGATAAAACAAAATATAAACATATGAAAAAATAAAAGATCAGCAATTGAGAATTACTGAACAGATTAGAGTAAACAGACTGAGAGTGAGCCAGTTTGGCAGGTTAGAGAACACGAGTAAAGAGCAAATTTAGGATAAAAAAACTATTAGAAAAAAGGAAAGATATTTGAACTATGCAATACAAAAGCAAGCAAAGTTTGCATACATTTTGATGTACAAGTATTTTTTGTTTGTGGGCAGTTTGGGCTTGAAGTAAAGTCAATGGGAGTCAACATACTAACCAGCTTGTGGAATTGGACAGATGGTGTATATTGTGTGCAGTTCATATTTTATTTAATTCTCTGGCAGAGGGAAAGAATTACAGGTCAATATTTGTCAGAAAGTGCTGCAGCTAATGAGAAAGTAAAGGAGAATAATGTGTATGAGCTTTTTTCTTTCTTTTCACTTGGAAAGCTAGCGACTCCGTTAATTAAACAAATGCAATATATCTAAATGAGAGGTTTTCAGGCAATGCAGTGACCTAACCCATGTATTTCTACCATGTTTATCAAGTTCAGTGGTGAACGCACTGCAGAAACTCTTTAGCGCTTAGCAAAAATACTGAAAATATTGTCACTTATTAAGCTGTGCTTATCCTAACAGCAGCAAAGGCAAGCAATAGCACAGGCCCTTGGGTGTCTTCTTACCATTGAAAATGAGAGTGTCAGACTATCACAGAGAAGCCACAGGTTCTCAGATTCTGTCACACTGAAGGCATAGGTTGTCATTCTGTGGATCAGCTGTGGACTCTGGTCTGTCAATTTTGATTTCAAGCTATGCAATTGCAAAAGTGTTGCTAGTTTTTCTGGATGGTGATTCTCAACCATAGAAACATTGTATCTTCTGCTCCTGATGGCAAAAGAAGTGTTTCAAATAAAAATTGCAGTAAACATTTTTGAGTTCTATTTCAACAAAAGTTCACAAAAATGCACTTAATATTCAATCTACTTCTGTGAAGTATCTAACTGCTATCGAAAACCTGTGTGCCTAGGAACCAAGCCCATTAAAGTAAACACCTAAAGTTACTCATAGTCATAGAAGGAAAAACCCCAAACTTAAAAACCATCAAGAAAAGAAGAAAATAATTGTAGAATATGTTGATGATAAAAATAATTTCTGTTATTTTCCAAATTATTTTCAATTAACCCGTAACCATGAAATATTTTGGTAAGCTCAGGAATATAATGGGAAATTATAATAATATATAATCAAAATTCAGCAATTATTTTTCTCTCACTTTTTCTAACTTTCCTTAATTTGCTTTCTTACTTCCTCTGTATGTAAACTCAGGAATTACATGTAGGACACCAAGAAGAAAAAGAAAACATCACCTTCACACATCATCTCTCTGCATGAATTAATTTCCATTTTCACAAGAAAGAGGTACACATTAAATAATCAAATTTTTGTAGACTATACTAAGAAATGAACTGTTTAGCCTGGTCACTATTGATACAAAAATTTATTGATCAATTCAGAACTGTACATTACGTTATGGAGGAAAATCTCTCCACATCTCTCCACTATTTCAGCCTCAATCTTGAGTCAATTGATTAATCAGTAATAACTGATGATAATCAGGGTGTAAGTAAATATATTGTCTGTTCTATTCAATGTCAGCTTTGATCACATCAGATTTCCTTGTCCTGTGTCCTGTGTCCCATTACTGAATCAGCCAGCATATATTTCTACACGTGTAGCCTTAGATAGCTATCTCTATATTTCAGTCTGAGTTGACGTGAATGTAGGAAGGTATCTCAAAGCAATCGTTATTATCTTTTGAGTTTGTATAACAAATCAGCGTTTCCTTCCTTCCTTCCTTCCTTCCTTCCTTCCTTCCTTCCTTCCTTCCTTCCTTCCTTCCTTCCTTCCTTCCT
>VZRV01007662.1:1602858-1747834 GCA_013398115.1 Falcunculus frontatus
CTTCCTGACTTCTTTCCTTCCTGACTTCCTTCCTGACTTACTTCCTGACTTCCTTCCTGACTTCCTTCCTGACTTCCTGCCTTCCTGGCTGCCTTCCTCCCTCTTTCTTCCCCTTCTCCTCAAAAGCCCATTCTTGATGTCATGGTTTGGGAATGGTACTCCACAATTCAGTACTCTCAATGAGACTCTCCAAATCATGATGCTGCTTGCTTTTTCCCCCCTCCTTCTCCCCCACCCTTGTGATGGGATGGAGAGAAATGGAGGCACAAAATGTGAAGCTTGCAAGCTGGGAAAAGAACCATTTACTGGAAACAGCAATGGGATAAGAAAAATGAAGAGTAACAGCAACAATATTAATAACAGAAATGTACAAGAGAAAGGAGAGCGATTCACATGCGAAATGCTCAGAACAGGCTTTACCCAACCGCTCTGCCTGCCATGTGTAGTCAACCGAAAGACACCTCTACTCTCTGGAAGAGATTCCCTTGCCCCTGCCCCTGGCAGTGAAGTGAGGTAGTATGGAATAACCCCCCAGATCCTAGCTATGCCCCCTCCCGGCTACTGCAAAAATTAACCTTGTCCTGGCTGGAACAGGGCACTTATACATACTTTGCTGGTCACTAAACCAGAATGTACATGATTTTTCCTCTCTGGGATGGAGAAATCCTGACAAAATGTGGTATGAGAAGAGGTTTTGGGATATTTTTGGTTTTTATGTGGGTTTTTTTATTAATGGTAGAATTCAGCTTTCCTGCATGTAGAAGTAGCCTTTAAGGTCAAAATTAATAGCTAAAAATATAGGATTCTCTGTCTTATAGGCTTTTTTCTTCAGAAGTCTATAAAGCTTTTAGGCAATCAAGAGGATCTGGGGCTTCTATTAAAGTCAATGAAAATCTAATCAGTGCAGTCAACATGGCATGGATTGGTTGATCATAGATAGCTCTTTAGTTCCTTTTGAGATAGCCTGAGATAATCTGGACTTCAGCTATCATGTCAGCTGGACAAAGACCTCCCATAGGTACTGTATTATATCTTCCAGACTAGGATCTATGTCTGATATACCACAGAGTACCTTAAGTATCGTTAAAATTTGATAGCAGACAAAATTCTGGCTCTCAGAATATGTCAAAAATAATTTCTGAAACAAGGAAGCTAAAGTACAAACCCTGTAACTGTTCTCACACAGCTCTAGAAAATAAACGTTCACATGTTAAGGAAGTCACATCCAGTCCAGAATGACCAAACACTTCTGTATTGGTTTTGAATTGTGCTGAAGACTGTGGGTGTTGTACAGGCCAGTGACTGAAAAAATCTCAAACACAGTGAAGCCTCTCAAACCTTCCTTTAACCAAAACTTAATCCATTTTAAAAATGCTAATATGATTTCCCTTCCTTTTAGTTTTTTTTTTACCAGTCAAAACAGCACCTGTTGATTTATTTATAGCAGTTTTTTGGTGGAAAGAGACCATGACAAACAATTGAAACTAAAAGACAGCTACTATAGTTTGGCCATGATCCTTACCCATAATTTTGTCCATAATTTTGAGTTCCAAAATCCCACAAGCGACTGTTGGTGATAGAGTATGCATGAAAGTTGTAAATATTATTAGGCAAACCTGGCTGTCTGATGACAAAGTTGCTACTGCAAAATACTGTCTTTTAAAAGTGATAATTCTGAAAAAAGGTAGAAAATAAGTATACTTTGGTCTTTCCAGCTAGAAGCAGGGCAAGCCAGTGAGTTCAGTCTCTGGCCATTTTTAATAGTTTAATTTTAAAGCCATGTGTGTGGTTACATAACCTTGGTAAAATTTTAATGTGGACATTTTGTCTCAGCTTCTTTCCCTTTAGTGAAAACAAAATGAGAATACAAAAAATAAAGAAAAGAAAAAAGGTGGCCCCAAAAATAAATGAAATTCAATTTCACGGCACATTATCTTTCTCAATTCTTTCCTCTCAGCTTTCATTTTCATTAAAATCACAGACAACCATAAATTAATAATTACTTCAGGTTGACTAAATGCAGGCCACAGTATTTAGCTCTCGTTTTCCTACAGTGGCCCTTCTTGTTCATGCTGGAAAAATGTTAATTTAGATAATGTGGCTTGCCCCTTGTCATATAATTCTGTTTTGCAGTTTCACTGATCTATAATGGTCTCTTCTGATTAGGTAGTATTAACTTTATCTTTTGTTCAATCAAGCTTCACAGTTTACTCTGATTAGACAACTATTGTGAAATATCAGATGAAATGTTCTATTATCTGTATTTCTGTTATATTTTGATTCATCTCTATGTTGTAACAGTATTCAGCAACATTTGCAATTTCTTCCAGTAATAAACTTATTGGCCATTAGCCCAAGCCATATGTGAAACTTTTTTTGGCAGGAACTGATATATATATATATATATTTATATATATATATATCCCTATTCCTCAATCTTACTGCTTTACAGTTTATGCACATTTCACATTAGTCATTTGATCAACCTACTTTCCAGTTAAGAATGTCTGAATAGGTTCAAATAAAATAAAACCTGAACTTTCACCCAGAACCTGAACCCAATTGGTTTCTGAGGTTTGAAACAATTTAGTGTCGTTCGCTTATCAATTATTTTTTTGGCAGAGGATTCTGGTAGCGAATGAGGAAAACTGAGACATACAAGAGCATTTATTTCTAATTGGTCATTGGCTTGTTGCTACTGGCATTTTCATGAAACCATTTAACTTCTTCATGCCTCAGTTTACCCATTCTTAGAAAATTCTCAGTTGAACTTAAATGAATATCTAGTTGTCTTCAAAGGGAAAACTGTGGATATGGCCTCCTCCAAAACTTGTTTCAATACGCAAGTATTTATAGAAAAACCTCACACAAAACAAAATTAAATTCCACTGACAATATGACATAACTTACATTTTTTATTCATAAGTGAACACCTGAAAGTTTCTAAATGTTTACACAATTTGTACTGTATTTTCATGGTAAGTTGCAACAGAATTCAGCTCTTTGGTCTTCTCAGGAATTCTTTGGTGATGAGATTCTGTTTCTTGTAGAGTAAAGGTGATATTTCTTTCATGAAATAACCTGTGTGAAGTAATTAAATGGATATCACTGATGTTCCCATCTGTGTGAGGAATTCCTAGATGTGTAGATACTTTTGGCACCCACACCTATCTGAACTAAATAAATCACTGCAGCAATTATACCTGCAAATATAAGAGGGCAAATATGATTGTAAATTTCTTATGGATTGCGGGCCCCACTTTTAATGAATGGTCATAAGATATAATATTATCAGTAAAATTTATTTTAAGTAAATTCTTATTTATGTTCACCCAAACAAATCTTCTGGAAACAAGACATGGGAAATTACCTAACTTGACATTAAAGACCATTGGTAACCATTAGAAAATGATATGTAGCTTTTTCCCAAGTGTCAGAGTTCTAATTCCCATGACATATGTTCTATAATAAGATATATGTCCTCACAGTTTGAAATAAATGCATTTTTCCAAGTGAATGGCATATTTTCTTTCACCCTTGAAAATTGCTTATATAAACATTCTGGTAACAGGCTATTGACATATGGCCTAATCTAATTCCTTGGCCTTTTTTTTTTTTTTTTTAGTTTGCTTTTAGGGAAATAACCTAAAGTCATTAGTGGAAGTTTGAAGATGAATAAGAAGAATTGGTCTGCAGAATAATTTTTGTTATATAAAATTGTTTTATATCTGTCTGGGCACTACTAATATGTCTGAATCTGGGGTGATCTGCTGTAGATTATCATCCAATTTAAGCCAATATTTAAAAAGTTTAAAATACATTCTGTATGGCCAATTAAATAATATATGAATGCTTCTTTCCTAAACTAATAAACATTTATCAGCTATCACAGCAATATACTTAAATAGACCAAAGCATCTTCCATCACCCAAATGATTTAGCTCAACAGTGATTACCTGTTCCATACGTTTAGTTTTTGGCAATCTCTAGGGATGCACACAGGAGAGAAGAGATGTGATCTAGTTTACGGAGTAATGCATGAGAAAATAAGGCCTATCTGTTTATGTCTGAGTGTCTAATCATGGTATGGGTGTCATTGGCAAGTCACTTCACCTCTGAAGTCCTTCACAGTTATGTTTCCCTTGAAACAGAAAGATGAACTGACTTGCCCAATGACAAGTGGATTCCCTTTCTGCAGCCTGCAATACAACGCATCAATACCTAAGGTAGGATTATTCTTCAGAAGATATAGATGTCTGGAGCATAAATGTCTTTATTTCAGCTTGTCATTTAGATTCCCCATATAGTCAGTAGAGAGGAATAAGCACATCATTCATCTAATCCTAACACAGCCATTAAATATAGGTCAGAGGAACTGTACTTTAAGTAGTGCCTGTTTCTAAACACTGCCTCTTAGCAAAATTTAGACGAGTAGCTCATATGTAGATGTCTACATCACAGACAGCTGAAGTTGGGTGAATATGTCCCTAGAATCTTTGCTCTACATACCCTCAAACCATAGTGATTACCGGATGCTAATGTAAATGTCTTAGTACATTTTGCTGATATCTACAAAAATTTCCTTAGGAGAGGGAAAGGTAGGCAGGTGAAGTATTTGAGAGGCCTCTTGCCCATGCAGTATAAAAAAATATAATAATCATTATTTCTTGAAATTTTCTTTTTTGATAAGGAAGGCAGTGCAGCAAAAGAAAAGTTGTCTGAGTGATATCACATGGTAATTTTAGGAAAGAAAAGACAAATTAAATTGTCACAGAATTAAAGTTTTCTAAAATACTTGCAGGGAAAGAATTTTAATTAGTGTTTCTTTAAATAAAAATCGGGATAGCGTTTTCCCTTCCAATAATAATTCTTTTGTTCAGCCCCAATTCAAACATTGCAGCACTGTATTAATGCAAGACAATTTGAAAAATGGAACTGACTAGTTTCCATTTGACTGAAATGAGAACAAGATCTAGCCTTAGGCAACAGGAGCATAACTAGCCAAAAACAAATGCCATTTTTAAATTTCATGAAGTGATTATTTGCTGTTAAAAAGTCAGTATTTCCCAACACATGTAAGACAGTAATAGAATCTGAGCTCTCAAATGACCTTATGCTTACAAAGGAAATAGCTGTAATATATCAGCCATTCCTGTGATCACTGGAAATAAGGCTCTATCAGATCTTGTTTGAATTAAAATAGTATAAATTAGTATAGCACTACTTCAAATTGGAGTAGTACCATAAACTTCAACAAACCTGTACTGATTCAACTCAACAGATACATGATTTACTAATTGTACAGTGATGGATCTGACTCATCAGATTTTCAATTTGACCAATGTGTCTCTTTATAAGTATTCCTTTCCACATCACTCTAGATACCAGACCTGTGTAAAAATGTGAGGGAAGGGAAGGTTCAGGAAGGTTCAGGAAGGGAAGGTTCGGGAAGGTTTGGGAAGGTTCGGGAAGGGAAGGTTCGGGAAGGTTCAGGAAGGTTCAAGAAGGGAAGGTTTGGGAAAGAAAGGTTTGGGAAGGGAAGGGAAGGTTCAGGAAGGGAAGGCTCAGGAAGGGAAGGTTCGGGAAGTTTCAGGAAGGTTCAGGAAGGGAAGGTTCGAGAAGGGAAGGTTTGGGAAGGTTCGGGAAGGGAAGGGAAAGGGAAAAACAGATTTTAGGTGCCATAGTAAAATTATCCAATTGGTTAACTATATACTATGGTATTAAATACATTTTTTTCAGATAAAAAGAATTAAAAATATATTAATATAGGAATAAGATAGACTAAGATAAGATCATATCTAGAATATAAGGAAGAAAAAAATGCTGAGTATGGTTTTGTATGTTAGGCTCATGGTTTTGAAAAAGAAAAGAAACAAAAAAACCCCACCCATAAACAAACAAAGAAAACCAAAACATTTTTTCTGCATGTCTCTAGCTGTTGTTACACTGTGACATGATAGAGTCTTGCTAAATTTCCTGGCTCATGCTGAGTATAGCCACAGTGCAATGTTACCTGCAGGGAAATATACCTGGGATTAAGATATTGTATCAAAGAATTCACAATTGCAGCGAGTGCGTTTCATTTTTGTATTTTATGCCATACTGTTGTCACACTGAAAGAGCTGTTCTGGGAAAAAAAAAAATGCTCCAGCATTTTACAGTGTACTGCTAAATACTGTAATTATGTGCTTCAATTCCTTGTTCTCTGTGGATCTATGTGAGTGAACATTCATGCTTTGAAGGTCTCTGTTTTTCGGAAACACTGCTATGGACTCTGATGCATCATTTTCTGTAAAGACATACCTTGCAATTAAATGTTTCAATTACCAGAAAATTTACAGGACTAATAAAGTTAATATGATTAGGGATTCGGTTAGCAGTTTTTTCAGAATACCTGAATCAGCTTGCTGGACAATCATGATATCTAGCTTTGAGGAGTAATTTAGTAGGACTTCACTTTGTATTTTGTTATCTCTGAAAAGAATTAATGTGATTGTGTAACACACTTTTTACTGTACGTTTTAGGTCTTCCCTGTCCAATCCAACTGTGATGGCCTGGGAGGAAATGTCTAGCCTTTCAATGCAGCAATGATGAGATTGTATCTCAGAAGTGCTGGCCAAGAAAACTCCCTTTGATTTCAGGTCTTGAGGGGAATAGTGAAACATTATTTTTTTTCTTATAATCCATGCTTTAAAGTAATGGAAGATGAAGACTAAATATTTCTTCTATCAAAATGTCAAATCCCCACCCTTACAGTTAAAGTTTTGATTTTCTGGTCTCAGAAATATTTAAATCAAGTATATGTGTGAAAATAAAAGTAAGGCACGTATCTGGATGGGACAGAACGTGTTTACAGAACTAATTATGACTAGAAGAGTGAATAACCTTCTTTTAATATTGTTAACACTGAACAGTTAAAATAATACAAAATTAAAATTATATAACTTAGCTATATTGCAAGAATATAAATACACTATGATATACATTTATAGATATACACCTATATAGATATACACTTAGATATACACTTATACTCTTTTCAAGGAAATTATTCTATGGTTTTCACCAATTTCTCTGATTTTAGTTTTCTAATAAAAAGGAAAAAGTAGTACGCAAGGAAGAAAGAGCTGAAATTTCACAGAAGAGATATTTGACTGTTCTCACCTTCTGCAAGTCTCACAGACAGGAACAAGCATTTTCAAAGTATTTAGACCCACAAATACACATTGCACTCCAGCTATGCTTCTGACTTGTTCATACATGTACTATTTTTACATCAATGCCCACTTTTTGCATAGATTAGAGACTTTGAGATTATCAGATCTGAGACTCCCCTTTAACACTTCAAGTTTAAAGCAAAGAGTCTAGACTTCTCTGTAGCTGGTAAAAAAAAAAAAAAAAAAAGAAGAAAATCCTCTTATGTCTTCTATTGCATCAATCACTGCTCTTCTTTACTAGCTATTCCCTTCAGAATACTTTGAAATGAGATCTGTCTTTGGATTGTCCTACCTGCCACAGTTCAAACACCTTTCTAAAGAGTGGCAATAAAAAGCTCTAAGTGCAAACCTGGCAGAACAAGGAGTCATTAGGCCCCTTAGATACCGTGAAAGTGGTGATCGCATAAGAAACTATATAGATAGATGAAAGCTTTGGAAAAACATAGCATGTTAGCAGAACTGTAGGAATTTATTCCCTGCATGCAAATAACTTTAAATTTAGAAATCTTGTGTATGCAAAGAATTCAAAGTGGTGTTGCAGTCACAGACAGTCAAAATTTGTCAGTGGACAAGAAATTGCATTTTTGCATATGTAAATCTGCCTTACATCTGCATATGTATTGCATATGTACTTACTGAAAATGCATGTAGAACTGTTGATTCCTGTCTATTCAGAGAGAATCGTCCATGCATTTAGGTAATAAAACTTCATCCCATGATTACTCTAAATTTTTGATAGTAGATGACATACTGTCATGACTTAGAATTAGTAGATAACTATTTATGGCATTTTGTTTGTGAGGTGTATGACTACTGAAGGCTTTTCAAACTTTCTATGATTTTTAATTGGGCTTCACCTGAAGAATTTCTAGACAATCAGACAAGTCCTGCTATTCTTAGACAGAGGAAGCAATTGCTTTTTCCCCAAGATATTGACAGCATCACACTATCATCTCGTGTTCAGCACCAATTTAGCAGAGATATGCAAAGGGAATAGGTGCTTGTACCTCGGCTTCTGTGGACTTCCACTGGAGGGAGAAGAGTTCCCATGACTCAACATGCTGCTGCCCCCTCTTGGTAATTTTTATGTTTTGGGACACTTTATCAGCTCACTAGGGTGTTGAATGGATGGACTGCTCATTGGGGATAATTTTGGAAGCCTTGCCCCTATAGTGCCTCCCTGCTTTAGTCAAATTACCTTTTCAGCTTTATTTGATTGAACAGATCAGCACCCATAATAGAGAAATATATTTTTAAAACAGTAATTTGAAAGCTTACAGGATCCTATTGGGAAAATTTGGCTGTAAAATCGTTTTTCTGATATATGATCATGTTTTTTTTTTTTCTCAGAAACCTATGTATGTATATACATCCCCTACAGATTACCTTCAGTTGATATCCAGTTGATACAGATTACTTTCAGCTTTTGCAAAAACATCCATCTTCCCAAATTTATACCTGCATGATCTTAAATCCCACACTCACTGTCCTGTGCCCAGTCTCCTCTTGGGTTCAGAAATTTTCTCAAGTGAAACTAGCACAGCAAAGCCTGTAGAATCTGTAAACACAGTATTAAATTTCTTACTCATTATACACCAAAGTGGGTTGTCCTTAAAACTTCCTTTTATGTTTATATGTCAGCTGCTGTTGAGGCCTTTTATTACTCAAAATCCATCAACTTGAAGGTCATGCTTTTATAGACCGTTGATGTCACTGCCTTTTGCGTTTAGTGTAATGCGTGCTTGAAGATATAGTGAAGGCAAAAGGGCTTTTGGTTTCCTTGGGGAGTCCCATGCTATTATGTCCATGACTAGATTCACATGACATTTTCTTATAAAGTAAGAACTTTATCTGTGATGTATAAAAGTGGGACGAGTTGAGTTCTGATATAATATGCTTCATATTTTCAGGTATTTTCATTTGTTCTGACAAATAAAAGCTATTTAATATAAAGAGAAGCTAACGCGTGTGGGTGGACCTCAGAGAAAAATATTTTCTTTACAGTCTAAATTAATTTTCAACTTGTAGAAATACTTTTTTTTTTTTAGAACAATACTGTGATGTGCTCTGCCTTTTGATGTGCATAAAATAGTGCATTACTTCTGTTCTTATGCATTGCTTCAGTATTTAATTTGGAAAAAAAAGGATAATTCCAGAGTATAAAAAGATGAAAAAAAATTCAAAATCCAAGTACATATTGTTCTCTGTTTATTGCTGATCATAGCTGTCAAGGCAACAAGAGAAATCAGTACTTTCTACAAGACATTTATTTCTCCTTTTAGATGTAAAACTATGCAACAGAAACAGAAACATTTAAAATTGAAATAACTTTATCTCATGCTAGAATGTATCTGGAAGGAGACGTGGATGTGAGGACAATATTCTAGGTATATGAAACTATATGTAAAGGGGTGTGTGGTAAGATAAATGAGAAAAGAAAAAAAAAGCATTGCAATTGAGACAGTGGAGACACCTGATGTCTTTGGATAATACGAATTTCTTAAAACTTATGTAACTACCAAGCAGAGACAAACTGCACCAGTTTTGAGATAAAAAACACCTTTCTCCTTGCAAAAATTTCAAAGCTTGCATAATTGAAAGTCAAGAAAAACATTACAGGAATTTTTCAGATCTTCCTGTGTTTAACCTCTGCTTCAGACTGACCATTTTGTTTACTCTTAAATATAAGCACAACTCTTAGATTAAACAATTCCTGCCAGATCCGTAATTTTATTTGTGGTTGGTAGCAAGAACCATATGTCCTGTATTTGAGAATTACTTCTGTACATATTTGTCCCTTGGGGCAAAACTAAAACTTGGTGACTGGAAGTAAAGTACCACATAACAGAGACTGCTGGGATGCCTATCCCAGATCCTCCTCAATAAGGCAGATAAGAATCTCATGAAGTTCAGACAAAGGGAATGCAAAGCTTTGCACTTGGGGAAGAATAATCCATTGCACCAGCACATACTGGGGATTAACCAGCTGACAAGCAGCTCTGCAGAGAAGGATCTAGAAATCCTGGTGTGCCCCAAATGACCAGGAACTATATAAATATTTGGTGATGATGTAGTAAAGAGCACCAACAGAAAATCCTGGGTTGTATTAGGAAACACATTCCCCATAGGTCAGGAGAAGTGACCCTTGCCCTCTATTCAGCCCTGGTGAGACACAACTGAGTTGCTGGCTCCAGTGCTGGGCTCTCCAGTACAAGAGAGAGCTAGATATTTAGGAATGAGTCTAGCAAAGGGTCACAAAGCTGATTAAGTGACTGGACCACCTTTCATGTGAGGAGAAGCTGAGAGAACTGGGATTGTTCAGCCTGGGGATAAGAAGGCTCGAGAGAATTTTATGGATGTGTGTAAATACCTGATGGGAGGAACTGAAGAAGCAGCAGCCAAACTCTTTTCAGTAGTGCCCATGAGAAGACAAGAGTCAATCAGCACAAATCGAACCACACAAAATTCCACCTGAACACAAGAATTATTTTCTTTTCTGCTGTGACAACGGTCATATATTGAAATAGTTCGCCCAGAGATGTGGAATCTCCGTCCCTGGAGATATTCAGAATCCGAGGGGACACAGCCCTTGACAACTTGCTCTAGCTGGAAACTTGAGCAGGAGGCTTGTATTAAGTTGTCTCAACATGACCCTTCCAAACTCAATGATTCTTCTGCAATATGTGAACTTTATTTTACATTAACTATTTACTTGTGGATTTTTTTTTAATTAAAAGAAAAATCTTTATCTTCCATAAGCAAGAAATGAATTCTTATTTACTATTAGGCAGATATCTGCTCCTTCATTGAAATAATATGATCACTGTTGTGTTTCCTAGGACAGTTAAAAAAATATTGTCAAGGGAGAAGCCTTGCACTATAACTACAAAAGAACAATGTAGCTATCCTTTCAAAAACTTCATGAACTGGAAGAAAAAATAAGACAGTACTAGAAATCTTTAAACTGAAATTGTTAAAGAATTGCTACATCTTCCTGCATGATCTCCTCAAACTGTTATTTTCTTCCCCGAACTGTTGTATCTGCAATGTATTTATGTCACTTTGACCGTGGTTAATGACTGCAGCATTTTTTATTTTCTAGAAAACATGAAGTCATCATTCAAATCTCTAAGTAGTTTTGTTGTTGCCGTTCTTTATTTTAAATTAACATAATGAATAATAACTTCACTTAAACCAAGGTTTGGATCATCAGCCTGAGAATCAGCAATGCTAGTGTTGAAAATTGGCTCTCACGCTCCACACTAAGGCACAGAAAGCTTTCTCTCATAAACTATCCTCAACCATAAAATATGGTGTTACATTTGCACTTCCATGAAAAATCCCTGTGGTCCTTCCTGAATCAATTGTATCCTCCCCTGAACACGCAGCAGCAGACAAAAATGCTATTATAAGAGGATATACATCCCAAATGACAAATACGTATAAATAGTACTCTATTTAGCCATTTTATTGAGTGATTAATGAAGATTTAGTTGGATAGATAAAAATAATAATCTCTGGTATTTTGCATGGAAAACCATTCAAGATTATTAATGTTACAGTATTTCACAATTATTTTGTCAGTTTTGAGTAAAATTTAAATTCCTATGAACAATATTGAACGGCGATTTTAGCAACAATGGCAGGTTTTGTTGAATATTGCCTGTGACACATAAAAGCTTTTGTTAGTCAGTAGAGAAGTTGATAACAAGATTTTAAGTTAATTGAATTAACATCATGTAGGAAAAAATATCTTTGGGCAAACTAAGTGGAATAATACCAACTCAAATTTTAAGTGTGTACACATGAACAAAAGATATTTCCATATTATTTCAAATTAGCTTCCTTTGTGGTTCTGCATGATTTTTGCTATAATGTCAGTCACTGCTATTTTTGAAGATATTGAAATAAAAGTTACAAAATGCTATTAAAATAGCCTATCTGTGAGGAAAATGTTTTTCATTCCTTCATTAATTTAAGAAGCACTGATAATTTGTATGTTAGAAAATTATTTTTAGTTCTTATTTATGGGGGTTTTTTTCATTTTTGTCATAACATGGTATCACAGATAAAACAGTAAAGACATAGAAGGTTCTGGCAAATACTGCATAAATCTCTAAAATAATTGCCACAACTAATCAGCGTTGCCAAGACTTTCATCCCCATCGCGGAGGTGTCTACTTAATTTATTGTAGGTCATTTGTAAACCATAGTGATCTATGAAGACAAAGCTAGGCCTAAAAGCAGTTATTTTCATGGAAAGTGAATTTTTCCCCTGTTCCATTAATGTCAGAAGTCATTTCTTGTAACCGTTTCCCCACCCTGAAAAGAGAAATACATTCTCCTCTCATGACAGGAGACAATGAACACTCCATGTTGAAGATATTACTTCCAAATTCTAAGCCTCTGTTCTTGACCCAAACAAATGATTCAAATCAATAGAGACTACAGTCATCCGGTCACCTAGAGGACTTCAATAGTTTTCATCATGGACTGGAAATCCTAAACATCAATACTGAAGTCAAACTCACCAAACACGTTGAAGATTGGGTCACATTCAGAGCTTGGAGAAAACTGATCAGAGCACCCAAAGACACTTAAGCAGATCTCATTGGCCTTTTTTTTTTTCTGGTTTGGATTATTTCCCAGATGGAAATTGAAATGAAATTAAACCTATCCATTATATTACTAATAATTATACCAAATCATGGAAATTATGTGATTAGAACCACAAAATGTGAATATGTGACTACACATACCAGTAATATTTGACTGAAAACCACAAAGGATGAATATGTCCCTATTCCGAAAGTACAGTCCCTCTTGTTGCAGCTGGAGACAAAGGTTAGAACAAGAAGGCATCAAATTATGCCTTGCTCATAACTCAGTTATCTCCTTATACATCTGCAAGGCTATCAGAAAAAAAAATAGAGATTAGCAAAAAACTAGAATGAGAACAAATATCTTGCTACTTTATAGTATGAAAGCTTTTCTTCTCTTATTTTATCCCAGTGTATGAACAGGATACTTTGGAAAAATGAGTGTATCCAGTGATTAATCATCAGAATACATTTCAGGAAGCCATTCTCCTGACAAAAATACTTAAGCTTTAAGAAAGTCCTGCTGATGCTGTGTACAAGAGAGTTTTTACACATAGAATAATATTTAAAAAAAAAAAGCAGAAAATGCTGAAATATTGAATCCACTCAATGCCCCAGATAGAGACCTTTTGAGATGTGTATCTATTTTCAGAAAATGATAGAAAGAGATGGAATTCAGCAGGTGTTTAAATCCTGAAAAGACATCACGAATGGTACTTTTTCTTCAGCAATGCTCCAATGGTATATATCAGTTTGACAGTGAAAGGCCACTCTAATTCCCTCTGTAATAACCTAGGGAATGACACTTGCTCAGAATGTCAAGTTCTGGAAACTTGCTGTTAATTACAATGCTTGCCATGATATTTTCAATTCTATCAGCATTGGTAGGAGTTTTTGTCTGTTTCTCTGTCATACAGTAAGCACTGAAAACTGACCCTCTGGTTTATGCTGTGCCCCAGCACACAAAACTCACACCTTTAAAGTGACCTTTTTGTTCACTAGCAGGTGTAAGATTATATAAATTATGACTCCCAGTGTATTATCAATCAAAAAGCTACTTGTCAAGCTGCTTTTTTGCTAACAACAAAAAAATCAAATCTATCCTCAGAGGCTATAATCCTGTATAGGCGAATAAAATACCATGGGGTCTGTTCTCCTCCCAGTGCTCATACGTAAATCTCATTCCTACTAACATTAATGGGGAGTTACACGCATGCATCAGGAGAAGAATAAATCTGCAGCAGAGCACGCAGGAAACCATTCAGTGTGAAATGTTTTAAGGAGACAGATAGGGGAAAACACTGCATGGAAAGAGCTTATAATGCATTCATTCAGTTTTACTTACAACTCCTGATGAACTTTTTCAGACTGAATGCTGTACATTTGTGTCATGTGGATTTAGAATGCTTGATAAATTATATTAGCAAGTACATATTAACTGTAGCATGATTCAGGTGGGATTGCTGTCTCTAGGTCCTGCATTGCAGATTGATGGTTATACAGTCCAAAAAGCTTTTAAAGAATTCATGTCGAATGTTTTCAGGTTTCAGTTCTAACATGTTCAAAAGTATTTTAAAACTGTTAAGGTCTTACAGTATCTCTTAAATGTTTCTAAGTCTCGATTTAAGCAAAACCAAGGAAATATATACATCTGCTTCCTCAAATACATATTATTCCAAACAAGGCAACCGGCACAGAATAGAATGATTAGATGCTGCACTTTGTAACCTCAGGCACATACATTCTCTGCCTCTCCAAGTTAAATGTGGTGTACATAGTCTTTGTACAGTCACATCTTATTAGGAATATTATGAGAAGGAGACTTTGTCTGGACTACTGTAAAATGTTAATCAATCCTGATGGGGGGAGAAAAAGTAGCTGTACATAAATGTATAAATACAACTTCCTTACACACACACAGGTTGAAAATCTGGCTATAATCACAGTGCCTGAATGGCCATTGAGTCATCTAATTGTCCTTGCCTTAACAAAGAACTTAGTAGACACAGGACTTTAATAATATATGTGTTCATATATGTGTGTATTCATACACACACACACATATATATAGCGTAAATATATAAAGTTGTGAAAATCATGTCAGAAACAATCTAAGATGACATTTTGTTGCAAAGGTGAATGGCAAAATAAGTATCAGAAATGCATGGTAATTGCAAGTAAAGCAGGAAATTGTCCAAAGAGCGCAAATACTGTCAGAAATAGGTTCAGTTTCTTTTCTTCCCCATCCAATTAAATTCAGTTGGATTTAGGAGCTTATGAATTGTAAAGTAGAATGCAGAAATAATGTCGTTTGAAACTTTTTTTTTTGCAAATTTAAATAAATTCATATGTTCTCACGTTGTTGTTGTGGTTTTTAGTTTGATTGAGTTTCGCTGGATTTTTTTTCATCCGAAAGAATGTTATCCTCTGTGAAAAGGATGGGTAGAGATTTCAGTTTAAAGACGTTATTCTCACATGCTGACAGATGTATCAACCTATAATTTAAACCCTACTTACTCTGCATTAGAAATATAGATCTAAAATATTTACTAAACCAGTTAGGGCAGTGAGATAATGGAAGGGATATGGTAGCACTCAAATAAATAAACTGCAGTAGCATCTGCTATAGACCCTGAAGGCTTGATGAGAGCAAGTATGAAATATTCCTGGACCAACTATCATAGAGCTTGAAATCTCCAGGCACTGTACTCATGGGAAACTTTTGCTGTGCAGCCATCTGGTGGGTGACAAGTACATCCAGCCATGAATCACCAAAGACATTCCTGAGTTAGATTTGTAGAGGACAGTGCCTGACATTATTCAGGCAAAAGAGTTATCCAGAAACCAGAGCCTTTGTCATTAAGGAAGTGTTGATAGAAAAGAGTATGAAAATAGTATTTGTAAAGATACTTGGATGCAAACTAAGTGGTCAATGAAATGTCTTGCAAAAAACCCAGTAGTATAAGTGGAGAATAATGGAGAATTCAGAATAGTGGAGAACTAATGAACAAAAATCCTTGGCCTGCTCAGTTCCATTTGCATTTTGCTGACGATTTGAGTAAAGTCGGGTTTTTATTTGTATTGAGATAATGGCAATGAGAAGTAGCTGAATATGTCTGTAGAGGAGAAACTGACATATAGAAGTACTAAGATTAAATTACAAGAAAGTATTATTCTAATAACAAGGGAAAATGAAAGAAACTAGAAAAGGCCAGAGTAGCTTTACAATAAAATTCTTAAAGGTTAAAAGGATCCAGACAGCAATAAATGTAATAAAAAAAAATCAGAGTGTAACATTTTTTTGCAACTCTCTACAATCTCTATGATTTAGAGACCCCCCAGAGACCCTTCTGTAGTCTGATTTTGCTATCTTTATTTCTTATCTAGAAGGACATAAATAAAAAAAAACCAAATCAGGTAATAAAATATACAAGGATTGCAGAATTTGTAGATAAATTAGGCTTTACAAATAATTTTTTAATAAACAGGCAATTATTCCACAAGTGTAAAAATATTCCATATTTCACAGCTGTAGAGCAAAAGGCTCAGGGACTGAAATGAATTCCCTGAAAGTCTTAATGCTTCTGACAACTCCAGCTGAGGCATCCTAGTCAGCCTTTCATGCTGGACAAATGACTATGTGGTACTTCTCATGTAGCAGAGTTCTTCCTATGTCCATGTCTGGGCAAGCACTTGTAGGATTTTCAAGTCACAAAGGAGATCACATGCTGAGTTTAAGTTGATATCCAAGCTCCTCTCATTTATGCTTTAGGTACCTCAGCCTTTTATCGAAATATAGCCCCAGGAGCTCACAGCAACATCTTGTTTGGCATACCAGTGGAATAGATGGCTTAGCACACATCCTCTTTTCCTTGTGTAAATTGTTTTCCTTTCAGAAATAGTTTCTTATAAGCTCTTGTCATTATTTGCACAGAAATTATTTCATAGTGCCAGTGGAAGCAAAGCAGTGTAATTCCCTTTTAAGTGAAGACTAGAAATTCCAAAGTATTCCATATCCAAAACCCATAATTTGTTGTCTGTGGTGAGATTTTTTAAAGCAATTATCTCACGCAGAGGGCCTTTAAAAACCTCATGTCTATCCCCTTCTCTAACATGTCATTGACCTATAGGAAAGTTAGTTCCAAACAAGATGAGCAAACTTTTTTTTGATCTTTCAAACTATTCTATTTTAAAACTTTTTCCTTTCTGCTGCCTATTTCAGGGAATACTTCCACAAAAGATTTTTCCTCAGTTGAATATTTTCATTTTCTTGGGATTAGGCACATGAATAATATTCCCCCTGTGTGAAGATACTTAATCTACTTATATACTATATAATTTATGTTTTAGATTTAATATCCCAAGCTCACCCAATTTCCCCATGAAGGTAAACCCTGATAATCCCAGATACTGTATTTTTTTAATTGAGTAGAGGCCACTTAAAATAGAACTTCTAATTTAGCTTTAATAACTCTATAAAAGATAAATCTAGTTGCCATGTAATAAACAGTAATTAATTAGTTAATATCAATTAAATACTAAAAATATTAATTTACATTTAACATCTAACTACTGCAATTTGCTACAGCTATCTTATTAAATGCTAATTAAATTCCTAAACATTCTTACAAGTTTAATGCATTAATAATAGGAATGAAAGTACACATTTACTGTATCTGCAGTTCTCAGTTCATTACATGGCAACTAGATTTATCTCTTTTACACTAATTAAATATACTAAGCAAACCTCAGTAACTTTTCTTAACACATACCATAACTGTTTTATTAATTTCAAATTAAATGCCCATTTAAGATTTTTAATCTACAGCTGCCCTAAACATTTTCCTGCCAACAGCACAAAGGTTACACAGATATAACTAAACCATGACACTTCTAGATGTTGGTTATATGAGAAGCAAGGCTTTCTTTTCTGCTCTTAGTTTAAGCATAATGTCTTTTTACTAATTCTCTTTTATTCTTCCCAGAAAGGACTTTCCTTTCTCGCTCTGCCCCATGTCAGAATAATCCTATTTCCTCTCTGTAATCAGTTTCTCTGCAGTTTTTCTACCTGCAATAGCTGATAGTCCACCTTGGTTATTGTTTCAATAGTCTTGAAATAAAAGGAAAATTCTTTCCGAAGGTACAGCTATCACTGTGTTATTTAAAATATCTCTGGTGCTTATAAAACCGTATTAATTTTTGGCAAAACCACTCAGCACCGTGGAAGGTTTAAGCAAATGACCATATAAACACTTGTATGCAAAGAAATTCTTGTCAAAATGTCAGTGAGGCCACTATGAACATGTCAGAGTAACATCCATAATAGGATTTCTTTGGGAAACGGAAGGAGAAACTACAGTCACATGTATCAAATTATTTAGAATCATGGTTCTTTTCACATATGATGGAGGCTGTCATAAAGACAGGAGGCTGCTGTGCAGCAAGAAAAGCACATTAGCTATTAACCTTCCCCCAGCTGATCAACTTTGTTTTGCAATCTTTCCTCAGAACCATTAGAATACCCTGAAGAAATAACTTTCCAATTAAAAAGGATCTCAGAGAACAAAGCCATTTTATCTCTGACTCCTGGTGTTCTTTATTCCAATAATTTAAATTGGAATTGATTTTTCAATTTAGCCGTTGACTTGCTATGGACACACAGCTGAAAAGGCCGAATGGAATTGCATGGCTGAAATATTTGTCTTTGTGATGCACTCCTCATAAATTCACAGGAGCCTGCTTTTTTTTTTTTTTTAATGCATTTTCTTTTTGCTGCTACTGCTTTAGACAACAGCTTTTTAGCTCAGCATGAGCAAACTGAGAAAACACGTCCAGCATGACCTCGAGGGCCTCATACTCAGTTCTTCATAGATCTATTTAATTGTTACATCCCTGGGAAAAATGAATAGATCCAGTGTAGTCAAAGTGATAGCTGTTTTTTAAAGCCTGAAAATGTGTTCTACAATTTTGGTGTGTATTTCTGATTTTGTTTCTTTAAAATAATAATTTTTTAAAGTGAACAAACTAATAAAATAATAGTTTTTAAAAGTAAACACCTGCAATCAGTAAATTTCACTGTATTCAGTAAAAATGTGGAATTACATAAACAGCTTAGGTACATTTTCTCATTGTTCTAGTGGCAGACTCACTTAACATGGTAATTGATTTACCTGTGGAACAGTTTTGAATTAAGCACTCAAGTTATTAAGGAGTCTTTTAAAAGATTAAGGTCCGGTTCTGCCTGTAGTTCAGCTCAGTGTTAGTGCAACCCAACACTAACATAACTAGAGAGAGAGTTATTTCAGTTTGACTGAGACAGAGATGGATCCTAACACTCAGAATTTTGTAATGTCAGCATCTTAGCTTCCCAGTGTTTTGTGAGTAACCTTTTTCTGGACAAACACAGCTGAACATCTGATGCTGAAAGTAGAAAGCAGAGCTGGAGAAGGAAAGGTAAGAGAGAGCAAACTTCTGGTCCAGTTGACCAGTTATATTCATCTATTATCTAGTCCAGTTAATTAGTTATATTCATCTGTTATGGGGGGGAGGCTTGTGCTCATAAAGAAGAATGAGACATGATTGTTAGTTATAATTTTATCTTTGTGATCTTTCATTCTTGGCCACCTTCTTCTTCTTTTTTTTTTTTTTCCCCTGGGACAAAAGCATCAAATTTACCAATATTTGAAAGCAGCTAGTCAAAATGTTATTCTTGGACACTTCTCTGCTGCAGTAATTTTACTGTTAGATAGAAAATTAAGCACAGATAGTTTACCGCTGGTAAACCATGCAGAAGAAAACACAGTAAAAGAGGAAGTGTATCATATTCCCGTTTTCATAGATACAATCAGAGAAAACATCAGAAAAAAAGACATTGATATTGCTGAAGTTTTAGCGCCAATATGTCTAAACCTCTGTCCAGCCAGTTAAATACTTCAAAAAATCAACTTTTGTAAATTTTAGAGAAAGTTGTTTTCACAATATATGTCCCATTGTCTGTGGTACATTTATACTGTAAAGTGAAAGAAGACCATAATCACAGCAGCACAGAACATTCTGAGCTGGAAGGGACCTACAAGGATCATTGAGTCCAAGTCCTGGCCTGGCACAGGACATCCCCAAAATGCCCGAGAGTATTGTGCAAACACACTTTGGACTCTGTCAGGCTGGTTCTGTGACCATGTCCCTAGGGAACCCGTTCCAGTGTCCAGCCACCATCTGGAACTTTTTCTGTTCCAGTTAGGTTTCTTCTAGGTGTACTTTTAGATAAACCTGCTCTTACAAGATTAGACAGAGTAGTGTGTACATGAGAAAGTGTGTGTTGCTGGGATCCAGGTCGAAGATTGGCCCTGAACGTTTTTTTCCCTTTCTTTTCTCGGTTTGTCAATGACCTGTACATGTGTGGCAGGAGCTCTCCACTTAATTTTGAAAATTCTTAACCAAAATCTCAACCAATGGGATGGCTGCTGGAAAACGAATAAACTTTTGAAAGAAACTATGCAGAAACTGTAAAGATTGTGTTACATGTTGTATATTAAAATATCATTAAAATACTCTTTGGCAAATATATGAAATAGTGAACATGAGAAAAGGAGGAAAAATACATAAGGGAATGGGCAACGGTGTATCAAAACCCATTATTACTAAACTCTCAACTAATAGTTAAGTAACAAAAATGAGCTGGATTTTTAGTGACCTTTTTAATCATCAGAGGTGAAAGGCATCTTGTTTCTTTTCCAACACAAAAAATGTATGAGCATTTTAACTACTGTTAAAATAGATTTTGATAAGTTTATAAATTGAACTGTGTATAACAATCTCTTGCAATAATATTATCTTGGAGTCAGAAGTTCATTCTAGTTGTGTACCACCTCTTTCTGTTTATTTTTTATATGTATTATGGGTCATGGGAATATTTGACTTTTTCCTGGTTCCTTGATCCAGTTGTATTCTGAACACATTCAGATGACACCCAGGCACGTGCTAGATTTTCCCATCCTTGCCAAGTGTTGCTTTTTATGAAAAGCAATCCCAGACTCACAAACCCAACTGAAACAGAAGGACGGTCTTATTGGTCTGGTTGACTGACAGGATGACCAGGACTTCAAAGGGTTTGTAGCTTGCATTAGTCAGGAGAAGTCAGTGCAGACTCAAGAGTCTTTCAAAAGGGGCTTGGATGTCAAAAATAACATCCAAATTCACTCAACTACTGGAAAAAATAAAAATGGAAATGGATTTCCACGTGCATACATACATACTTACATAGACACACAGAAGCATATATTCTCTTATATCTTAAAATACTTCCTTTACATGTGGTCTGCTGCAGGTCATCTGTATAATAAAATGGCAAAACAAATGAAAAGAAGCTATTTTGAATTTATTCTACCAAAAGCCAGGAACAAAAAGATTATCATCGTCCAACTGGGCTATTTGAGAACAAGTTTAGCTGCTGAACAATGGTCTTCCTAAAGTATATTCAAAACCGATTTCTAGCCTTTTTATACAAATGAAGGAACAGACCATTTCAAGACAGGGATATGGGTTTTTTTTTCTTTAATGAGAAAAAAAGAGAATGAAAAAGCTGCTCATTCCATGAAAGACTGAAGTTCAAGTCTCTCTTCAGAAGCACAGATGTACATTGTCATTCATTGTATGTTGTATTAAAAGTGGTCAGTGTATTGGCAAAATCAGTATTTCCATGTACAAGACACTGCACTAGAACTATTTTATATTTTATACTAGTTTGAGAACAGGTTTGATCCTTTAATTTTAGGGTCCTTTAAAATCCTCTATTAATTCTGTTAATGTTATTCATTTATTGCAGAGGAAGTGATTTAGAATGCTAATAAAAATCTTGAATGCGTTTTTACTTCTTTGTCTTAGGATGGCACTGCCTGAGAGAACATCTTTGGTCAGTCAGTTCAAGGAGCCCATTTTCTCCCTTCCTTGGTACAGTCATCCTCTGCAAATTTTATCTCTTTTTAAAAATTGTGGTAAGATTCTGAGAATCTGCGACTGATATGTTTAGGCAGGAACATTTCTTTCTTTTTCCCCTTTTCTCCTCTCTAATTTTCCTTCATGACTGCTATTTTCTCTTTGATTTCCTAAAGACAAGAACCTAAATCTTAGTTGGGGGTTATTTTAAATAAGCACTTATTCAGCGTTATGACTGAAATGTTAATAACTACAAAAAATTCAGAATGGAGTTTAAAACAACAACAAAAAAGAATGATCTAAGTGTTTAATTGCAACTGAGCAGGTTGAAAACATTTATTTGTTATGGAAAATTATCAAAAAGTGTTCTCATCATATGCAGGTAGAAGAGACTATTCATTATGTTAGTGCATATATGGAGCTCAATGTCCCATACATCAGATTCCAGCCTGACACGTTATTTTAGGCAAATGAAGTTTCATTGACTGAGTATATGAACTAAACCTTTGACATTGTACACAGTTTGGAAAATGATCTTTCCCAAATTATTGCTTTTATGGATGTCAGACACTTGGACGTATTCATTTCCAAGTATGCTAACGGTAATGAGTAAATGATGTGACAGGTCCCACATTTATACATTCTATTTTGTCCTTCAATAAAAAACCCTAATCTAGAAATCATTGCATTTCTATTAATTTGTACAATCACATTTCTGTAGGAAATGAAACCAAAATAAAAGCAGAAAAAAGCCCCAACAAAACCTACCCTCAGCAAATACTGCATAGGTATCATGTTATTCCACACGAATATCTTGGATACGCTTGCATACCTCAAACGTCACCTATCTTTAGCTACTCTCTTGCAGTTTAAAATGATTTACCCTTGTCCTATCATTATGTGCCCCTGTAAAATGTCCTTCTCTGTCTTTCTTGTAGACTCTCTTCAGATTCTGGAAGGCAATAGTTAGGTCATCCCAAATCCTTCCCTTCTCCTAAGCAATCCTAATTGTCTCAGCCTTTCCTCATATCCTCAGATTACTCTAATCATTTTGGTGGCCTCCTCTGGATTTGTTTCAGGAGGCTGATGTTCCTGTGCTGGGGGTCCCAGAGCTGGATGCAGTGTTCCTGGTGGGGTCTCACCAGCGCAGAGCAGGGGGGCAGAATCCCCTCCCTGGCCCTGCTGCCCACGCTGCTTTGGATGCAACCCAGGACATGTTTGGCTTTCTGGGCTGTGAATCCACATGACTGGGTTGTGTCCAGCCTCATCCACCAGCACCCCCAAGTCTCTCTTGGCCAGGCAGCTCTCAATCTGCTCATCCTCCAGCCTATGCTGATACCGGGGTTGCCCTGACCCAAGTACACCACCTTGCATTTGGCCTCATTCCCATGGGCCCATGAGATTCCCATGGGCCCACTTGAACATGTCCAGGTCCCTCTGGTTGCTATCTCATCCTTCACATGTGTCAACTGCACCACTCAGTTTGGTGTCAAATGCAAATTTGCTGAGGCTGCCCTTGATCCCTTCGTCTGTGTCATTAATGAAGATACCAAATAACACTAGTCCCAGTACAGATCCCTGAGGGACACCACATAGGGGATCCTATTGACCATTCTCCTTGAGGAGCTGGAATTTTGCTTTCCTAAAGCTCAGGGGCATAACTTTGCTTCTTACCTGAACCCTGTCTCTCAGGACTGCAAACTCCAACAATGTATGATCAGGAGACATACTGGACAAATCTGGCTGGAATTATACACTAGTGCTGAACACACTAGGATCCTAATCCTGATCGAGATTTTAGTAGCAAATTATCTGGTTGGGAAGTTTAGACTTGGATTTAGTCTTTCCTAATTTTTTCTGGAACTTCATTGATTCAAATGGCAGCAGTCTTTTTTGTAATTGTCATGTGTTATGTGAAATTTCACTGAATTTTGATTTCAAACGTATTTTTATATTTTTGTTAGACATATTGCGCTTTAGGGCCAGGGAAAGAAAGCATGTGTACACAACATTCATTGTGGTATGAACAAGCTGATGATGTTACTGTGCTTATTAGATTACTCAAGATTAAAGAAACACTTTTTTATTGTGAGAGGGACATTCAAGAGCCACCTGGACATGGCTCAGGGCAACAGGCTCTAACTGGCCTTATTTAAGCAGGGGCTTGAACCAGATAACCTTCAGCGCTCCTTCAGCTTCAACTGTTCTGTGATCCTGTGATTTTTCTTTATACATAGCCCCAGAATATGTGTACAGTTGTTTCCACGTGATCCAGAAAGTGCTATTTCGTAATTCAAATTCTTACTAAGAAATTATAGTACATAATGATATCTGTAATTGAGTTTAGCAGAAACTTTCTGAATTCTCCATGTACACAATGAATGACTTATTATTTTTTGCCCTTCAAGCTTTTCATAGCTGCTACTCTATAGGCTAACACATTTATTCATCCATTTAAAATGTTTCTTCTAATGCTTAGGTATATTTATATATAAATAGTTTCTGAATGTGAAAGTTAATCTAATCTTCTAATAATTTGCTATATCAAATCACTTAGTAGTCCAGGTGTTTTTTATTTTCTAAAAGGATTCCTTTTTTTATATATTTGTGGGGTGGGGTTCTTTTGCAGTGCCTAATTGGATCACAGTAAGAGTGTTTTACTAAAATTTTCACTACAGAATGTTTTTAGTGGATCAAAAAACTGTGTGTAGGGAGTGTGTGAGTATGTGGGCAGAAGGGTTTCAAAAGTGTATTATCTGAAATGAATTACTAATCGACTGCACTAAATATAGGAATGTTTTTAGTGTTTTTCACTTACAATCATTTCTCAAAATGTATTTATTTGGGGACCACTTATTAAACAAAATTAATTGATTCATTAAGTTACTTTGCACCCCCCTCAAAAAATTAAGACAAAGAGAAAATGAAAATAAAGGGAATTTCATCAACAAGTTTAAAAATTATAACCTTGCAGAGCATAGGAATTTCAGAGATCATCTGGTCTTGGAGTTGCTGAGGTCTTTCGATTGTATCTAATCTGCTAAAAGATGACTAGCGAGAGAGCAGTTAGCATCTGATTACCAAATTAACTATCCTCTTTGTTACTATTTTGGATGTGCCATCCAGACATGTTACTGATGGAAAGAGTTTTCATCAATGTGTATGCAAGCCAGTCTGCACAAAATGGTCCCGTGATCAGTGATCGCCGTCTTTCAGTTTGCAATGTCAATGAATTTAGCTCATCTCTTTATGCAAAGAGAGGCAATATCATTTTATTTGCTATATAAAATGTAGCCCAAGGGTTCTATTGGGGTTTCATGCTTATCAAGCCTGAGTTTATTCTTTGGAGATGTAAAGAAAAGGTGACGTCTATGCTACCAAATAATACATGATAGAGATTATTCTGGCTGGATCGCCAGAGGTGTCACAAGTTTTTGGTGATGTTTATGTGCACAAAAGTCATTCATACCAAGGAGCAGGAAATCTGAGTCCTAACTGGCTTCATATCTAGCTTCTAACAAATACCCATATTTGAAAAAAATCTAGAACATTTTTGATTTTGCAAAGTAGATATTTTTATTTTTCTTATTTTATTTACTAGCACATACAAAGACCCACGTACTGACACCCCAATTACTTAATTTTTAAACTACAGACTGGTCCAAAGGCAAAGAATGTAGGAAGGTTGAGGGAAGGTGAAGACACTTATCCTGAAATGAAAGCCTGGTTAGATATGGGCTATCTCTAACAGGGAACTACTAAAGACAATTGTTTACCAGGTTATCCAGTTTGGTGGATCAGAATGAACGAAAGCAGTAACAGATCTTCCCACTGGACCGAGAAAAAGTAAGCAACAAAATGGATTTTTAATAGTTTTAGAATGCACTATGGTAACAAGAGAAGTTTGTTTGGTTTTTTTCACACAGTGCATTCAAATCACTGGGGTTGTTGTTAGGAAAGAATTATTGTCTCAGTATTTTGTATGTCAGTGAGAGATGATCTTTCACAGAAGTGCAAGAAGTAGTCTGTTGATAGTTATAAAAGCATATTGTTAGACTGGGGTTAACACAGTGGTTTTTTGGCTGAGGTAGACATATCTAGTAGAAATTGAGTCTATTGAATTCAGTGCATTTTATAAAACAGACTTGAGCACAAATTCTGTCTGATGTGGTTGTGTATTTGGTGGCATGAGGCATGATAATTCTATGTCATTCTGTTGTTTAACAAATCTCATTATAGAGTAGAAGCTAGGACGTTGAACCATAATATTTGTGTGGAAGAGAAAAACTACTTTCATAGTTTGTGAGGGAAAATGATTAGTTTTCTGATGCTGATAGAAAATGTAAGAAATACTGTACTTATGTCTGGCACATCTAAACTCATAACATCTATTTGCTTTGCTTTGTCAAAACATATGAAAAATCATTAAAGTGTTTTAATAAATGTCTGGTTTTCTTGCTCATTCATCTTATAAATATTAATTAGCCATGGATCAGGCAATTAAAGTTTAATCAATTTGCACTAATTAGCACCACATACTTGCATAAAAAGATAAAACCAACTCCTGCATCTGGCTGTTATTTGCAGTTTTTGTCAAGTGCTGATGAGTTTCATCTTGAAGAGAAGATTAAGAAGAAAAGAGGAAAATAAGAAAGTAGTGTTAATTTTATTAAATCTTCAATCAAACCTTCTGTTCATAAGCTTTATGGGACAATACCAGGTAACATTTCACTTTACACGAAAGTAGACATGATTGGGCAAAAAATTAACACTTTTCTGGGACCACACCCTTCCTAATTATAACTTGTAAGAAAAAAAAAAGCTCTTCTGTGCAAAAGCCCAGGTTCTGTCTTACAACAAAATAATTTTGTAATCATATACCTGGAGCTGAATGCCCCAAACATTCATAAGGAAAGTAAAACCAAATTTTCATCTAAAAATATTTTCAGTTCTTACACGTGTGAGTGGAAATAAACCCCACAAAAGATAATCTTAAATTCACTTGGAATTTTGATGCTTTTAAAGATGTGTTTCAGTATTTAAATTATTCCCCTTTCCAATGGAATGATAAAACTTCAAAGGTCACCTTCCAGTATTTCGCTAGAGGTTGGACAGAAGATTTTAGCCCAGCTCAAATGGCACAGAAATTAGTTGATTGACACATTACTGGAAATGTGTCAGGCATCGGTGGTGAAAAGGGGATAAAAGAACTTCCTGCCCACCAGGAATGAAAATTATTTGGTAATACTTCTTGCAGTTATTAATGTTTGTGTTACAATATTTATTGTCTAAATTATCTATTCAGCAAAACTAACAAAAGTAACAAGCAAAGTAACAAAATTAAAACATTCACACACACACCTCCCACACCCCAATGTTTCTTTCCTTTCAAGATGTCTTTTTCAGGTGTTTCAGTTTCACTGGGAAACGATTGGGTAAATCTTATTCTAGAAAGTCCTAGTCTACGTTAGGGGATTATAAAAGTATTGGATCTGGTTAAGAAGCTTATGATATCCTTTAATATTACACTGTCACGAATTAAAAAATATGCATTTTGGCTGTACAGGCCAAACCACTTACATGGTGGTCCTTGACCAGAGAAGAATTCAGACCTTCCAAACATCAGTTAGTTATTCCTCGTTTGAATCCAAAGGAGAACAGTGTACCCAAATGGATAGCTAGATAACAGCTATCTAAGTGCTGTTAAATAAAAATTGAGAGCTGCATGTTTTGCTTACTGCAGACTTGTCTAAGTCACTGTTCTGTGCTCTTGCTGGCCATGGCTCAACATCATTAAACTTGTGTCTGTCTACTAAGGAAACACTTCAAAAACAGCATTCTGAGTCTCTGTTTTTCTACATGGTTAAATGCCATGAAGAAAGAGTCAAGGTTTTTATAATACAATTCTGGTTTTGGTTTCTGAATTTGGTTGAATGAATTGCACTGCCAATCTACCAAACAGATATTATTGACTGCTTCTATATGACTATTTTCAATTTAATAATGGAAGAAAACAAAGCATTCCTTACAGCCTATTTATGTAACTGAAAATGTTTATAGGGAATGAAACGTGTTTTATCACCAATGGAAGTTTACCTTAAACTCTGCAGGTAAAGCCAAGCTTTAATAAGTGATTTAACAGTAAAAAATCCCAAACAAAAAACCAAAACCACACAACACCAAGCAACCCATAGCATGAATCATAAAAAAGCTATGCACCTTTTACATAGGTATTTTCATGTAGTTAGTGCAAGAAAAGACTTGTGAATGGTTATTGATATTTTTCAAATGAAGTATGTATGAACCATTAACCTCCTCATTCCATAGTGTACAAGCCATTGCTCTGCTACACACTCTTTTACAGATAGGCTATAAACGGAGCAGAGGCATTTGAAAAGGTGTCATCTTTCAGTGTTTGTGTAAAGATCTGACACATGTGACACACAAAACCACCTGGCAGCTAAAAGTTCAAACTGCTGATTGTTGTTACAGAACCTTCATAATAGGATATCATGCAGAAGATCTATTGTTTTAGACTATAGAAAGTTTGGTTTTGACATGATCTCTAAGCACTTGCTTTAATTGGGGCACTGAAACTAAAAAACCATTAGTAGAAAAATTCCTACAGACGAATAATTTTGGCTGAGTGGTGATGTACCATATGTATATATACCTTGAACAACATCTTTCACTGAAACTAGAAAACTAAGCTCAGTGGAATATTCTACAGTAAACTTTTGTGGGCTTAAGACAAAAGCTGTAGTGTATTTGTAATTAATACATGGACCCATGAGCAGTGTACATATATTTACTAAGATATATTTACTAAGATATTAGACAACTCAAGTGTTTCTTAAAGCTCGGTGTCCAAGGAGTAACCTGCAGCTCCTAATTAAGAGTAGCCAGACCTTGTTTCACTGTTTTCACACAGAAGGCATTGAAGGCTTTGTGAGTAAATCTTTGTGAGTAAATGCAGATGCATTAAGGCAAACAGCTGAAACCATCCTCATCTTGTACTGTCATTTGTCCTTTGCAAACTGACTTTTTCATAGTCTGGTTGGATAGGACGTAAGTAGAGGTCAGCATGTTAAAGCTCATTTCAACATATATTCCAAACATGAGTCTTCATACAAATATGACTTTATATAACATTTACAAGAATACCCTCAAAAATTGTGTTCATAGTTGATATGTGGTCTTTTTCAAACATTTTGAAGACCTGTCCTTTTTTTCATTTTTTGCTTCCTGAACTGCTGCTGTGCAATTCCAAGACTCATATAAAAATTATACAAAAAATAAAATAAAATAAAAATTGCTTCAAGGTGGAGCATTCTTTAAATACCTATTGCTTTCATAACTTTTGCAACACAAAGATTTGAACTTATAAAATGAAATTTGATCCTATTGGTTCAGCTGCATTAAAAAAATTAACACATTTCAAAGACTTTAGTAGTAGTTTCTCTACTCTCTTAACACTGGCAGACACCATTATGAGTTCTGAGCTTCAGCTGACTGCGAGGGAATAGAAATCTAAGAGACAGAAACTGAATTAGACTCTTAAGACACCTGCAATGAAACCACACAAGTGGGGAGCCCAGCATTTCAAGACAATGATAAGCATGAAGGTGTGGTCATGCACTGACTTTATGTAGCTCTATGCAGCTGATTCTTATGTCTAAAGCAAGGGAAGCGTTGTTGAGCTCCTAGCATTGAGAGCCTCTCAAATACTATTGATGTGGTATAGCCACAGTCAACAGGACTTGAAAATTGCTGTCATGCTTTTGATTTTTTTCACAAATATGGTGGAAACATAAATTTTGTATAGTATACATTAATTTCAGAAATACTGGTTTGGGTCCCCTGTGCTGCAGACCCCCTGTGTAAGAAAGACAGCATATACCCAGAGATCCCTGAGTCTTGTCTGTTGAACACATTTTCCTGTGGCTTTCATCAATTTGACTTTATAGCATGTTGTTCAATTTTCTGGTGAAGAGACTGTGGGAGAAACTAGAACAACACTTGTGGAAGGTGTTTATGGTTGGCTAAGAGTTAGTGGAAGAAGGTTTTTTTTATGGAGAGGGTATTTTCAGAAGTGTTTTACTGGCTAAAGCTATTAAGCTGAACTCATATCAAGGACATTACTGAGAAGATATAGGGTGTGCTTTTAGGGTTTTGAAAATCAGAAGTGGAGAAAATCATGAACAATACTTATGTTTTGCACGCACTATATAGTTCATGCATTTCATAGCTGACAGTTTTGATCAAGTCCTTTTGGATCTCTATTGTCATAGTAATTTAAAATCTGTGCCAAATTTCTCTTTCCTTTTTCATACAGACCCTGAAAAATATAAAATTATCATAACTTGTCATAGTAAGAGTCCTCACCTGCATCTAGGGACTTCCTTCTACTTTTCAGTATTTTGGTTTTTTATTGGTTTGGGGGTGTTTTTTGAGGCTTTACAGTTTTTTCAGTGTTTTTTTTTTAGAGTTGCTGTTTTTGTTTTGTTTGGGGTTTTTTTCTAGTTTAGTTTTTTTTCTGAGGTGCCTGTTTCTTTAAAAACCCCTACATTTTGCCTCAACTGCCTTTTTCTGAGGATATAGGTTAGAAATTATTCACTAAATGTCAGATTATAAATCTCTTCCTGTCATTGGTGGTGTTACTCACACAAGTAATTTCATTTACTTCGTTGTGAGTAACCACTACTCACTATTGTGAAGGCAGCAGTTGCTATCTGCTACTACAGGAGGAATGCTATGGATGATGTGAAGATAGGTACCCATCCGATTTCTCTACCTTTGATCAAGATCAAAGTACGCTTTTTGAGATTGGTGGTGTGTTAGATTAGACTGCCTTCTTTACTATTCCAATTTTCTATTCTGTTTTTCTTTTGAATGTATAAAAATTGAGTTGCTTTTGTATTGACAGGCATTGCACTGAGCATATCAATTTGGAATTTTGTTGTCATTTTAAGTCTGTGCGCATTCTTTGTAAAAGCACATAAAGATACAGTGATTTCCTACTTAATCTTGATATGTGCCTGTAGAAAGTGAAATGAGCACTCAGACAAATGAGTTCACTCTTGGAAGCCTTACTTCACTATCTGGAAGACAAGTAAGAATTGTGCCGCCTACTTTGAGTTTATGCACAGTAGGCAGTAAATATCCTGAGTCTCATCTGTTTTGCGACAACAATGGGTCCTTGGAATGGAAGGAAAAGAAAGTGGTGCACAGCATCTTTCTGCCACTTGCAGGAATGTGATTTCCAGAATCAATAACAGCCTTTGTCTGAAGATATATTGTGAGGTGAAGTATTTAGTACTGTAGAAATTGAAGAGAGTTATGGAAGATTCACTCAAACTGCATGTAATAGCACAGATAATCATGCACACCATCACTTCCCTAGGTATTAGATGAAAAAAATAATATATCTTCTAACTTCTCCAGGCTCTAAATGTAAAAATGTTGGTGTTTTAAGTATAAATTTTGCTCAGAAATCATTGTTCAATGACTAATAAATACTTTGCTCCAAAGGACTTGCGTTCTAAGGATGACAGATGGCTCAGCACAAAACAAAGAAGATGGTACAGAAAACAGCTAGAGGGTGCTCATTGTAGTTGGAATGTATTCATCCATTCTGGAACTGTGTGAGGAAAGTTTGTGTGAGGGGAAGATATGAAGGAATCTGCTAAGAGTGACACTTGATTGAACAGATGGAGGAGATAAAGTGTAGAGATAGAGTTTGGAGCCAAAGACTTATCATTATGACTGAATGAGAGTCATAGTCAACTTTAGTCTACATATCACTGGAGCTAAAATTGAGTTTTCTCAAGTATTTCATCTGAGCTTGCTTAAGTGTCATAACACTTTCATCTTTTGACTTTCATAAAGTCGTCCCCCCCCCAACTACTTTCTCCCACCGCTTACCCACTGGAAAAGTATTCCACAGAGGTGCTTTCATTGACAAAATCCAGAAATCCTCCAATGATGAGACATTCAGTAAAAATACCTTGATAAAAAAATCAGAATATGAACAGAAAAACCCCCCAGCAAGCTAGTTTAGTTTTATGGTAGAGTTACAACTTGAATTAGATCACTACTCAATATTTACAGATTGGAACACAAAGTTCAGTTTTTAGAAAGAACCCTAAACCTTCAAGTATCTATGAGGATTTATTATATTTATTAAAGTGAGCCTGTGCTAACTCTGCTTCATAACAGAAGGTATTGCAGCAATGGTTGTATTTGCATGTGACAAGAAAAGAGCCTGTCACAAGGAACACAGCTTCTTTATCAACTCTGAACTACTGTTCAAGGAATGCTAACACTGAAGTAGCATGAAGCTCAAACACATCATAACTTTAAACCCAGTCTGCTTAAACCTTGTTTGACTTCCAATTCCAGTAGTACAAGAAGGAGTACACTGATGTGCTGAAGCCAAGAAAATACCTTTGTAGATAAATTAAGGTAAATTAATATGATTTAATTTTCCCACTAACATAATACAATTTTGCCTTTAAATATGTATTACTAAGTAGCACAGGTGAAATTAACATCTAATCTGGAATTTGCATGAGGCACTGTATGTAACACCAACAGATTGTCCAGAGAAGTTGTGGGATTTTTTTTCCAGATCTATCCGCATGATGCAAAATACCATCTGAGAAAAACAGATGGTCATGCCTCTTCAATCTTGCATTTCTATATATGAGCTTATAAAAATAAGATCTGTAGACAAATTAGCTAGAAATGTTTCCTATTTTATCTTGACCAGTGGATAAAATAAAGTCTCTAGAGTAAAACTCGTAGCAATAACCTAGGATTCCCTGTACCAAACTGAATGTGCTAACAAGCAGACAGCTCTTTCTCTTCTTTCCCCTCTCCCTCTCCCTCCTCCCTCCCATGATATCCTGAAATCTTTTCTGCATAGTGACACAGCTTCAACAAGAGGGGTGGAATACATTTCCTTCCCTCCCACCTGCCCTCTCTCCCAAATGATTAGAGCACTTTTCAAAAAAGTGGGAGACGTGGGTGTCCCTCCCTGCCTTATATACACTGAGAATACATTAAGTACAAAATTGCCTCCCAGGGGAAGAGATGGAAATGCCACTTGTTCATTTTTAAACTGAATCTGAAAAAAGCTTTATAGGAAAAAAATCTGCTGTGGCAAGGGAGAGATTACATGACCGTCTTGAGAAAGATTTTATTTTCTAATTTCTAGTATCTCTGATACTGTGGTTTACTTTCTTCAGTCTGTCAATTTTTTCATAACATTGTGTTTTAGGAGATTTATTCAAAATGTGTGTGAGAAAACCAACTGAAGATCTTCAAAGCAGACAGAATATAGCTTGGTTTCATCGGCTGTTTGAACTTGAATTACTGTAATGACTGTAGTGGAATTATTTTCTTTTAAATTAGCAAATCTGACATGAACTTCAAAGGGGAAGTAAATACATGTAATAAAGCGTCTATTTTCCTTTTTCTTTCTCTAAATGATTTATTTTATCCCCAGAAACACCAACAAATGTTCAAAGTTCTAGATATTTAAATAGGTACCAAGATGTCTGAAGCTGTAATCCTTGCTCTGCCAGTTCACTGAAAAATTGCTGACCTTATAAAAGCCTGTGTTCCTTTTCGCTTTGATAACAGCTTTTGCTTCATCAGTCCACAATACGTATTACAGAAGTGAATCCATGCAGGATCAACTAATTGCTTGTACATGCATTTAAATATAAGTACCCTAGAATTATTATCGCATAACCATACATATATAATTTTATTTTAAGAAAGAATGAAAAAGTTTTTGTTCTCTTAAATTATTTTTGTGTTATGGACCTTGTTCTAACAATTACATTTTACCAGTTAGTGCTTTATGAAGCATGATGGAATCTAACCAGCAACTAATATAAGAGCTCCAGTTAGTACACAATCTTAAAGTCCATTAACATTTGTGAGAATTATATGTGCAACGTGCAGGGAGAATATAACCTTAAGCAAGTGAAAACTGAAGTTACTGTATATGTTTCATCTGACAAATGCAGTCTAGGTTTTTCACAGCAGTGTGTTATCTCAATTGAAGTTTGTTAGACAGCAGGGAGACTAATAAAAAGAGGGATAATATGAATAACAGGAAACAAAGAAATGAACAAAGCCCTTCTGCATTAACTAGGACATAATCTACAGATGTCTCTCAGTTGGTAGAAAACAGATTTCCACACAGCAGTTGCATTTAATACAAATTTTTGCTCAGAATCCAGCTGGACTAATATATAGAGCCATGTCTCAAGATTAGAAGCTTTATAAAAGAGTCACCAGCTGACTAGAAAGAAGATGGCTGTCTCAAGTTGTCCAAATCTCCAAAGAAATAGATCAGTCTAAACTGTCAGCTTCAGGTGTAATTGAAGCAGAAATTCCTTTTAGCTGTGCCAGCCCTGACTATTTCTACCTTTCTGTTCAGAAATTTGGAGATGGAAAAGGAAAAATTCCAGACTGTAGTGAAGTTCCAAGCTTAATATGTGGATCAAACCTGTTAATGTATGGGTGTGTTAGCTTCATATATGAAGCTTTTAGTATCCTAGCCATGTCTTCCAGCCTAAAATTATCTTAGGACTTGACCAAACTGATTTTAACTTTGAAAATATAGGCAACCAGTTGAAACATAGAGGTCAGCAGTGAAAATATGAGCGGTGAAACACAAGACACCTATTTTGAATGACAGAATGTGAGTTAAAAGGAAAGAACAAACTCTAATTTTTCAGATTTGTGTTTTCCCTAGTGATTTTCATCAAGTTAGGAGCTGGACTCAATGATCATTGTTAGTCCCTTCCAAATATGGATATTCTATTACTCTATGATATCCTGTTCTATGATTCTGAGTTTCTTCATGTGAAAACATAATTTTGTAGCAAGTTTGGGGGTTTTCGTTTGTTTGCTTGGGTTTTGTTGTAACAAATAGTTTTTTATGCTAAGCAGTTGGAATAAACAAAATTTGTGATTCTGCTTTTCTGATAGACTCCCCTAATCAAAGGTTCTAGTAAAAGATAATATCTTCTGTCTTGAAACTTTTTTAAAATGCTTGGAAATAAATGAAACTCTGGGTCTTTCAGCATAAGGGACCCTGATTTTATATTCTTATTGATCAAATATAACAATGAGAGGCTTTCCAGATATAGGCACCATAAAAATTATCTTGCTGAAGTTTGTTCTATAAAATGTACGTATCTTGTGTAACCTTTGGTTGTCTCGGTCTCCATCTGCATTCTCGAGAAAAACACCTCTAGAAAATGCTGAATTTTGTTTGTAACTCTAATTTTAGATACTCATCTTGCGGGAGGGTAATTTACCTTCTAAAGGGGGGCTGTCCTTTTATTTTTAACATGGAGAGATCCCTTGTAGCTTGCTTAGAATTGACACCTAGCACTTTGAAGGATAGAAAAGTTAGAGAAGAAGAATCTACTGTCAGCATTCTGCACTAAATGCACTGAGAGTTTATCATGGTGTCAACATGAGGAGAGTTAATCCACCTTGGAGCACTTCTGAAATCCTACATTTCTCTTGCAACATTTTTAAAACATGCTGTAATAAATACAGCGGCCAATAGCACCATGCTGAGTTAGCAACATTCAGGGAACTGTTTTTATCTGATGACAGCTATGAAGTTTGAAAGAAGATGAGGTCAGTGCTATGTATGTCATATCAAAACACTTTCTGACTACAGCTTTCTCTTTTGAAAGAATAGAGTTCTCTTATCATAATCATAAAATTCCAGTCCTTAATATATTCTTATTTTTCATTAGCAAGAATATTTCGAAATAGAGGAAAAGAATATGCTTTTGCTCTTGTGAGAGCTGACCACCTTCAGCATCTCTACTCAAGTTTTCTAAGTTTCTTCATTTTCTGTTTCATTAGTGTTGCGTCTTGTACAATAATACTCTGACTTCCGGGTACTCCTTTTCAAAGTTATACTTTCTTAAAGATTTGATAGAAAGCTTGAACAGTTTATGACTTTCCTGCTTTACTTTCCCTTATTGCTCCCTGTTCAAAAAGCCCTTGATGGCACTAATCATAATTATTCAACTGCTGTGTTTTGTTCTGTGCAAACTACTTTGTCTATCTTTTAAGATTTTCTTCCTTCTCTAGCAATTAAACAGACATTCCAGCATTGTTGTTTACAATTAACCTATTGTTTACATATATTCATCAGCTCAGAAAATCTCCCTGCTTTTAATTGATTTCTGCAACACTTTTTGGACATTCTGTAAAACCCTTTTCTTTGATTTTCGTCTTTTCACTGTTTTCTTCTTTCTTTTTAAAGAACAGAAGGCAATAATTATTACTACCTTTAAAAATCCAGCTTGTAAAATCATTTCACTTCCCTGAATTTTTTTGAAATTCCTTATTTTATGTGTTATTGCCAAGCATACCTTAAGAGATCTACCTTTAAGGTACCTTGAGGCCAGTGTTTTAATGCTATTTGAACTGCAGGTAGTAGTACGTGATTGCCTTTTTTTGTGTGAATCTGTGTCGAATGCGTATCCAAGTGCCTGGTAGCAAGAACACCCCATAACAATGATCAGCATCTGCTAGTAACATATATTAATATAGCAGATGCTGCATTATTTTTTTTCCACTGCAGAGATACTGTTTTCATACTGCTAAGTGACAATATATATATGCAGGCCAATGTTTCTAATGGGGAATGCTTGATGTTGCTGTCCTGTGCCCTTACTCTACTTTGAATATCTATCTAATCAGCAGTTACTCTGTAACTCAAGTGTTTTAAGAGTGGTTGCTAAATTTATGCAGATGGCGAAACTTTTGTAGTTTTTATACCGCCAACATGTATCATGGTGAATAACGTACGTGATGTGTTAATCAACATGTTTTACATTTTAGGTAAGTCTGAAAGTTTGGCACAATTTAAAACGTGTGAAAGGTCTCTGCACTAGATATAAATGTTGTAATATAGGTAATAAATATGGTGCAGTGGGCAGCTGGTAGAATCAGGCATGAACTACTGTTTTAAATCCAACTTCTTCTAGCTTGTCTTGGTTTAATCCCAGCTGGGAACTAAGCCCCACACAGCCACTTATTCACAGCCCCCCTTTCCTGCTAGGATGAGGGATGTAATTGAAAGAGTAAAAGTGAGAAAACACATGAGTTGAGACAAAGACAGTTTAATAGAGAAAGTAAAAGCTGTGTATTTGAGAAAGTAATACAAGGAATTCATTCACGACTTCTCGTGAACAGGCAGGTGTCCAACCCTCTCCAGAAAAGAAGGGCTCCATTACTCTGAACATCCTCCCCTTTCTTTTTATTTGCCCAGGTTTATATGCGGAGCATGATGCCGTAGGGTCTGGAATATTCCTTTGGTTAGCTGGGGACAGATGGGTAATTTTATTAAACAGTTACAGATCTCTCACCTCATGCATGCAGAAACGGTGATGTTTTTCACTGAGATTGTTTTGCAGTATCAATAACCTGAAGCAGCAGGTTTTGCAAAATTCCCTAAAAAGCAACTTGTGTCATATTCCATGCATTCTGTTCCTTTGTTCAGGGGTGATAACAGTCTTTATAGGCACCCTGAATTAGTTCTGTTTGATTACAATTCAGTTCTTCCTTAAAAAGAATAAAAGCCTTTCTAACTTTTTTTTTTTTTTTTTTTTTACTGTATCAGTTCTCCAATTCATTCTGCAAGAAACTAAAACTGGCATCTGAAATGTGTGAGAAAAAAAGAAGTTGTAAGAAAATCTGGGCAAGATAAACATACATCACTGACTTCATCTTATCCAGATTAATTTCCCATATACCCAAAAACCTCACACAGTCAAGAAACCAAGTCTGACAGTGCAGTGTAGAGACTGAAAAATAACGCTAATAGAAACTCATGTAAAGTATGGATCTAGAATAACAAGAGCTATTTACATCTTTCAGTCCTACAGTGCTCTAAGTGAAAGAAGGAACAACAGAGTCACCTTCCTGTAAGTTCTAAGAACTGAATAAACGAGGAAAAGGACATGATTTTGATGCATGTAGAAGAGATTTAACATTGTGAGCCTTCTGGTTAAAATGGACTAAATGATGTATAAATCTTTGCTGGATGTTTAGCAACAGGGAAACATTTTCAAAGAATGAACATTCGATATACGTTGAGGTCTAATATTCTTGGGTCTGACCCATACTTGGGAAGGGAAACTTGAAAATAATGGTAGTGGAAGAGGTTGCGTAAGTAATCATATTGGGTCCTGTTTTTTACAGAAATATAACTTCCATAGTTAGGTGCAGGATATTTTGGATGAATGTGTGATTTCCATTCGATACATTGTCAATGGCATCACACTTCTTTCAAGAACTGGTAGAAAATTGTGTGAATTTTGGTTTTGCTTTGTCAACCTAAACTACTTTAAGCATGACTGGATGAAGTTTCTTTTTTTCCTTTAAGACCTTAGTAACGTTTGCTCCACTATAATAGCTATTTACCTTGCCACAACAACACAGACCTAAATATCCTTTTTGACTAAGAGGACAACAAAAACCTTGGTTTTGGGAGACAGCAGGTATTTTCCCCCAGCTGTTACTGGAGTTACCTTTTCACCCATTTGCATTTCTACTTTTAAGAAAGCAATGAAACTTGTTTGCATTCTGGTCCTCCAAAGCTCAAAGTGGGAACTTTGAAAGGAAGCACATGCCACATCTTCCTAAAGGGCTTAGAAAAGAAGTTTGCACTACAACCCCAACAATGTATAGGGCACTACTCATTGTGTCACAACACTGGTGTTTGATTATTGCTAATAGGTATGAAATATCTTGGTAAAAGAAAGAATTTCATGTTGTATTTAAGACAGCCTAAAAGTAGTAGCATGGCTTCCCCCCGCAGATCTGGTGAGGGATTGTGCATCACTGAGTTCCAGTTACTTTCTCATTTGACTCATACAATGATATCTTTATAGCTACACTTAGACAATCCAATCGTTAATGATATTAAAACCATAGAGTATTTCTAAGAGCAAAAGAAGCACTTGCTGAACTTTGAAAACAAGAAAGTTTTATGCTCCCAAGATTTGGAGAAGAAATTACAGGGGTCTCCTGTTAAAAATTTATTGGAGTTTGCTATCAAAGAGCAAAGAATTAGAGCAAAGAATAAGGGTATGAAATGCAGCTTTTTATTAGAAGTAGAAAGTTTATGATTTGAAATGTGAACCATAAAATACAAAAACTTTTGGACAATGTCCGCATTGAGATGTTTGGGCTCATTTACATTTAAAAGTCCTGGAATGCAAGTGCACAAGTGAAAAACAGTTTCCAAAGACATTAAGGAAGCTCTTGTCACGTCTTTTAGATTACCCTGAAAGGTCTAATAAATTTGAGAAAATATTGCAGATCTTTCCCCATACATGACGCCCAAAGTACATCCATTTGGAAGGGAACAAAATGTTTTATCACATAGTGGCCCTTGAATACCAAATTAATATACTAAGTTAGGGGTATATATTTCACATTAAAGGCAAAAAAAGCTTTAATATTAAAACTTATATATTTATCAAGCATCTAATGACGCCTAATCCTTGAACAACCTGATGAGTAACTTGATTATCAGCAGAACAAACCATTTGAAATACATTGCCCTTAACCAGATTAAAAAAGCCAACAAAAATAGCTTTCTGTGAATTTGTCCTCAGACAATTAACAGATAAATGTACTGTCTTGCTATGATCTCTCTTCAAAATATTTTGTGTCTGATTAACCTTTAATTGTTTAAATTTCAACTAGAGTTAAAACCAACAAGGAGTTGTGCTGAACAAAGTTGGTTTTAGAACATATACTATTACAATTACCTTTTGTAAAAATAATCGTACTCACTATACAAAGAAACTTAAGAGATAAAGTGTTTTTCCCAAACTTTCTTCAAGAAAAAAAATCTACTCTATACAGTTAAGATAATCTCTTTAATATTGGTACCAAAATAGCAAAATGCTGTAATTACACCATTATTTTGTCAGTCTCTGTCAATCCATTGCAAGAAAATATTCTCTCTCTTACCCTTCATCCAGGTCTTAACACCTTCATAATTTTGTTATCTCAATTGTTTTAGAGTGCATGCTTTTCAAGTCAGGGATACGGCTCCAATTTGTCTGTAAAGTGCCATCATATTTACTGGGTTATATTAGTAAATCAATAAAAAGTAGTAATTGGGTATCTTTTGTAGTTCTTGATGCCCATAACAATGCATTTACTTTGGCAAAGTAGACTATCTTGGTTATACATATTTGCCATATCTACTTCAGATACTGAGCAGTTTTAATGTCCCTTATTAAATACAAATCACACTCAAAGTTTACCCACCAAAAGAGCAAAAGGTTATCTTTCCTGCCCAGCAGTAGCTTTGGACAGCAATCTGTCTAATTTCTGCTCATACTTTGGCCTGCATTTATATTAGTAAATTAAACAGGGCAAGAGAACTTTTGCAGGACACTGGAATGCATCTGTCTGTACTGTTATTTTACAATACTCCTTTGTGTGTTTTCGAGTTTGTTACAAAAACCACTAACAAAAAGCTCCCAATGACAGTTTCAGAAAGGAACAATTCCCAAAAGACAATATGGGTGTAATTTCTGGTGCTGGAGGGTATAAATGTTTTGGTATGTATGCATTACTAATACTGAATGCCAAAGAATTCGCCCATTAGTTTGTTCACAAATATAGACACAGCCTTAGATGTTAAGTAATTTCTGTAGATCGAAATGCTAAGTAATTTCTGTAGATGAAAATATAAGTTTTTATTCTATAAGGTTTAAAAGGCTTGGAGCTGGTAAACATCTAGTAATCTTACTCTGGGCTCCCTGTTGCATAGCCATGTGATACAGATTTCCCACAAAGACCTTCTTTTTTCTCTCCAGGAAAAATTTATGAGAACAAAGCAAATATATTAAGTGTTGTGCATAACCCAGTCTTTATTTTCCACTAATAGATACAGCAACAAACTAAATTTGTATTGAAAAGTTGTATTCTGAGTGATACCACAAAAATCTTCAGAAACAGAAGTATGACCATGACCGTGTGCTCAATAGTTTGCCTAAATATATATCTTTCTTTGTCTTTACATACATTAGAAAAATTGAAGCACATATAGCCAGTACTTTATCACGTAAGCCAAGATGCATAGTTAATTCCAGGACCACAGTTTAACTGGTGACATGTCCTCTAAGTCTGTAGCTTATGCTGTGATGCAATAACTGGATCATGAATCTTTGAACATGGATTCATTCTGTCTGAAAATTTAGAAAAAATGTCTCATGTTCAGGAACTTTTCATAGGCTGGTTTCAAGTATTGTGCTGGGTTTTTTGGGTTTTTTATAAGATCAACAAACAGAATAAAGTGTGAGAAGCATATATATATATCTGTATATATAAATAGGAACTGTCTGGAGAGGAATTTATACCTCTTTAATGACAAGTAATTTTCTGGTATAGATTTCTAATAGTTCTACTTCAGGAACACCGTGTGCAACATTTTATAGTATATTGAGAAGATATGACTGGTTTAACCAAGTGTCTTAATTTTTTTACTTTGCATTAGTGTGAGACTGGATATTGAAATGGCTGTACAAGCTACACACCAGATAGAAACACAGATTTAAACAGAATAATATTAGCAAAGATATTTAAAATTATTCAGCATGTACGATAAATTTCAAGAGGTCTTGTCTTTTAATATTGCAGCTTTGCATAACTGTACCTGGAGGTATTTTGCAACGAAAGTGTATTAAGGTAAACAGAGAAATTCAGATACATAATATCTGGAGCTCTATGATTCCCACTGCAGAAATCTCCATAATTATAGAGATTATAGAGATTGCACACTAATACTAATTCTCCTCTAAAACTGATGCAATTAAAAGATAGTAGTAGTTCTAAATTAAAACCTCAAATTTGCATTTGAAAGATAACAATTAGATTAGTCAATAAAACTTTGTGAAGTAAAAATGTAATCTTTTTTATTTTCCCATGGAAAAACAAAGGAAATAAAGAACAGAAGAGATAGACTGCAGGAACAATGTAATTATTTACAGCGGAGCTTTGTTCTCCTAGTCACTGCAACACTTCAGTTTTGAATTTTGGGAACATCTGTTCACACATGTAATATGTATATCTACACTGCCATAAAAGATAGATGATAAGTTAGGCTTCCAAACTGCTGCTGCTTGTATTGTTGAGTTTGTCATTTTACAGTACTTTCTGGGTATGCATCAGCCAAAAGTGATGGAGGAGTTAGAAGGCGGAAATGGCAAAGCCAACCTTTCAGCACTTTACAATAATGGGATCAAAGTTCTCTTTGAATTCCTTGTATAGTTGCCAATATTGATTTTCAGAAATGTTGGAGAACAAAATTGTGAAAACTTTTGTGAGAAAGAATTCAACATTACAGAAAAATGGTTTCAACCATCTCTAGGTTTAAAAAATATGTCAGAGGAAAACTTGAGTGGAAGCTTTGGCAGAGTTCAGAGACTGTAAACGCTAGAGCTATTTTTCTGTAAATGAAGCATGGAAGATTAGGAATTTGATGCATATGTTTGTTCTCCAAGCAACAGGGATATTTTAGAATTTGTGGCCTTATTTCTAATCTGAAAAAATGGATTGCAATTTTATTTAGTCATCACCTGCTGTGTCGAGACTTTGTTACAAATGCAAGGATCATAGGGGATGTTGTGGGTAAAACATATTTTTTCCCCTCGTCACTTCAAACATAGAGGAAATAGCTCTCTCCTTAAACCTTAATGAGTCAAGGTGAATTCAAACCAGATGTTTTCTGGTTTTATTCCCACTTACAAATCACAGCTCAACTTGCTGCATAGAATGCCCTAAATGTAATGACCAACTAGTGCTCCCTCTTTTAGGACTGAATGTTCATGGGTCAGGCTCCAAGCTAAATCTTTATTTTTCCAACTGTTTTATAGGAGAGTTTTGTTAAAAGACTTGGCACAGTGTGCTTCAGTTTAATTTTAGGCTTGACAGCAGTCCTGGCCTCAGAGTGTGTATGTGTGTAATTTAGTTGCTGTGCTACTGGAAGTCTATGGAAGATTAATGAATGGTAAAGCTCTGTGGCAGTTGTGAAGAGATGCAGGATAGAATAAACCAGTTACCATCTGTTCAAAATATCTCTTACAGCTTTTTTAAGGAAAACTCTTATCAGCAAGAGATAAAGGCATGCAAGAGTTTTAAATATTAATATTTTTCTGATGTCAGTGGAAAGTTCTGTTGCTGTACTTGCCTTGTGGGACAGTGTCTTGTATGTGAGTATACACACATGCATACATTGGTGTTCATGTGATGTAGAACTGCTTTTAATGTGATATTTAGAAAAAAAAAAAAACCAGAAAAAACCAACACAATACAAAACAAAGCACTAGACCCTTGATAGTTTAAGTTACTGAAAAAGCTACCATAAATTTTATTTTTCCCAGAGTAAGATGGATACATTTACATTTATACAAACTTTTTGTGTATAGTGCATATTGATTGAAATAAAAGTTGGATGGATGTATCTAAAATTTAAAGTTATGTGATTTTATATAACCTTACCTTGGGACATCCTCAGTTTTCCAGATGGACTTGCTAGGTTTAGCAGAAAATTCATGAAAAAATTTCAAACTACAGATATATGTTGCCAGACTACAAAATGCTTATAATTTGATTAACCGGTATTTCTCTGTATCTTGGTTTTCAGAAAAAATATATAATGAAAGAGAATCATATTTTTGAAGAGGACCTGAATCTGATTTGCTTGCTAATGTCTCTCAGCAGATAAATCTAGATGCAGCTTCAAAATCTCTCCAAGCCCATGAATGTTTTAACACTTCCTGTTATATAAATATTTGATGATGTGCATTTTTAGGGGTTAATTCTGTCCACCCTTACTTCATCAACAACAGAAAAGATGGAATTTCTGTTGCCTCAGAGGAAGGACTTTGCTCATCCTAACTCCTTTGAGTGAGATCAACTTTCAGAATGAGTCCACCTTGAAGCAGTGTCTAGGCTTCCTTTACAACCAATACAATTCTAGACAGTATAGTCACCAAAATCTGGAGAGTCGTTCAGGTGATCAAATGTAGATGATTACTGTGGGATGAGAAAAATTATTCTTCTGCACCTCATGAACTGCAGTGATGAAGGAAAAAATTAATCTGGTGACACATAAACATCTGCTGTTTTATATGCCATGAGGTTATTCCACCTGGCTTTTAACTGCTTCTTCAGAAGGGTTCAAGTCTCCTCCAAGTCTTGTTGGCTGTCAGTCAAACTTCATGTTATTGCGACTGAGAGCTTAGGGCATCTCAAACAGAATGAGGTTAGGTGAATCTCATCTGCTATTTTCACTAGGGTTGAATAGGAGTTTAGATCATCCAGATGACATGTAGCTGTAGACGTCTGAATGTAGATGGACTGATTCCTGTTCAATTCAGCTATGATTTAACTGATCGTCTTTAGTTTGACTTGTATGAGACTTGAATACAACTTAAAATGTCCAAGAATATCTGCCAAGTCTAGCGTGCTACTGGAGTCTTCGGAGAGGTGTCTAGAAGTGTTGATGGAAGCCAGAAGTAGAGTCTGGGACGTTGAAAAAGAAGCATGTGGGCAGCTGAATCGAGCTCTTTGCCTGCCTTTGCATATGCAGAGGGAAGTATACACTCTGGAAGACACTGGTTTGAGGATCAATTTAGATAAATGTACAGGAAACAGAAGAGCAAACACATTCTGCGCACCATCACCAAGGAACTGCCCCTCAGAGATGTCTGTTTGTCTTTACTGGTTACAGCAGGAACACAGGAAAATCAACTTAAATGCAAACTAGATTTTCACATACCTCAAAAACTAGGTAAGACTAATCCCATCCATGTTTTAGAAACTTTCCTCATCTTTCTCTGCTATTTCCAGCTACCGTTGTTTACCCTGTGGGTCAAAAAAATAAAAGGAAATAAAAAGTAAGGATATTTTCTTTCTGCTTTCATGTGGATAATCTTTTGCCTTTACATGGTAATCCATGAACTACCATAGAAAGTTCAGAGAAAAATGCACAAATTGTTTTTAAATTTTCTGCATTGTAAAATAAGCCATCAGAATTAGTTGTGCTGTATGAATTGCACATTAAGCAAGTACATATAAGACGCCAAAGCATACACAATGTAACAAACATATTTACATTTTATTTCCTTCTTTTTTCTATAAAATTATTCTGTACTTTGTTTTGAGTTTTTATTTGCCATTTGTCTTTTATAATAAATAGGCTTAAAGATAATCTAATGTCATCTCACTCAGTCCATCAAACATTTAATATTGTAACAGTAACCAACATTAATTTTTCTAATTAGAAAAAGAAAAGAGTTTATTTTCTGTGACATGTAGAATTTCAGGGGCTTTTAATCCATCACACAAAGTGCATTATCATATTTGAGCAGAAAACTATATTTTTTAATTAGAGCACTGTACAGAGAAAAGACTAATAATTTATTATACTTTTATGAATAGTAAAATATTCTTTCAACACTAACTAGTCTATTCATTTTTCTTTCTTTAAGAATGATTAGAGGCTACCAAGGCAAAGCATCTTTGATTGAAGCATTAGACTTTTTATTGTTTTTATCTTAAACTGTGTAACAGGTTTTAATAATTTAACATATGTTAAAACTCTACTCTTTTCAAAAAAGCGAAAATTCAATTTCTAATAGAATATTTACTTTTAATAAAATCTTTATATTCTTTTCTAAAAAAGGTAGCGTGTGTAAAACGGAGAGATTTAGTAATCTGTTCCTCTTTCCTTAGAGCAAGTGATACACAGGAAACAGGTTGAAGATAGAAACCCAGGTTCAAGTGCCAGACTGGCATAGATCATGAAATGAGGTAAACTGCAGGCATCAGAGCTATGTGATAAAGTATTCATTCATGGAGTGACTATTAAATTAGCCTAAATTTCTTAATCTTATTGGAGACAGGAGCTATTTTTACTAAATATCAGAGTACAGAGAGATGAACACCCTCAAAACCCTGTTTTCTGAAATCTGTGAATGTGTAGCATGAATAAGGGTCTTTGTTGTGGGACTCTGGATCAGACATCCTCTAGTGGATCCACAGCATATTTCCTTTGAAATTAATGTCATAAGAGACAAAAATCTTCCAAATCTATGTTTTATTACAACACAAATAGAAGTAAAACTAGTCTTGGATAAAATCTAGTCTGCTGTGTAGGAAGGACACACCTTTCCCTTTAATTTTGCTTTTCACTGAGCTGCTCCAGGCAGTTAGCAATACTAGAACAGTAAGTTCTAATCCTTTGGTCAGATTGCAAAATCTCCTTCTTTCTTAGCACCATGCTGGATGGTGTTTCCTGATATAGTCTCTTTTCTTTTCAGCAGGTTCCCAGGGTCTTCTGGCTAAAGTCTTGTCCATTTGGCCACTAGAGTCATCTTTCCACGCTGCCTAATTACCTGCTCAGAGGAAAGGGGAATCCTATTAGCAAAAGGTTCTGTTCCTGTATTGCCTATGCAAAAAGTGTTGAGGTTTGGTTCATAAACAGAATTTTAATTTCAATTATAGTAACAACCATATAGGACAAGATCCAGACTGCTTGTTTCCAGAACCAATTTAAGTGTTCTGACACTTAACAGAAGGTGACAGGTGCAAGATAACTTTATTCAGATTATATAAATTGAGGGATTATGTTCCCTATGCAATCAGTCCAAAAAAGTAAATGTTCCTGAGGCTTAACAGGGTGTAGTCAATAAGACTAAACAATGTAAAATCATATGTACTGAGACGCACTTACCTTTTTGCCCTTCTCTGCAGGTTAGTAATCCAATAAAGTTGTGCTTATATAGTGATGCAATTAAGTTCTTGATCCTAAGTTTAATCAGAGCAGATCTGCTAACACATCAAATTTATGTCCGTGTTTGGTATGTTAACATACACTAAGCTTGTCTACACATAGTCAGTTATGGAGTCAAAGCTAGGGGCTGGAATCTAATAGCTGAAATGCATCAAGGAACAGCTTCTTAAATTAATTTTAGTTCTGAAAGATTTTGTGAGCAATTCTAGTTAGTGAAAAGAAAAAAAAAAAATGATAAAGCTCATAACCAGAAGGATACCTTTTAAAAAATGAGCTGGGGTTTCAACTAATCAGTTTCAGTGTCTTAATTGGAAGTGGTGGCTAACCAAGTAAAAAAGTTCCTAAATAAAATAAGTAAAAAGCTTCCTAAAAAACACTCAGCTGGAAGTCTTTGAACTACAGACCTATTACCTTTCTTTATCCCTGCAGCAGGAAGGGTGGATTTAATTTTGGATTCTGAGTGCTATCAGTTTACATTCAGTGCTATGCTTACCTTTCAGAGAAGCTCCAAATTGCACCATGTTACATTTTATTAGGTTGATGGTTCAGCTGGTAAACCTCAAAGGGAAGATTTAAGGCCTTACTGAAACAGCTACATAAACATGTCTTTAGAGCTGTTTCCTCCTTTTGAGGATCAAGACCTTGGGGCTGTCATGTGAAGGTACATGGTTAAATAATCAGACTTTTTCTGTGTCAGAAGACAAGAAGAGGATAATATAAAAGTGCCCATCTTTTGTATAGTAGCTATGAAACTGATTCAGAGCTCCTACCAGAAATTGGGGGATTCAAAGAGGCTAAGGGACAACTTCCAACTCTTCTGTTGAAGCTGGATCGTGGAGAAGCCAGAAGGCAAGAGAAAGGGACTAAGAGAAAAGAATGCAGCTGGAAAGTAGCTCAGAAATTACTGTATTGCTGAAAGAAGGTAAAGTTGCAAATTCTTTTCATGTTGATTCTTCTTCCATTTTATTCAGCAACTGCCTAATATTAAAATGGATATACATTTCAGGGAGCAATACTTTTATATTTAATCTGTTAGAATATAATAATTTATATTATTTTAAAATATATTTCATACACACATATATACATATATATATATATAACTGCATGCATGATATTTTAAGCTGGGTAGAATGCAACTGTTGTCTATAGAAGGGTTGATTGTGGCTGATCTTGCTGGCTGAGTATTTGAGAATTAATCAGTAACCAATTCACATAATGCTCCTGTTCTCTTGTAGAACTCACAAAGTAAATTTAGCAATGCCAACTTTTAGGCCTTGAATCACTGGCTTCAGCTAGCTTACTTCAAATGTTTAAATGTCCAAGAGTCTAAGCAGCCTTGATGGTAATATAATTACAAAGGACTATAAAGGAAGGGACAATAGGTCAATGTGACCCAGGACTTTTCTTCCAGTTTGCTTGTGAAAGGGTAGAAGAGCAAATAAACTACTTTATTGGTTAGCTTTCTTAACATACCTGAATGAATGGCTTTGGAAATTTTCAAACTCAAGCATGAAGTCAGGCATGACAGTTTTAACAGTCCCAGGTAGACTTTCATTCCATGAACTTGTCATATTCCTTTTTAATGTCACTTAGACATCAGGCCTTCAGAATACCTGTGGCATTGCATAGCTTAGTTTAATTAGACATGATATCAAAAGAATATATTTTGAGAAACTGTATGTCTACCAAACGGACATCCCTTCTAAAGGAAGAAATTTTATAGTTAGTTAATATCTACCATTAGATCAATAATCTAGCTGGAAAAAATAAAACTGTGCGATTGAAGCCCAGTCTTTTTATTAGTTCATTTGTTTATTTCTTGCCAAATATATTGCCTGGTTCAGTTCCTTTCTCATAAACCTTAACTTGCATTTTTACTTAGATGATTGATTACATTGAACAGAAATGCACCTCTGGCTCTTAACAAGAGAGACTTGAAAATACTCTACTTCTGATGTCTCTGTCCTGGTATTTCAGTAGATGAATAGAACTTGTTCTCCTGTTCCCTGGAGGCTCCCAGCTTTAAATTGGCTTCATCAACTACTATTGGTTATATGAAGTTAAATCATAGAATCACAGAATGGTTTGAGTTGGAAGGAACCCTGTAGATCACTTAGTTCCAAGCCCCTGCCATGGGCAGGGACACCTTCCAGTAGACCAGGTTACTCAGAGCCCCATCCAACCCGATCTTGAACACTTCCAGGGATGGGACATCCACAACTTCTCTGAACAGCCTGTTCCAGTGCCTCACTACCCACCTAGTGGAGAATTTCTTCAAAATATCTAATCTAAATCTAACCTCTTTCAGTTTGAATCAATTCTCCTTTGTTCTATCACTACATGGCCTTGTAAAAAGCCCCTCTCTAACTTTCTTGTAGGTCCCCTTCAAGGGAGGCTCCCATAAGGAGCCTTCTCCGTGTTGTACAACCCCGGCTCTCTCAGTACGTTTTCACAGGATACATATTTATTTTTTGATTCTGTGTAATTTTATAAATCAGGGTCTGTTCTTTGTCTTGAACTTGGAACTTCATTGTCTCTCATAAAATAATCCTCATCATATTATTAGCAAAGGCCACATGGTGTTTTGTAACCAACCTCAGCCTACAGCTACTCACACACTTATAAGTAAGCTGGATTTAGCCCTCATTTTTGAAAAGGTATGAGAAACGTAATAAAATATATTTTGTAAACGTCAGATGCTTAACCCAGTTCTGCATATGCTGGACAGAAGATTTTGCCAATAAGGAAACCTTGCTTAGAGACTAAAATTGGAAAACACAGATCAGAAAACCAACAGCAGCACAGTTTCGCCACAAAGTCCATTATCTACTAAAGGAAAGGATTTTTAATGAGATTTCCTTGACACTGGTGTTCTATCACAACCAGGACTGCTAATTTACCAATCACACCAGAGCAATGTTGCTTCCAGCATTCTTCCTTAAAGAATGCGTTTTTTTTGTTATGCCCTGTTAAGTATTTAACAGGTCTGCATTGTATGCAAGTCCTTACAACACAGTTTAGTTTTTCATACAAAATAAATCAGCCTTCAGATATGAAACATGGTTCATTTCAATAAACATGCATTTTTTTCCTTCCAAATGTCGATATTAATGGGGATAGAGGTGAATGGGTGCCTCTAATAGTGTTCCTTTTTTGCCCTTTAGGAAAAAAATCTCTTAGCTATGGAGTAATGCAACATAACACCTTACTTTCTCCAAGTTACAATCTCAGCTCAGGCAGTTAGAGTAGCTAGCACAGATGAATGTAGCACACAGAATGTTGCTTATAGAAACCTGATTTTAGTTGTTGTGTTGGTAATCAGGAGTTGTGGCATGTTTAATTTATTTAGTTATCTACAGAATTTAAGCATTTTTTGTTGTTACTTGCCAGTTCTGAAATTGAACACAGAGGATATTGTGCTGGGCATGTAAAATTGAGAACTCATGCAGAACTGTCTTGAGGAAAAGAAACATTTTAATTTTGTGCTATAGTGTAGCTCTAGATGTGGCATAAATTCTATACTGAAGTCCATCTTAATGGAGTTTATTAAATACTTCCACTTAATTAGGTGAGTTCAATTTAATTTCAAGAATTTTATAGTCAAAGCATGGTCTGATGGTTAAAGAATTACTGTAGTGTGAGGTGTTACCAAATCCTATTTTGCTATGCTTTTCTGTTAGGACCTTTGGCGAGTACTGAGAATCATGGGAGGAGTTGTGCAGAGTTTGGGTACCTAATTTACATTAAACACATAGGAAACAAAGTAGTAGACTTAGGAATTGTAGCTGTGGCTTTCTTCCCATGTGGTTGGGAATAGAATAAATAAATAAATAAACAAACAAATAAATACAATATAAATAGAATACAAAACAAACCCAAATCAAAAGAAACCGCAACCCAACAACAAAAAAATCCAACCAAAGCCAAAACACCCAACAGTGTGTGCTTGTTCTTTACCTATTTTCCTCTTTCAGAAAGTCTTTATCTTTTTGCTGCATAGTTTATCTACCTGACTGAAAGAAATGAAAATGTCTCTGTCTGGTATAGCACAGTGATAAATTCAATTCCATAGGAGCAAGAAGATTTAATTTTGAACACTAAGAAAAGATGGAGGTATTAAAGTCACGGGTCCACCTTATCAGGACGGCTCTTAGCTTACATTCTTTCTAGGATTGTGTGCTGTATAACAGTGATCTCCAAGAGTAAAAACTCAAGAAGGTAGGAAAGGCCTTGAAAATACAGCTTGAAGACAATACGTAAGGCCACAAAAATATAAACACAGTTCATATAGGGTCATAGAAGAGTGAAACTTTAAGAGTTAGGGAGAGCTCACTTCCCTGTAAAACAAGGAGAAAACAAAATCCACAAAGGAGATGATATAAACATACATTGAAGCCTGCCACAGCTTCTACCAACATGGGGACTGGAAGAAGAGAGGAGAATTGCTGAAGTATTGCTTCTCTCAGGTAAGGACACAATGCCTGATCTGAATCACTACTTACCTGCAACAGGTCCTTGCTCCTCCTTAGCAGAAAGTGCTGCTCTCTCACTTGCAGTTATGTTTTGTCTAAACATCAGAGATAATCAAGCATCCATGCTTAAACATGTGCTTTTACCTTATTTTGTTTAATAGCAGCTTACATCTATGTTCTCCATCTATGAAGTGTATAGACTGTATTTTGCTTACATCTTTCTTCCTCTGGCTAGACTGATAAAAAATGTTTAGGATACTTTTTAGACATCCTTTATTTTCCTGAAATTCTCAGCTCCTAAATTATGTATATGACTATAATTTTTTCATCCTGGAGTTAGATTTGAAGAAAGCATTTTGAATAATGACAATATTTAAGTTCCCTCATAGGTGATTTGACCCCTAACTTTAACTACAAGTTTCCCTCCCCTAAAAGATTTGTTTATTTTCCACTTTCCTCTGGGAATAGGAATCAAAGCCCTTTCTTTGAGAGCTTGGCATTTCAGACCTCTCTTAAAAAAAAGGAAGCGTAGGTGGAAGTGCTCTCCCCCACATTTTTTTCTAGGAATCAGTGCTTAGGACATTTACTTGGAAAGATTGAATTCTTTGCTTCAGTGAGTCTTATTTGATGCATAGCAGAGCAAATTGCACAAGCAAGAATGAAAAATGCCTGCTCCAGAAATCCTTGTAGCCGGTTTTTTATTGTGTTCACTTGGGACATGGTCTTACATCTTATCTTGTAGAAGAGAGACTTAGGCCTAGGTCACCATTTTGGGCAAGTGTCCTGAACTTCTATAGGGAGAAATAGTATTTGGGAATGACCTGCTGCTAGTGTTTTCTTGGAGCCTAAAGTCAGAACTCTGAGCATGTCTGCCAGTTCACATCCAGCACATGATTTTGTGAGTGATGCTACAATGTAGCCATGAAGTTGAGCATTAAGGTTTGTCAGGACACAGCTGATGATGAAGATGACTAGAAGCAGGTGCTTACAGGCTTACATCAGTATATATCAGTATGTTTATCGGCTAAATAAAAGGGAGCTAGTCCTCCAAATGAAGAACAAATAGCTGGTAAACTTGCATCCACTCTAATGGGAGCTATATCTCTATGTAACAAAGAAATCTATTTGGAACAGACCAAAGTAGATACAAAGTAAAATCAAAGAATTAAGAAGTGTGATGATCAAGTTCCTGTCTGGAAGCTTATTTCCTCTGTCCTTTTTTTAGGACAATCTGTGGTGCAAGCTTATTTAATTTAGCTATCTACCTGCACTCCTTTTCTTGATTTCTCGATTTTTTTTTTTTCTTATACAGTATCAAGTACTTGTACACTAGTGTGATGGTTACTGAGATTAGCTGTGGCAAAGGAGAAAACACAATGTGGTTAAGACAGCTGACTGCTAACATTGTGGGCAGGTTGGCTCTCATGCTCTAGACAACTATCTCTTCAAAAGTGTTTCTAATGAGCTATTCTTCATTTTCTCCACGACAGTTTTGTTTTCCAAAATGCTAGTTGACTCTGAAGTCAACATGAGAAGTTCTTCGAACACTTAAGGTGGGATTTTGTCATTCTGTGATTCACCTCCACTAATGTAAGGTGTCTAATTCCAAGCCACTTTGGTGTACAACCTAAAATCGGTTTTATCTACTTCTTTAAATTCTAAGTGCTCTGACCATCAGGTGCATGGGCAATAGATGCATCTCCACCTGGCCAGCCAAAATAAACACATCCCTTGGCCTTAATATTTCCCTATTAGAGTTGCTCATTTGTAAAATGAAGACAGTAACACCCCTCCATTTCACTGGGCAAAGTAGAAAAGTCTTTCTGCTATCTCTCAACTTTTACATGCCTTCCTGTGTAACCTTAACGTTCTTCCAACACGGTGTTGTAATAACAGGAATGAAATGTAGGTCTTGCTGCCATAAAAAAAGACTTTGAGGTCAAACTTCTACTGCTTGATCTCTATCTCTTAGACATTTTTTTGTAATTCTGAACTGCCTACAGTTCACCTCATAAGCTCGAAGTAAAAAACAGAGAAGAAAGAAATTAAAAACTGAAGGGACTTATCACAGTCTTGAATCTTTGCTCTGTGTTTGTATTGCCCTAGATAATACTTCCTGGGTTTTTGAACCTGTTTTGAGTGGCTATAAGCTTTTGCTCATTATGATATTAATTTTTATTTTCACAAAAATGTAAAGCTTTGGTTGTTCTCTTTGTTTCATGCATTTGTTACTGCATTTTGGCTAAAAAATTTTATTTACCTGAAGGAATAACCTTGCTCTGACATAATACCTGTTCCATGCAATTTTGATCTATTCATGTATATGCCTTTGTCTCCTCTTTTTGTGGCAATGTATTCTGAAATGTACTATTGGTATGGTTGGGGGGAATCCATTATTTGAAGCTGTATCTTCTTCATTTCTTGAGAGCATGGGGGATTTTAAGAGGCTACATATTCAATGCAGCAGCAATAATGGTCCTGCTGAATATGATAATATTTTGTGATTGTTACGTGTTAGACAGGTACTTGAACACACATGACCTATTCATGCCAAAAAGCCCATATCTACTCTAATGCTACAGCTTTTCACACTCCCCCTGCTGAGTTTCTAATGCAAACTATCACAGTGTGTGGTCCTCAGTACTATAAACATGAATTCCTTTCTCATTGTGACTTTATATCTTCTACACTGATTATAATGATTCTCTATCAGCTCAAAGCTGTCAATGTGCTCCTGAAAGAACTGCTAGTCATAGAAAAGGGAAAAAAAAAGGAAAAAAAAGTTCTTGGATACCTAAAAAATATAGAGCATGACCAGAATCAGGGAAGTTCAAATTTCTTTTACTGCTTAGTTTTATGTAAATGAATGTATATTTATATATGCTGCTTCCTTTGCCTTTCTCCTTTTTCTTTCTCTAAGTAATCTGAATAATTTAAACCAGGGAGTAGTTCTTCCCCTCCATTTCATATATTTTGGAGACATAAAGATGCATACATCACACAGTCCATCTATTTCATCAGTTTCTGTCCTTGCCAACATCAGTTTGCATTCATTATATTCACCCAGCCCACTGCAGTGTTAGATGTGAAGCAGGATGGTTTCCTTCTTTTAGAAAACTTGTCCATGGTTAGTATCACTAAACTGTACCTATCAAAGGCAAAGCGCTGACGAGGATGTCACTGTCTTTTTACACAGGACACTTTATTATTACAAGAAAGAAAATAATAATGTCAGAGTGTAAAGCTACTGTGTATCTCCTTCATCAGCCACAGCAGGAAGCAATACTGTATGTGGTAGTTTAAATCTTCTTCAGTGATTTGACAGCTTCCAACTGGGTAAAAGAGTCCACATTTTTGAGGGATTTAGAGGACTTGGAGCATCAGCCTTAGACTTCAAGAACTTGGAATTGTAGCACAAGCACATGATTGTACGAGTCTTTCACATCAACCTGGCAATAATGGTGAGATGTGTTATAACAGTGTTTCGTGAGAAAGAAGCAACAATATTTTTATGAGACAGAAGCAATGCTCTCATTATCTAAAATATGAGGAATTTCAGGAAATCAAACTGTGGACAATCTTTTTCTTAAATATATTAATTTCTCTATCAAAATTGAGGAAAACATAAGCAGTGATGGTATTTCTACTACAAACCTGCACTATTTAGGCATGAAAAGTTCTTAATCTGCTCTCTACTCCTGGAAAACACTTGGTCATAACCTATCTCACACTTCCAAACAAGAAGTACAGGTGGTAGAGAAGCAGTTATGTTGTTCCAGCAACAGTTTATGTCTACTTTCATTAATTACAGCAGGGATGGGAATCAGACAGCTTATCTACTATTAATTGAAATAAGCAAGTGATCAATATGGCTGTTAATTGCACAAAGGGCAACAAATACTCTGGATGCCTTCTCATAGGGTAGCAACTGAAGATAATTTTTGTACCGCTGCATTCTTCACACCAATCATACTCATAGGAAAAGAAAGCACGGGACTGATGTTCAATAGACTAAATTTAATGGTGCTCAGTGATAATCAGGGCCTTCAGATACAATACTAATAGTAATGTCAAGCACGATTATATTTTCAGATTTATGTGAAATTATTGAAATGCTATTTGCTATAATTTTTGTCCAAGGTTCATCCAGTTGTTTATGCAGTATGTCAATATTGATTCTACATAGTAAAATGTTTATAGCGGGGGCCCAGTGGCTAGTACATCTAACATCTCCAGTGCCAGCAGCAAGTGATTTCTGCCAAGAATTGGTGGCAGCATGCCAAGCCATTCAGTGCACTGTTCATTTTTCCTATCTTGCTTTTTATTATTGTCAGGTTTTTTTAATCACTTATGTTTCTCCTGAATATTTTTTTCTTTTACCTAACAGAGCATGCAAAAAAACCAGAGGCAGATAAAAGTCTTTTTGAAGGCTATTTCTCAATGTAAAAAAAAAAAAAAAAATATACAACTAGCAAAGATACCACTCAAGTCATTAGAGCTGTTATATGTGATTGGTGCTGTGTCATTTAGCAAAGCGTTGCTCAGTGGGTACAACAGCTGGTATATATGATTTTCTATACCACCTGCAAAAATATCCCATACCGTATAATCAACCACCTGGATAAAAAGGAAGGGTAGTGAGACACTGTTTATTATGTAGCAGCACCCATATTTTCCTTAAACTTGTGAGTACATAAACAGACTGATAGTACAGACATGTGTACAGGATAAGGTTTGTTAAAGCTTTTCTGTTCAATAAAGCATCTACTGCCTGCTGTTCAGATAGTATTGAACAGATTTGCTTATTTCTAATGAAGGTGTTTGGGCAATTTTCTGGCACAAATGAAGTAAAATTATGTACTTTAAATGTTCATTAAAAAAAAAAAAAAAGGCATTCAACCAGCCACCACCATTTTCCTGAAACAGATTGGAAACTACAAAACACACAAACAGAACCTCAGTGATAAATTGGTATCATTAGTACTGTTGGGATTACTCATTTGCTTAGAAAGATCTTGTCCAGTGGCAACATTTCAAACAACTGTTTTAACAACTTCTGATTAGCAAGCTGCCCTCTAACATACACAAGAGATACCCCAGATCATCACTGCTCAGCCAGCTCCCTCCCCACGGTTCCCACTGCTATTACATTTGCAGTGGCCACTATGATTTGTTTCCATGAAGCCACAGGAGTTTAATCCTGCTGAAAATCTGGCACTTGGTCTTCAGCATCTAATGCAACACACCTTTTCATGGCCTAATAGTGCTCTGAGTGTGCCAGAAGTAGTTTTACTAAAGGCTTTGAAAGACACACTTTCTGGCTGCGTGAGGATTTTATCTATCTGTGATTCATTAGGAACCCAAATTTTAGAGCTGCATTACTGTCCAAATGAGGCTAAGATGGGCATACAGGAAATTCTTGGGTGATGTTACTTATCTGACATTTGCAAATGTTTCGTAGCTTTTGTTTACTTTTTTTTTGCCTCAGTATCCTTCACAATTGATGTTTTGGAGGCAATATCATTTATTGAGCCAATAAAATAATGAAGTGTATTTGTAAGTAGACTAATTTTTCTTTCATTTTTACTACTCTGGTGGTTAAATTTGGTGTTCTTTTGCAAAAATTATTTTTATGTTATAATAACAAAATTAATTTGAATAGAAAACTATATGAAAAAGAAAAAATGTAGAAGGATACAGACTCTTTCAACTTCAGGTCTCTAATTCATATCTGCTGGAGTAAGAACTAACTTGGAATTTTTTACCATTTGTTGGTTGTTTGATGTTCTGCATAAAATGAGCAGAAAATCTAATTCTTGGTTCTGATGGACCAGTAAAATCATCATATGTGACACCAACTGATGCTTTTGTCTGTAAAGGCAAAGACTGATAAAAATTTTTTTAAAAAAGAGGAAAAAATTGTTATGCCAAGATCAGTCTTGTCGGAAGAGAAAGAAATGAACTCAGACAAAAAACAGGACTACAAAAATCATAAACTGAAATGAGGATAAAAGTTTTGGTGGAGAAAAAAGCATTTTCAGGACTATTAGCAGTACTCCGTTAGAACAATATACTTGTACAAACTGTAAAACTTCGTGAACAGAATACATGGAAAAATGCTGAACATGGCTTATCATGGAGAGGAAAAGCATAAAAATGCCTACTGTTATCCTACCCTTAGGAAAAATAGTCTATTCATTTAGAGCAGGAACACCAATTCTGTTTGCCTGATTTGAGACAGTTAAACAGGTGTATTTTCCTGAAAGTTCTTGCTTAACAAATAGTGGAGAATGAAGCCCAGATAGTCACACAATTAGGAACTTAAAACAAGACCTGTCACAGCAGATCAACAAAGAGATAATAAAAATAGCAATAAAACAAAAACTAAAGAAAACCCCACCCTGATCAGTAAAACTGGCTTGGAACTAATCTTATATAGAATCATTGTATAGCTTCAAAGAGAGGTTGATTTTTCAGGGTGCTCAGCTCAATATCTCACCCCATTGAAAAAACATCTCTTCAGGAATTTAAAAAAAAAAAATAAAACAAAATGAATAGTGCTAAAACACTAATTAAGTCTGTTTTCAAATTATGTTAATGAAACTACAAAGAAAATGCAAATCTAGAAGACTCCAGAAACTCTAACAGTTGTGGTGTAGCACCATGGCTGGTAGTCCCACAGCAATACTTCCACTGCCCCCAGGAGAATACCATATTAGTGGTTCACAAATGTGTATTAAATTAATCTGTTTGATCAGTAAGTGTTTTCAATTTTTTTGGCGAGCGGGGATTTATTTTGAACTCTATTCTGTGGGATTCAAAAATTGTGGAGTAATGCTGCCATTTGAGTCACAGAAGTAAAGCGAGCAAAAAAATGTCACCATGCATAACATTAATATCATTCTTCAAGCTTCATGACATCAGCCAGCAAGATTCTCTTCATTTTAAGTAAGATACAGATACACTTATAAGTAATGCTATTTCAGCCCACTAGAAGTCTAAGAGGTCCCATTACAGCAGTATAGCAGTCACAAGACTAGTGATGCAGCACTTTAGGAGCGCTTTGCCTGCCTAATCATATTATAAACATATTCATAGTAGTCCCATGGAAGTCCAAGACTGCTTTTGTAGTAGGGTACTTATGCAGTACAAATGAAGCTCGCTTTGTCACTAAGGAGAGGCTTTTTAACATTTTCTTTGGCACGTGGGACTCCTGTTACTACAAGTTTTCCATTATGTTTTTCCGTACACAAACAGCAACCATATACTTTGTCAGATTGACCTTTCTTTGATATTAATTGAACAACAAAACAAACAAGAACAAAGGCAAGCATCTGTGAGAAAGCGTGAGAGTGTGTGTACATCTTTGCATTGCACTAAGCACAAGCAAAAATAAAACAGCAGCAATCTCTGAGTAGAAGGGGGACATTCTTTTAATGTAAAAATGAAGACAGAAGAATGGATAATTTCTTATGAACATTGTAAAGGCCTCCATTGAACTCACATTAATTTTAATGGTTGTCTACAGCTATGTTAAACCAGACTTTATCTTTACTCGCTTGTAGGCTTGAGACCTCAGTTTGTCTAAGGAAATCTGTTTGGAAGAGACAGAAAGAATCAGTGGTCTATAAATATCAGTCCTCTTCTCTCTGTCTCTTCATCCCTTTTATAAGTAACATAAAACTGGAATTTAAATGGTCCTGGGTGCAAGAAATGCAGGAAAGCCTCCCCAGGATACTCAAAACTACATGAGGATACTAAATGCTGAAATTTTGTTGATACAGGTCTCCTTCACATATCCAGCCTCCAACTACTTTTCAAAAAGCTATTAATTACTTATTTAGGTACTTGACATGATGAAAAGGAGGCTCTTAGATTTTCAAGTGAGCTCTCTAAAACTCTAATTCCTGTTAAATCTACAGTGTGGTTGAAGCTTTCTTTGCCATTTGCAGAAGTGATTAACCCTTCAATACTTCCCACGAGTCTTTTGCTAACTATAGGTTACATATTGTCCATTGATTACTACCCTGAGCATTGATTCTGGTTGCATTTACTTTTCAATTCTAGGCCTATAGGCCATCAAATGTTTGCAGTTTTTTTGATTTTTATTTTTTAGTATCTGTAATGCATATTTCTATGTATATATTATATATGGTATGTGTGTATTACTAAGAATAACGATATGTACATAGAAGTTCATAAACAAGAATGAAATAAGCAATATCAAATCTAAAGCTAACATAAGTTATTTCTAAGAGTTATGAATTTCAAAGCTTGAGCATAAATACCCAAGCTTAAAACTTAAACTTAAAACACAAGATTCTTTAAAGTATTCAAGTAAGGGATATTTTCGTCATTCTTTTCTATCTTTTTTGCTTTGTTCTTTTTTTGCAAGCCCTTTATAGTAAGTGTCTGCATTCCATAAAATCAGGTATTTATTCTTCACATCACAGTGCTAAGGAAGGTAAGAGAGACACATTTCAATTTTCTGCTCTGATTCTATTTTATAATTTGAAGTAACCAAACCCTGGCCATTGTTTTTTTAACTTGTACTCCAGGATGAGAACCACTGTAGTTTTCAAATTCAGTAAGTGAAGTGGTAAAAATGGACATTTATTTACATAGGAGCAGTTGCAGATTCTTCACAGTAACTTCTACATTGGAGGTATAAAAATCAGTGCTATTTTATTTAAATGAGGATGTAATTAGTCCTTTTATGGTGTCTATTTACCACAACATTCTTTTCTAACAGTATGATGATTTCTTCTCAGGTGCTAGAAATCTGAAGATGGAATGGGAAGGTAGAAGTTGGAATAATTTAGTTTTTGAGTGCTTTTTCAATGAGTTCTCTTACGTTCATATATCACAGCAAAATGTTTCTGGAATACTGAAAGGTTGTTGTCACATAATGATTCCTTTGAATATGCAGTAATGTGAAGTTATCCCACTGTGCATCCTGTCAGTACCTGAAAGTTTACTTGTGGGAGTGTAACACTGCGACAGGGTAAATGTTGCAAGAATCATAGAAGTCACAAAAGGAAAAGGTGTATAGTACACTCCCCCCTTCCCTCACAGTCCAGATGCATTTCCTCTCTCCTCCATGTAGATTTTATACTAGCATGTTTTCCATTCCAAAAGAAGTATCACTGAGGTACTTGTTTTTCCAATATTGCCTTTCAATCCCTCCAGATTAAAGGTCAGAAATATAACTAATGCAATCCATCAGAATTAATGTAAATGCAAACAAGATTGTGGTTCAGAAAGTGGATGTTTAAGGAAAGAGTGTGGGAAAGGTGTGTCAGGAAAATTAATCCACCAACACGAGAGGTTTATGTCCAAAAGGGAGACAGAGGAGTCCCTTTACTTTATTCGAATAAAGGGAGAGGCCATGGGGCATTTCCCTGGGGTCTCTCAAATTTTTGGAGGTTGCAGACTCCTTTTTATCCTGTTTTCCCTATTTCCCAGACCGCATTTCCCTCTCTCTTTCCCCACTGGCTGAGGTACTCAAGAGGTACAGACTTCCCGGAATGCCTAAAAATTCTCTTCTACTGTATACCCCCCTCCCCCCCCTCTTGTCGGCAGACTTTTGGTATGTTTGAAGATACATATCTCTTTAATTCATCAATCAATGGAATTCCTCCCATTGTCTTCCTTATCTCATAGTGCTTAGCCTTGTCTACCAGCAGGCCCACAGCTTGTTTGTAAAGACAAGTCCTATATTCCTCTCAGGTGCTTTCTATTCCATAATTTTTCCTTACTGTACCAGCTGAGCTTTTGGAAGCCATCAGTTAGGGGCTCCCTGAACTGAAGATAGCAGCAACGCAGAACCACAAATACCTAATCCTCATTATTTTATCCAGTTTCTTTCTGAACTAGGTCTCCTTTTTTTCTTTTCGTTTTTTCAGTAGGTCGTTACAGCTGCCCTTTGGGGATGTTGAACCATTGTGGCCCACTAGCAGGGATGACCCTCTTAGGCTGTGTGTAGTTATCATGGCTAAGTAGATTTGTGAAGACAAACACTACCATGTGTGCAAGGTTTGCCTCTTTCCCTCTTTTAACACCCAGCTTGCAGCCTGGGGTGTCAGGTGTGGCCTGGGCAGCTGCTGTAAATGACCCACCATTAACAGTTCATCAGGAATAATGTAGATGGGAGTAGAATACATAGTTTGGTTACACCCCACATTGTAACCCAAGACACATGGGAAGTATTTGACGGTGCAAGTTCTATTCAGACAATATCGAAGCAGCATTTCAGACGCTGGGAGGCAAGCCCTGTGCAGTTTTCAGCAACCTGCCTATTGCATTTCCTTGAAATGCTCTCAGAACCTCATTGAGGTTTGCTTTGGAAGGAACTAAATCATTCATAATGAGGGAGAGCCCAATAATCAAGTAACATGCATGCAGTGTAGAAGATAAGGGTTTCTGTGTGCTGCAATGAAAAAAGGGGTCTAAATCATTTGGCTACATGGGTGAACCCCATTCTGCATACCACTGGTTCCTTCTCAAATCAAGATTAGAGTTGTGAGTTACTCGCGAGGAATATATACCATGCATTTGTACAGTAGGATAATGAAATTTTCTTTTTACATCTTCCTTTTTTTTTTTCCTCATAGATGCTAAAATTCTCTTTGTCTCATCATCATGCTAATGGACCAACAAATATCTATTCACAGGCGGTGCCAAAATCTCTTTCCTGAGTGAGGTAATACATCATCTGAGCCTACCAGTTTGTTTGCACAGTCAGAATATAATTTTCTTTGCACTTACCAATGTTGAGTATTGCCTGATATTTTATTGCCCATTCACTTTCTACTTGTGTTTTAGAGATAGTTCGGGCAAATACTATTTATTTTGAAAATCGAATACCTCACCACCTTTAAATCATGTAATAATCCACAGCATGATTACTCCTGTTGCTTCAAGAGCCTTTGGTGACTAGCCTTTTCAAAAAGTTTTGGTAATTCAAGTGATTGAATTGATTGAAATAATTCAGATTGTGACGATTCAGTGGCTTTTGTAGTTCAAAAGTCTTAGGTTGACTCTAACTCTAACTCTAACTGTAACTCTATCTCCTTCAGAGAGGATCTATGGAAGACGATGGTAGTATGAGAAGACCAAACAATTCCCTGAGAAGATCCCATTCTCACTGCTGTGCCCATCAGATCTTCAAAGACCTATCTTCACTAACCCTGAGGAGCACAGGACAGGCAGAACATCAATTACAGACCTCCAAGGAGTGAATATATTGTTGGGCTGCCCCAGAACATCCATCAGATCCAGGCATAAAGCCCATAAAGATGCATCACCTGGAACAGTTCTCCAGATTGTCTTTCAGAGTAATTGTTGCCTAGGGGTGGGACACATTATGGAACACAGTGGAAGAGCATTTCAGGTTTTATTACAATTATCTGAAGGGAGAAACCAAACGTAGGAAAAAGGAGGGGCTTAGGTGAAGTGATTTCAGGAGGAAAGAGAGAACTAAGAAGATAGAAAGGGCCAGTTCTGTGTTAATAGTCTATTAGTCAGTACACCTGTCTGGATATGCCCAGAGATTTGAAATCACTGGTATAAGTGAAATGTGTTGGGATGAGTGCTGTGACTGGAGTGCCCTGTCAGATGGTTACAGGCTCTTCAGAAGTGATAGGGAGGGCACAAGAGGCCGAGACGAGGCACTGTATGTGATTGAAAGGTTGGAATGGATGGAGCTCACAGCTGGCAATGACAGAGTTGAAAGCCTCTAGGTGAGAATCAAGGTGCAAACAAATAATGCATTCAGCTGGATAAACACGCCATGTGGTGGGTGAGCAACTGTCTCACAGGTCAGACACAAAGGGTTATGGTAAATGGGGTGACATCAGACTGGTGACCTGTCACTGATGAGGTTCCACAGGGCTCCACCCTCAGGCCTGTGCTCTTCAACATCTTCCTAAACGACTTGGACACAGGACTGGAAGGGATACTAAGAGAGTTCACAGATGATACAAAATTGAGAGGAGCTGTTGACTCCCTTGAAGGCAGGAAGGCAGGAAGGCCCTGCAGAGAGACCTCAACAAATCGGAGGACTGGGCAATCACCAACCATATGAAGTTCAACAAGAGAAAGTGCTGGATCCTGCACCTGGGATGGGACAACCCTGGATGTACGGACAGACTGGGGAATGAGATGCTGGAGAGCAGCATCATGGAAAGGGACCTGGGGTTCCCGCTCCATGGCGCGTTGAATGCGAGTCAGCAGTGCCCTGGCAGCCAGGAGGGTCAACCCTGTCCTGGGGGGCATCAGCCACAGCATCACCAGCCGAGCAAGGGAGGGGATTGTCCTGCTCTGCTCTGCACTGGGGTAGCCTCACCTTGAATATTATGTACAGTTTTGGGCACCACAATTTGAGAAAGATATAAGGCTATTAAAGAGTGTCCAAAGGAGGGCAACATCGCAGTCTGCAACATCCTCATGAGGGGAATTGGAGTGGCACACACTGATCTTTTCTCAGTGCTGATCAGTGACTGGACCTGAGGGAATGGCCTGAAGTTGTGTCAGAGGACGTTAAGCTGGAATATTAGGAAAAGGTTCAGAGGGTGGTTGGGCACTGGAACAGGCTCCCCAGGGAAGTGGTCACACCACAAAGCCTGACAGAGTTCAAGAAGCATTTGGACAATACTCTTGGGCACAAAATGTGACTCTTGGGCACAAAATGTGACTCTTGGGGACAGTGTTGTGCAGGTCTGGGAGTTGAACTCCATGATCCTTGTGGATCCCTTCAGCTTATTCTGTGCTTCTGTGATTTGTCTGAGCAGCACAGACTGTCTTACCATCTAATTGCATTTCTTTCTAACTCTTTCCTGGATTAGAGGGGCTCTCTGTTCTGGATCAGACCACAGGCTGGAGGGCTTGTGTGTCCATAGTGGCAGCAACTGTGTGTTTGTCTATCTATCTATCTATCTATCTTTCTTTCTATCTATCTATCTATCTATCTATCTATCTATCTATCTATCTATCTATCTGTCTGTCTGTCTACCTATCTGTCTATCTCTCTATCTCTATACCTAGATCTATATCTATATAATTTATATCAATATCTATCTATATGTACCCGTGCATATTCCTGATGGGATGACATCATCAGCATTGCTACTGGTTGAATCTGGGAGCAGGGAGCAGCAACAGTCTTGACTCTCTTGCATTGTTGAATCCAGTATGACATGTTTTGCTGCAACGATAAAGTACTATAATGCTATTTTTTGTCAGCTTACTAGTGAAAGAAAAAGTAAAATGAAACAAAAAATTTTAATGCTAGGTTTTGTCCTGAATCACCACCACTCTTTTCTGCTGGAGTCATTTAGTTCTCTGAAAAATAAAGAAAAGGCCATCATGTGGAGCTAGCAGCATTGCTATCTTCTTTTCATAGTCACAGATGACTACTTAAGGTGCACCATAAACAGATTTTAAAGAACGATCACTAAATGTGCGAGCATAATGAAACTTTGTTTGGCTAAATAGGGTAAATTTCCCCACTCATTCTTGGGACTATATTGAGATGAATCCTTTCAGCCTGGTGCAATTTTTGTAGCAAAGCTAGAGCAGAGCACTAATTTAAAGAACCAACATTCTGCTGGACTGCTCTGATTCAGAGTCCTTTACTTGACACATGGGACGATGCTCCGCGCCCATTGTGCTCTATGCACCAGATTTGGTAACTGTCAGCCCACTGAGTGTAAGCTCTTTCCTTCACTGTCTGGGGGGCTGCCTATGATAAATTTTAAATGCACAAAACATTTCTCTAATACAGTAAGGGACTAGCTCCAGTGTCCTGACTAGCCATTATCTTTCTCATTAAAATAATTATTGCGTCCAGTGTTGAATGTGAACTATTGTGTGTTATGACTGTGCATTTGTCTACAAAGTCATTGCGCTCTTGGAAGCTATTGTGGCACATTTCTATAGGAAATCTTCTTATTATCTTGACTGTGAAGGGGAATGGGGAAGGAGGGAATTCTGCCTTTCTCATATTCTGCATTTATTAAACATCATCTAAAAGAAAACATTTTAAACACATGAAAGCTTTTACATGCACTATGCATCCAAGGGAACACATTTATTTTTTCTGCTACTTTAGGAGTATGTATGTGGTGATGCTATTAAAAAAAAATAGGTCAGGACCATTTTCAGCCTTCATGAAGACAGAACCATTTCACCACGTGCTGCGAAAAGTAGCGGCCTTGTATTTTCTTGCATTCCTTAACTACAAAAAGGTGTCCACGTATTTAGAAATCTCCAAACTGCATTATTTCCTCAAAATGTCGGAAGTGACTGGAGATACTTCAGATTGCTTTACTGTCTCTCAGCTAGGACAAAGTCAGCACCATAAAACCCTTTTTATAAAAAGGATTTTCTTATATATTGTACTGCATTGGTTAAATTAAATGACCATGGCAATTACTTATGGTCTTAATCTGCCTTCTGATTTTTTTTGTTTTTAATTTTTGGATGTAAATCAAAATTTTTGGGCTAAACATCTGTGCATATCCTCCAGTTACAGATAAAGTAAATTATTGGTACATAATAACAAAATCTCCAACTTTCCCTTCCTTCACATCCTCAGAATTCCAACTTAGGCTATTTTGTTTATCAGCTGCTCATATGTACCCGTAATTATTTCAGTCACCCTCTGTTCTGGGAAATCTGTTCCAGTAGTTCACCAACTTCATTGTAAAAAAAAAATTCCTTACATCCAGTCTGAATATACTTTACCATTGCTCCCTGTCCCATCACAATAGCTACTGAAGTTTGTCCTCATCTTTCTAATAAGCCCTCTTTAAATTCTGAAAGACTACAGTGAGGTCTCCCCAGAGCCTTCTCTTCTCCAGGCTAAAGAACCTCAACTCTCTCAGTCTTTTGGCATAGGAGAGATATTCCATCCCTCTGATCATCTTGATGGTCCTCCTCTGCACCCATTCCAACAGGTCCAGGTCTTTCCTGTGGTGCGGACTCCAGAGCTAGATCCGGTACACCAGTTTGGGTCTCAAAAGTGCATAGCAGGACAGAATCAGCTCCCTCAACCTGTGGGCCATGCTTCTTTTGATGCAGCCCAGCATAAGATTTCTGGGCTGCAAGTGCACATTGCTGGCTCACGTCCAGTCTCTCATCCACCAGTACCCCCAAGTACTACAGGTTTTCTATCAATCCCTTCATTACCTAGTCTATATGGGTACTGGGGCTTGTCCCAGCCAAGGTGCAGGACCTTGTACTCGGCCTTTTTGAACCTTATGATGTTTCCACAGGCCCATTTCTTGAGCTTGTCTACATCCCTCTGGATGGCATTCCATCCCTCAGGCATGTTAACTGCACCATTCAGCTTGGTGTCTTCTGCAAACTCGCTGAGAGTGCACCTGATCCCTCTATGCCATTGTTGAAGACATTAAACAGTAGTGGTCCCAGTGCAGACACATGATGGACACCATCCATCACTGACCTCCGTCTGGACACTGAACTGATCACCTTCATTTCAATATGAAGGTACCTCATTCCTTCAAAGTTCTACTTCTGAACAGAGGATGTGGAGAGAAAAATGAATGCAAATATCCAGTTTGGGATTGAGTCTAACAGTAATGCTATTACTGTCACAGAGAAACATTCCTGGCTAATGATATTTGCATGAATGTCAAAAGACCACAGGACACCCACTGCCTAATTAGCAGAAATAGAGGTTATAATGACCTGATCTAGGTTTCACTGCCCACTTCAAAGATATTTTCATTTTGCAAGCTCGGTATTTAGGCATTTATAATTAAAAGGATCAAAGACAAATCAAGATGAAAATAAGGAAAAACTATTTATACATCTAAAAAGAGTATAACAATTATTAATAAATATAAGTGACTTTTAAGATAAAAAACAAACTAACCTGCACACATGCGCTTATAATGACAATTAGAATATGGATTTATCTAAGATTATTTTCTCATTTCTATACTGGTGTGTCTTGCCAACTTTACATTGGACACAGCACATTCAACCACTAGACGAAAAATTTTGCATTAATTTTTAAAATTATTTCTTGTGAAACGTAAATTAATAATTCATGTTATACACAATATATATGTGAACATACATATACATGTAACTGTAAAATACACTGCAAATAATTTTGTTAATCAGTTCACTGGGATGTTCGACTGAAAAAGGCTTCAGAGATTGGTTGGTCCAACCTCCCGCACTGAGGCAGACTCAAAGGCACCTGTAAAGATTTTCATGTACATTATTAAATAAAAATCAATATAAATCCATTTCAAATTAAATCAGAAATTATGACAGCAAATATTTTATTGCCTAACTGAACAACAAATTTCCAGAGTGATTTAAATTAAGAAAAAGAAGTACTGCCCCTAATCTGTTAAGGTGATGGAATACTGACTAAGTATTTAGAAAATGTGTGTAGGAGTATTTTGCTAAGTTTTAAGAGCAACTCCTTTCCTCAAATGAAGAAAATATTTTCTTCTTTGTAAGTTTCATGATGAACTGATTTAAATTAAAGAGACAGGAATGTTTTTTTCCCTCCATCTATTCTATGAGGGAAAAAATAAACAGGCTATACAAGAAGAGAGAGAGGTATATTATATGCTGATTGGAGGAAATCAGTCAGCCTCTGAAACACAGATAATACTTTGTCTTGCCTTATAAAACTAAAGCAAAATTAATGAAATATTTTTTATTCTTATTTCTTGAACACAATTAAGAGTTTTACTTAAGTAACTAAAACCAATAAAAATGGTATTTTAAATGTTTAATTTATTCTTACTTTCACTCAAATTTAGTAGCTGGAATTTTTAAGTGAATTAAACTTTGCCAACATTTCCCAGCATATTAAAAAGAAATAAGAAAATGGAATAAATATTTGTGGGGTGATGCAACTACCTAAATGTGAATTGGCAAGCTATCTATTCCTGGGTAACAAGTAGGAATGTACTAGCCTAAACCTTCAGTAGGACAATCATTAAGACATATGAGGATAGGATTTTTCTTGCCCAGCTTAGACGTTTAAAGTTAACAGAGAGCCACCAGCCCTTCTGAAAGTCTGTTGTCTATCAGAAATTCTCTTTCTGTATGCTGACTCTGGATTTACACAAGCTACTCTTTTAAATGTGTAAGGCAATTGAGAAGATTCCCTATCTACATTTAGTTATTGATATTGCGGGGTTTGAGGTTTGTAGATTTAGACTATTAAAAGTCATAGGCAAGTTTAATTCCCTGATGAAAATTGAGGGCAGATGTGAAGTTGCTTTGTATTTGCCCTTCCAGTTCTCGAAAAGTAATTTTCAGAGCTCTTCCATCCTCTTGTGGTGGGATAATAAAATGGACTCATGACTTTTCCTCCTCTCCCTCTTAACACCTATAGTTTAGCTCACCCTCAAATGGTGCTTGTGGACAGGGTTTTCTTTTGGGTTTTGGTGTCTTTTTCAAAGTGTTATTATCTACAGTAATAAAGGAAAATCTTATTGGCACGGCAACTGAAAGGATCTTTTCTTATCATTCCTCAATGTAACCGGTCCTTTGATTAATCAAAGCCACAGAAAAATAAGACTTTCCTCGTCTGTAAAACTGCCATGACACCTGGGCCAAAACTTGACTGTCATTTGACCCAAGCTGGTGTTAACATATATAGTATAGAGGGGAAAAAGCAGACACTAGCAAGAGTTAATTCCAGAAACCTATAGTTCCTATAATATGTCATGCTAACACATATAGCACATTTGCACACTTGAGTGGACACTTTCTGATGGTTGACAGAATCTAACACCCTTTTTTCTTTGTCTGATTCATTGCTATTAGACTGGTTAGTTCAGGTGTCTTTGTGCACACCCATAAATCCTCAATATTTTTTTGCTCCGTCTAGGAAAATTTTTATTTATTTGCTATAATTTTTAGTTAGTCTTATCATTAACACCATTTGTAAAAAAAGACTATCTAACGAAATAAAGACAACTAGTTTTCATTGCTATTTAGTCATAGTTAAAAGGCTAGAAATTTAAAAAAAAGGAAGACTGAAGGTCTTTCTTCAGAGGATAGATTTCTATGATCCTTTCTTGTGTTACTATTTGAACGTGGTTGAGTAGCCTCATTGAAACTATTTAAAATATTCAAGTTAATTCTGGTACAAGATCAGGACTCTAGCCAAACTCTTCTCTGTACATCTGTTCAGTCCAAGGAGTCACTCTCTCCTTGAGTAAAGGCTAAGGTAAATTCTCAAAATTTGGTGCCAGAACTGTGGATAAAGGCTAGGAAGATTCTCTCAACTGAAAATGACATATATATTATTAGTGTGACATGGCAGCTAGAGACATAATAAGAAAAGTTTTACAAAAAAATATATAGATTTTTAGACAGGAAAACATTCTTCCATTCCCCCTTTTTTTACACTGGTCTGTAAAATTTAACAGAAAATAAGATCTTCATTATGAATTGTGCTGCTCATCAAATAATCCAGTGGATGAACTAGTGTTTCTACTGATCTGTGTGAAATGATTCTACAAAGAAATGTTTATTTTGTAATTTTACATACACTTTTCCTATTATTTATGGAGCAGCAAAAGAAATAATAATGTTTACTCCTATGAATGGCAAATACTGTTTCGTAATCAAGGACTTGTTTCTAAACTCTTGATGGAAATTGACTTTATAAGTGAATGCAACCTCTTCCTAAGAATGCTTATAAATGCTTGTAATTCAGCTTAGAATTCTGCTTCCTTTTTTTTTTTCCCCCCATCATTTTTTAAACAATAAAAAATACTCCTTGGTATTGAAAGGAAAATGTTAACATCATTTGCCATTAGTCAGAAGTGTAACTTCATTAAAGCAGAAGGCCATATAATCCCTACAGGAGCTCTCTGCAGGAAATACTTTATTCTTACTTAGCATATCTGTGAATTCTATCAGCATTAGTGTCTTTCACGATGTTTGTTTCTCCTGAATATTTATGAAGGACTGTCCAGTGACCTGCTTAGAATCTCCAGGTTTGTTCTGCCTTAACAATCTCTCAAGTAGAATGCAATCAGAAGACTCATTCTCCCTCAACAGCAGTGATCAATATGGCAGAGGCCAAGGAAATGTCTGCAGAAAAGAGATTTCTATCAATGAAATGGAAGAAAGAAAACAAAATATAGCATTAGACTACAACTCACCAAAAAAAACTCCTAACACCTAAGTCATGATAGTTTCTCCTTTGTTCATCTTTGTGTAATCACATCACTACTTTATAATGTTCACCACAAAAACTCTCCACAGAATAAAAGAGGTAGTTCTTTCTGTAATAAATTTGGAGAGCTTTCGAGATCAGAGAAACAGTGTTCCTTCATAACTTATTGATAAATTTTAATCAATAATTTAAAAGTTTGGATTAATTTAACTAGGACCAGAAGGTTTAATTTTTTAAAGCTGTTTTTCGGCATATTTAATGTTGCGGTGGCCCAGCCCTCTTGGGGGCTGGATGATCTTCAGTGGGTGGATTTCCCTGCCCAGGAGTCCAGCCCCGCAGGCGGGGTTGACAACTGAGGCGCCACCCACTGACTGTCATTCACCGCAACTCCGCCCCTGGTTCTAGCAAGTTCCTTGCTCATGTTTTACCCATTGGTTTACTGTTTTATACATATTCATAGCCCTTTGTTCCCTATTCATTAAGCTCTGGAAAGTTCTGTTATGTTCGGTTCATGATTGGTTCATTCAAAGATGTTCCTCCCCTGTTTGACCCTGATTCGTTCCTGTCAACCCCTTGTCATTTCCCTATTGGTTTGTACCCTTGCCTCCTCCCTGCACCGCCCCCGCTTAAAAGGGGCGTGCAACCGTTCTCCTGCGAGATTCTCTCCCTGCCTCCCCTTTCGGCACCTCCCTACTCTGCACCTCCCTACAATAAAGCTGGGATTGAAGGCAAAGAGGTCTCCCTCTTTCTTCCTTGCTCTCTCCTGTTGCCCAGCAACAACAGAACTGCAGCCTGCTCCTTCGAGAGCCTTGCCTTGGCAATTCTACATAGAGCTCCTCATTGCCACTGAGAGTGGCCGCGTGGCTGGAGCCGTGTAGCCGTTGCCTGCTTGGCCACCGGGCGGCCAGTGCAGAACCGCAGCGACGCTACAATTTAATTTTAATATTATTGCAACTCTTCATTAAACTTAAGTACTCAGTCACTATTAAGCTATGGGTTTTGTTATCTTCCTGAAAATTATGTCCCAAATTCCCAAATACATAGATGTCGCAGGCAGTGTTTGAGAATGTTGATGTAACACTAAGCTACACGTAACACTTGATATAACACAATCATCTCATTGACTTTATAACCTCTCACCCCCTGTAGATTAATTCCCTTGTAATTATTAGCATCTAAAACCTTACCAGTTTTTCTCCTTTTAATTCTTCTGGAAGATTCTACACTCACGTTTGATTGTATATTTTTATTGTTGTTGTTTGCTTTAACTGTCATGATGAAGAGCTATCCCCAGCGTTATATACAGATACTCCCTAGATATGCTCACATAAACACTTTTTTGTAGGATTTGGACGGTGTCTGTCGTCCAGTTTTGGACGGTCGGGACGGAGATGAGAGATCTCTGAAGCTAGGTCTTAGAGCATGAGGTTTATTGTGAAAGGGCATGGGTGTAGGAGACCTGCTAGGAGCTGCCGGACGCAGCTCGAAGCGGGTCAGAGAATAGAAAAGAGGAGAGGATAGAAGAAAAAGAACGAAGAATAGATTCATGGTCCTCGTTTACAACACAATAAATCATCTTCTGTTCCGAATATTCTAATTTTCACTAACCAATCTAGAACAAGCTACAAATCCTACAACATTTACATACAGCCTATAAGAATCATTGTATTACCATACAGTGTTAAATTTTAAACTCTAAAAACTGCTTTTTGGACCCCCTACTAGGTTGGCGGGGTCTTCTCTGACCCTTGGACCTGTCTGCAAGCAGAGGGCATTGTTCAATCAAAGAGGGGATTACCTTCGGTCGGCCATGCCATTGTTTTCCAGTTGTTCAGTAACTGGGGTTTGGTATCTCAAAGCTTGTTTTCATTTCAATCTCACTTACAGTTTCTATATTCTCAGCATCTTTTGCCAGGTAATCATATTTATAAGGCTTTCCCATTTCATCTTTCCCAACACTTTTTTTTCATTTTCACGGAATCACAGAATAGGAAGGTTGGAAGGGATCACAGTGGGTCATCTGATCCAACCTTTCTGCTCAGGCAAGGTAATCCTAGAGCACCTTTCATAGGATTGCATCCACATAGTTCTTGAATATCTCTAGCGATGGAGACCCCACAACCTCACTGGTTCCAGTGTGTGGTCACTTCCACAATAATGTTCTTCCTCATGTTCAGGTGGAACTTCCTGTGCATCAGTTTCTACCTATTGCCTCTTGTTCTATTGATTGACACCACCGAGAAGAGCCTGGCTCCATCCTCTTGACATCCTCCTTTCAGATAATTATAGACAATGAGGTCCCCTCTCAGTTGTCTCAAGTCTGAGCAGGCTCAGCTTTCTCAGCCTTTCCTTGCAAGAGAGTTTCTACCAACGTTTGATCAACTTTGTAGCTCTCCACTGGACCTGCTCCAGGAGCTCCATGTCTCTCTTTTACTGAGGAGCCCAGAAATGGACACAACACACCAGGTGTCACCTCACCAGGGCTGAGTAGAGGGGCAGGATCACCTCCCTGGACCTGCTGGCAATGCTCTTCCTAAAATAACCCAGGATACCACCGGCCTCCTTGGCCCCCAGGTCACACTGCTGACTCATAGACAGCTCATTGTCCACCAGGACTCCCAGATCCTTCTTTACAGAGCTGCTTTCCAGCAGGTCAGCCCCCAGCCTGTGCTGGAGCATGGGGTTATTCTTGCCCAGGTGCAGGACTCTGCATTTGCCTTTTTTGAATTTCAGACAGCTCTTCTCTGCCCATCTCTGCAGCTTGCCAATATCCCTCTGAAGGGCTGACCAGCTCTCTGGGTCTCTCCTCCCATCTTTGTGCCACCAGTGAACTTGCTGAGGGGGCATCTTTCCCTTCATCCAAGCCATTGATGGGTAAGTCAAACAATACTGGGCCCAGCATTGAACCTTGGGGGACACCACTAGTGACAGGCCTCCAGCTAAAGCCTGTGCCACTGATAATGACCCTCTGGGATCTGCTGTTCAGCCAGCTCTCAATCAGCCTCACTGTCCACTCATCCAGTCCACACTTCTTGACTTTGCCTATCAGGATATTGTGAGGGACAGTGTTGAAAGCCTTGCTGAAGACACACACATAATAATACACACGTACACAGTATTGAAGACAATATTCATTGCTCTTCTCTCATCCATCCAAGTAGTTGTTTCATCATGGAAGGTAATGAGGTTGAACAAGCATGATTTACCTTGACTAACTACCCTGATCTGCTTCCTGTTTTCCATGTGGATAGAGATGGCCTCCAGAATGAGGGTCTTCATCATCTTTCCAGGGACTGAGGTGAGGCTCACTGGCTGGTAATTCTCTGGGTCCTCCTTCTCACCATTTTTGAAGACCAGGGTGAAATTTGCTTTCTTTCAGTCCTCAGGCACCTCTCCTGATCCCCATGACCTCTCAAAGATGATTGTGAGAGGCCTCGTTAATGATGTCTGCCAGATCTCTCAGCATTCATGGATACATTCCGTCAAGGTCCATTTTGCAAATGAACTCTTAGGAAAAAAGAACTAAGTCTTCCAGGAAATACTTGGTCCTGTGTAGAATAGCTAGCAGCACCTTGGCCCACAGGCTATGACTTCTGGAAACTAAAAGCCACTGATGAAAATTTTTATGGTACATGTCTAATGTTACCTGTATGAGCAGGAAACATAAAATAAATTTAGGATATCATAGAGTAAAGACATGTTTAACAAGAAAAATCATGAGATGGACAATTTTATTGAAAACAAATATATTATTTTAAGTCTACCAGAAGAGAATAACAATCAGGCAAAAGCATACTACTTCTTGGTTTTAATCCCACCCCATTTTGACTTCAATTTAGTCCACATTCTTTTGCTTTCTAATTTTTTGTTTTGGTGGATGAAATTATTTTTGAAGTGAAAAATGGATGTGGACAGAGTGAATATTGTTATGTATTATATAAATTGTTATGAAAAACCTTTCATTTCAATAAAAAATTCAAAAAACCATCACATTAAGTTATAAAATCGTAAGGCTAAAACAATAGGTTTTTTTACCTAAAGCTGGAGAATACTATTAGATTTCAAAACAAATATACATGGGTGTGCACAGGTTAAAAAAACCGTGGGAAAATTAGCAAATGCATGAGGGTGAGAAGTTTGCCTGAGAACTCTGGATAACATAGGAGGATCCAAGTGAGAGATTGTTGAGATTAGTGTTTTTCTGCTATTTGACTTTTGCTTTATTCAGAAACACTCAAGCTTGTTGTTCTTTGTAAATAAACACAGTTTTGACAGAAATAACTTGGGTTTATCTTGTTATTCCCCTGAGTATATTAGTTGGTTGTTTTTCCTTACATATTTGAACAGAATTTCTTGTTTTCTGAAAAGGGAGCCTGCACAGAGCCTCCTATAATGACATATTCTGTAAATTTTAATATAATTAAGTTTTTGGATTGATATAAATTAATAAAATAAACCAGTTCTGATTTATTTAGAATGAAAATGATCATATACTACTTCTAGATAATAACATAAACCACCCCCCAAGCTCTTCATGACTACATGCGGTAAGACCTTTGTTTTCTGCAACACCCAAGAGACTTAACAAGTAGTTTCAAAATTGGCTCGAGTTTTGGTCTGTCCTACTGCTCCACCCAAAAAGTTTGTGTAATGGAGGGAAGCTCTGCTATTCTTTCTATCTCATCCAGTCCATAGGTGCTTGTTGGTTTCCATTTGACAGCTCTAGCTATCCATTATCTGACTCAGCTCAATTTCTAGAACACCTACAAGGGGAAGAAGTATGTGTGAGAATGTGGCTGGAGTGAAGGTAGACAAAGTTTTTTCACCATCATCCTGCAATTATGAAGACTTACATTATCCTGGAAACACTTCCTAATATGGCTTTGAGATTGAGAATTTTATGACTAGGAATATAAAGACTGATCTTTACTTCTGTAAGTAGGCATCTAAATAAAGAGATCACTTTCAAAACCAGAACAGAAAGTCCAGCCACTATAATTAAACTCTACAGGAGATTCCCTATCGGAGCCTTGTAAAACATTTTGAAAATTGATCCAGCTGTCTAATTTTCCTTCAGTTTTGAGCAATATGCCTAATACAAGTCATCCTGACAAAATGCTGCAATACTGGTTGAGTACTGACTCACAGGGAAATTTGATACTCAGATGATCAACGTTACTTCCTACAGTAGCTTTTTTCTCCTTTTGTTTCCTTTTTCTTTTTTTCTTTTAAGTTTGTCATCTAGGTGACAAAGTTTTCATACTGTTTAACTTGTAAAAGCTGACAAGAGTACACCCCAAGGGTTATATGGCTGCACTTCATATAAACCTTGCAGACTTTTGGTGATGCTACAGCCAACCAGCTATTCTAACAGAAGTCCATAATGTTCTTTACCTCTTGGAGAAGCACCATACTGATTGAAACAAAACTATTCAAGTTTATGAGGAAGGATATTATCACATGATTGAGTGAATCCCGAACATTGATAATAGATAAAATTTATGTAATTTTGGACTACTATATTTCCTGTTTGCAAATACTGATGAGATGTTATCATTTCAAGTGACTGATATATTCTAGCTTGTTTCCAAGGAGGCATCTAGTTATGAAAAATATCAGCTTTGTAACATCTAGTTACAATTTTAACTACTATGCTTTCAGAAATTTTGGTAATAGTCACATTGTGAAGAGAAGGATGGCAAGAAAATGGTAACGCTTTTTTCTTTTTAGGTAACAAGTAAAAGATTTTGGGGAGAAACTCTCTACAAATGAAATCTTCCCTTCTCTAGAGCCTAAGCAATTGCAAATAGGATTCTCTTTCTTAAATCCTCTTGTCGTAATGGAGACTAAGTTAATTTTCTGAAGAAGATGAACTTCCCCTGTTTATCCGGCAGTTCAGTAGCTAACATTTTCTTCCAGATTGTGAGAATCTTGAACTCAGCTCCTTTTCAGCCTGGTGATGGTTTACATGGTTCTCATCTGTTGTGAATATCCCATTTTCTCCAGAGGATTTTTTAATATATTGTGACAAGTAAGAATGCACAGCTTAATCTATTTATATTAATTCTAAAATAACTTCATATTGTTTCAAATAAGTGCATAGAAGTAGATACTATATATAGGAAGGCAGAGATGAACACTGCTGGATGGTAACTGTGAAAGAACAGAGGAAGGATTCAAACACAGACAGTATCTACTAAACAGGTTAGAGAAATTGCATTTATTTTCTACCTGGTGGCTGTACTAATAAAACTATTGACATTTTTAAAGGAGGACCTGTGAGAATCACGGGGGTTTTTTGTTTTTTGTTTTGTTTTGTTTGTTTGTTTGTTTGTTTTGAGATCTCAACCAGTTGGCCAAGACGTATTCTCAGGCAGTTCTGCTGGAAACTTCTCTATTTGAAACCGAGGCTGAGATGAATGCTTCAGCTATTACGGCAACATGGTCACTGAATCCTGATATAAGAACTCTGAGATTATTTATTATACTGAGCTCTTGAGGTGCTACGTGGTTGGGGTATACAGCAGTCAAGGAGCTATCTAGTACCAGAAGGTTATGGGGAAAACTTCAATAACAAAACACTTGGTCATCTAAAGTTTTGATAAAATTTTTAATTTAGTTTCATAAATATTTTCATGGCCTTCTCTAAAATGTGTTGAAAAATTAGTAGGCATTTCTAGTTAAATTAGTATGTGGAAAAAACACATCTTCAATGATTGGTATTAGAAATAAAGAGGCTATGTTTTAGAATTATTTGATTTCAGAATATAAATAAAACTCATAAGTGAACAGCATTGTTCATTTACCTTAGAAGTGATTAATATGATACATAAATAAATAATCTTTATCACATATCACAAATCATATTTCGTACAGCATTAGGAAAAACTTTAAGTATTCATGGTTAAATAATAATGTGAGAAACAGACAGTATGGAAGAATGTTATATAGATTAAATATAAGATAGTGTTTTAAATTGCACCTTACACCTGAGCTGGGACTTGCCACTTAAGACATTTTACATCAGGAATACACTCCTATTTCAAGATTTCTCATCACTTGTGTACTAAGGCATGAAGTGCTCCACTTAATACCACAGCTTACACAAATAAACATGTTTGATTTTGATGAATCCTGAGCTTGCTTTTTGATGAATACTATTGAGACAGCTCATTAAAAACTAGGCTTTTTTTTTTTCACTTTGGTCACATTACTATCTAGAACAAAGTCAGACTGCTTTGCAAGAAAAAAAAAAGTTATACAATGACTTGGATTTCACCTCTGCTTATTAAAACAACATCAGAGCCATGTGCTGCATTTTCTAAGAGAAGGATTGATATAGTCATGACAATCAGCACTGTTTAACACATATTGTCAGAAGTTTCACTGTATGCTTTTCTGTTAGCAGGGAGAGCTTCAGAATATCAGTAGTTTCTGTACACAAAGCAGGCTTTGAATTGCCAGTATCAACTGCAAACAACCAGGTTTGGGATCAAAAGAAGCAGTATAGCCATGGACATGATGCTATGCCTAAACTCACAAACGCTGCAGCTCAGTACAAGTGATGAGGCTACATGGAGCTCTGCACCACTGTGGCTGTATCAGTTCCACTAAGAAATGTTCTTAAAGCTTTTATGAATAGTTTTGCTGCATTACATTGTTTGTATGCCCTGAATTCACAGTTTTTTAAAACAAAGGATTTGATGAACACGGTTTGTAATTTTTTATCCTCTTTCTTATTGCAAATACCATCTGAAAATTCTAAATATTTTTTAAAAGCCTTTATCGTCTGGCTGTATTAATTCTTTTTGTTTCAGAGCCTTTCTTTAGTAAGGTTTAATGGAGAAGGCCTAGAAAGTAGACCAACACAATTCCTTCCATTTAGTGTATAACAGAGACAGAGACTTTGAATGGCTTGTTTGAAAGCTGTGATAAAAGTGGAAACAGTGCCGCAATCTTTATCTTAGTTGCTATGTCACAGAGTTTCTGAAGGAAAAGAAAAAAAATAGTGATCGATGTATCAATAAAACTATTCCTAAAATGGACAGCTCCTGACTTCTCTCTTTTCTGGGCGTATTTTATCCATAAAAATAAATGATTATATCACTTCAAGACATTATTTCTGGTGAGTATCACAAGTTAGGAAACAGTAAATGGAAAGACCAAGAGATATGTGTATGTACTTTGACGGGAACTTCTCAGGACAGAAGATTGTTTTGCTGTGGTCAGAAGTCAGTTTTCCTAAAGATAAGAGAGTACTTTCTTTTCAGTAAAGCTTTGAGAATTTTTTTCCTCTTTTCTAGAAACTCCAGAAATGAATTAAAAGATTCAAAATCTTTCAGATTTTAACTGTTCCACCTTTGTTGCTTATAGTTCTGATAGCCAGTGCAGAACAGAGCACTGAAATAGCTTTGGAGCTTATTTACTTAATACCAGGTATTATTCCACCAGAAAGGTAAGTGAAAGAACTATCTTTACCTGTAACTAACCACATTCATGAAGGAAAGAAAGAATCAATCCCACAATGCCGTGTCAAAACAGCCGTAAAATTATTGAATGATAATTGGTTGTATTTTTCAAGTCTATATATCTATGTGAAAATTTGTGTATGTTGCTTAATTTGGATATTCTGTTTTCTTTGAAAGGTTGAATACAGTGATGACTGCTGAGTTATTATCTTGCTTTTCAATATGTGACATGACAATAACCACAGAAGGTTGAAACATGAAGTGGTACAAATCAATTTTGATTTGGCACTACTGAAAAAATAATTTCTTCAGTGGAACATTCTTTCACAGACATCGCTATAAATGTGAAGCTTATGTTGGTCTGATTATACATCTTGTATCACTACAATGTCTAAGGAATTTGACCACCAAACACTTAAGAACTGAAAGCTACCCTCAGATGATGAATGTTTTTTTAAGAATATAACTCAATATAGATAGGTATTGAAGTACCCAAATCGGTTCACAGAGAATTATAAAAGCACCTGGGGATGTAGCACAAGAAGGTGAGAATAGAAGTTATACTAGACTGTGGCTCAGCTCCAAATATTTAACAAGCAAGCAGGTTTTTTGAGAAAACCAAATAATAACAATTGAAAAAAAAAATTGAACCTGCTTTTCAAATTTCTGCTTTCAAGCAGAAATAGAAATGGACGTGCTTGATGCTGCTGGCAGTTATTTTCTCACATTTTCATGTTTGGGAAAAGACAATTTAATGAAGATTTCACAAGAACTTCTGTGTGATCTACAAATATACGTTTAGCCTATGATTTTGTAAATTATTTAGATAACTGATGTTTATTTTACATTTTCAGTACAATGGCGTATGTTAATTTCTGTCAATATGTCTATTAAGTACTTGCATGAAAATAAAACTGTCTTTTCCCTGCTTCTTTTCCATCCTAGAAGAGGATTCTGTTTAGCATGTTGGTAGGATTTATTTGTTTCTTCACGTGTTCATTTGTTTGCATAGATGCAGCTAAGGATGGCTAGGTTATTATTTGCAAAGTAAAATATAAGAAAAAGGTTTTGAGCTGAAAACTGCAAATTTGTTAGTGGGCAAGTGAATTCACAGGTGAGGTTTATGGCTGAATTCTCCTTTATGGAGAGATTCACTACTCTCACAAGATTTCCTTTGCAATTTGCTATTTTATTGTTCCAGTGGGAAGCAACCTAAGACAGTATTATGGGCCACAGGAAGTCAGGATATCTTGAGCGGGTCAGACACAGAGGACTTTGAATTGCTTTCTATAGTTAGGTAAGAGCAAGTGAATGGTGACCTACATAGCTGAGAGAATTCTGGTGTTTATTTGAAGTAATTGGAGCTTTTCAGGATATATGTCTCAGTTGCTAGAGGGAAGCTAAAATAATTAAGTCTAAATCTTGTGTCTAGATCTTTGTCCAAAAGCACAGACTACAGTAATCTCTTCAGAATGTAAGGGGTAGACACTTTGCATTCGACTATTTTTTATCACAATGTTTGATGCAACTCCTCACAGAAATAAGGAAACCAAAAAGACCACAAGACTGTAAACCAACTTAATAATGCCCTGAGCTGTGAGGATTATTACGAAGAAGATAAATCTCTTTCAAATGTTATTCCTACTTGCATCTATGGCTACCTGGCTATCCTGTTGATTTTAGTGATAGGAATCACCAAAAAGCTGCAGTAGATATCTGAAATGATGGAACACGGAATTTGTGTTTCACCTCTTGATATCCCACATCTTTTTCTATGTGTCTTGTGATAAGTAACCTGAGGGTCTTGTGATTCTTGTGAGACAGTAAAAAACAGCAGCCCATATTTTGTTGTATGTAATTTAAAGCGGGGAAAATGAAAAATTTCTGCTCTTTTCTCAGAGTCAACTGGACGAGTCACATAAAAATTTGGAGTGCAAATACCTAATGTAATGGAATATTACACAGAAATATGACTGCCCTTAACCCCTGCTCACAGACCAAATCAGTCACCTATTAAAGATTGTGTAGGTCTCTATTTCTTTAATTATGGCTGCATATCTAAAGATTCAAGATTTTGTTAACTTGTCATTTTTGCTTATTTCTCTGTTATCACATTAGAAAAGGAAGACAGATACACTGTCTTCCCAATACTTTTGCCCAATACTTTCCAAGAGATACATGTTATAGAACTGTGAGGGATTGAAAGCTTGTATTAAGAATTATCTTTTATGATGAGTTTTAAAGAAAAACAAGATAGGATAATTAGCTACATATTCATAAAATATTTAATTTTAAATGAAAATGTTTTGGAAGCCTTACTAATGGTAAATGCATTCCAATTTGAATGCTACTTAAGTTCTGAGAACTGATTTGAACGCATTTCTCCGAGGTTTTTGATAACTTTTCACATTGATAGGCCTTTTTGTGATATTTATGATACTTTATCTTTTAAAGGGCTACAAATAAGAATGACAAAATGGGCATAATAACAACAAAAGCTTGAAAATATCAAATTTAAGGAAATATAGATTATTTTTATTGATATTAAAAACTGTTACATTAATATTCTTTTTAGCTTTCTTCTCCAGTAAAAAGTTGCATTCAATAAAATCTACATATGACTTACTATTTTTATTCTTATAATTCTAATTGAAAGAGAAAAGAAAAATAAGACAGGTCACTGTTTGTTAATCCATGCCTTGAATGATAGCTATTGTATGTAATATGTCTGGTTTTTGAGGATTACAGAGCTGTTTGGCACAGCCATAGTAAGTGACCCTGACATGATCTCCATGCTGTTGATGTTTCACATGGGACCATAGTTTTTTGAGAAAACTGAGCAGTGTATAAGTGTGCACAGGAGTTTCCTATTGTATAATTTCATCCTGAAAAAATCTTCACAAAATATTTGCAGTCTGTCTTTCATACTGGTTAAATCTGTAGATCAGGTGTCTTGGACTCAGATTTTGCCAAGAGATTTGTCAAAACTTGTTCTTGAAAACTTTGTGAGCGTGAGGTTTGTTCTGTTCTGTGTTGTTTTGTTCTGGTTTGTTCTGGTTGGTTTGAGTTTTTTTCCTCCCTCATTAAAATCTGGGTTTTGGATTGGATTTAGCAAAGGAGTACTGACTTGCTTCACTCATGTGGACTTGAAGAGTGAATAAAAGAGTTAATATAAGGAGAAATAGCTTTGAACAACCATAGATATTCCCAATTTATTAATGTAAGGCAAAGTGGCTGAATTTCACTCACTGGGAATACATTTCAATTTTAAAAAAAACAAAACCACCCTAATTTACAAAGAAATCTCAAAAACTTTTAAAATTTAAAAGATATATGCTTATGTTGCAGTTTAAAAATACAAGATTTGAAATTCTATTAATTTGCTATTACTATTTTAAATTTATGCTATTCAATAATCTATCCCACACATAATTGCTAACATTTATGATGACATAACATTGATTCACACTATCTACCCAATGTGTAGAAAGTTAATTTTGGGAGGAGAAGAAGGAAGAAAATGGAAGTCAATATCCATTTCTACTCATGGATTCAGCCAGCTGTGCCATTTGAATTGTATTTTGGATCTAAGGGGGCCATTCTATGGTACTCATGAAATTTCTATGGCTCAGCCACTTTCAAAAGTCTCTTTAGTGCTGAAAGGAGCCCTTAAGCTTTACAATCCTGTTAAAGCCTTCATTTTCCACTCAGATTAACCTTTATACTTTGAATCATTGGGGTATTCATCCTTGCTTGAAAGAAAACTGAGGAAGCTATGGGAAGTAAGAGACAGGAGTTCATCGTTTTGAGGTTTGGCTTTTTTGTTTTAATGTGGGGAAAAATAAACTTCTCTTTCTGAGCCCTACAAATAAAAATGCCTCGTTCTAAGGAAGAGACATAAACTATCAAATGTAATGAAATGTTTTTGTTAAATAATAAGCAACAGAAGCATAAAGAAATAAATATTTTTCTTAGAGGTAAAATATATACAACTATAAAATCATAAATATACTGGAGAATTATAATATGAATTTGTAAATTGTATGCAAATAGCTTGAAACCAGATCTACAAAGACATAAATAAAGCAACAAGACTGAAAGGTTTATATGTTGGCTTGTTTATAGAGTAGCACAAACATTTTTCTTTTTTAATTGGCAATTAATTTTCGGCAGCTATCTAGGTACTTTCATGTCAAATTACTTTCCCTATACTAAACAAGATTAGGCATCCAAGCAGCAAAGCACTTATGTGAAAAGTGAGAAACTGACTGTCAAGTAGATATTTTCCACACATAACCAATTAAAATGTTTCTTTTGTGATGAATGGATGTTGTAATTCCACATCTTGTATTTCCACTTTGGTCTGCACACCTGCCTAACTTCATGGTTCTAATGTCTGAAGATAGATAAAGGCAATACTGAGTTCTCTTACTGTTCCCCTTGCTCTCTAACTCCAGGACAAATGTGGTATACGAGCATCTGTTATCGAGGTCTGAGTCATAAATAATATATCCAACCAGTAATGCTGCCCATACATATTTTAGTTCAGATGAATACCCACAATACAATGGATGAATGTAAGCTTTTTAGCAGGTCATTGCTTTGATGATTTTTTTCTTTTGACTCACTTCAATATCTTTTCAAGATATCTCTACATTTAGAAGTAGGGCTACTGACACATAAGGTATAAAGTAATGTATTATTGATACTCTTCAAATGAATGACATAAAAAGGAAAATATTGATTTTAAAAAGATGTATCATTTTTCTGATTTCACAGAAGACTGATGCAGGTTCATGTGGCTATCAATATTATTTGAATTAATGCATATTCCTTACTATTGATTGCTTTAACAATGATTGTCATAACTGATTTATGGGCACTTAGGCATGTTAAATTTTTAAAAAGGCAAATATCAGATTTGTATATATAGATGGATTGACTTGAATAAACAAGATTGCTAAATGTTAATGACACAGTGTTTGATGGAATTTACATTATAATACATTATGTTCAATACTTTGTTTTAAAGTGCTACAGAAAAACCTCAAAGATTTCTTCGAGAAATTTTGCTGTAGGACAGATTCTTTTACTCTCATTCATGGTATCTTATTCAAGAAGTCATACCTTTGATTTCAGTGGGAGTTATTATAAGTGAATAAAATAAAGAGAAAAGGCTAAATGTACCTTAAAAATCAATGGATGGCACCAATTCAACTGGAATCTAAACAGAAAAAATGTGTGGGAGGGAGGAAAGCCAAAATTTTTGTCTTTAAGACAAAAATAAACCCAGGTCAGAAAGAATGACCAGAACACAGTAATGGAGGTGAGTGTAAAGAATTTATGGTACATAGAAGAGAAATTCTGTATTTCAGAAGAAACACCTTGAATTACAGAGCAAAATCGTGGACAGCACAGTACAGTGCCTTGAACTACACATGTGCTCTGTTATAGTGAAGAAACTATTTGGGGGACCATCTAGAAGGTTTATGAATTTGTTTTGCTGTGTGTATGTCTAAAGGACCAATATCGGTTAAAGTTGGATTCAGAAGAGCATGCTAGAGAAAAAAGTAGGGTTAATTTCACATTAAGTTCAATATCTATAAAGTTGTTGCTAGTTTTCTAAGCTGAATCAATTCACCCACACATAATAAATGGGGAAAAACACCTGAAGGACAGTGCACCTAAACTTTAAATGGGTTTTCGAAACAGGCAATACTTTTGAACCATTTTTTCTTACCATTGATTGGAAACGGAAACCAAGATGATTACTTTAGCTTTACTAGACTATGTGGTAAATATTTCAAATTAGGTGAAATGAATCCCACTTATTTGGAGAGTTCTTATAAACATCCCAGTAAGTAATAATGTCTGGATTCTGTAAGGACTCAAGGAAATTAAGGATGACCAGAGTTTAGGTTAGAAGCCAGCATGAGACTCTGCAGTATGTCCATCAAGGCTGTTTCACTAGGATACTTACCACATTTGCTTGACACCAGTTAACCAATTTATCTGTCAAAAGAAATCTTGAACTTAGCAGAGGAACATTTAAGGAACGTTTTGTTCCATCCAAACCCTAACTGAGAAAATAACTTTTGAGCTTATCTTTAATCATGTCGGCATCTTTCTGACTTAATTGTCTCATGCTGTATTTAGAGATAAGCATGCATTTACATTGCTGTTTGTTTGCTTCATTTATTTGCTTTGGTTTCGGTTGTTTCAAAAAATTTGATCAAGGGAAGAGCATTAGGGTTAGGGAAAGAGCCCGGTTAACTTTTTAACCATGCATTTTTAAAAAGATAATACCTTACTTCAAAATCATGAGGGGCAACTATCCTAAATTCATGTGGGATTTAACTGTAAAAATATTTATTGCAGTTACTGATACACAAAATGTCTAGACTGCCTTTGTAACAAAAACATTTGGAGGGGTTTTTTTTGTTGTTAGCATCTCTTTTAATTACAATTACAATATTTCTAAATTAGAGTTCAGTTGCATCCCGCTCTTACCATAGTTGCAACAAAGCAGCTGACATTTGATAATCCTTGAGACGCCCTGAGTTCTGTCACTCTTTTGTGACCCAGATTTGGATTAAATAGTAATTGTAATTGTGCTGCACAGTAAGTGCAGCACAATTACAAGAAAATCAAGTTTACTTATCTCAGTTAAGAAAGTAAGACATTCTGCAGCTAATACTCTTAGAATCATGGCAATTACACTACAAAAGTTAAATATTTCTCATATAATTAAAAGTATGTAATGTAGATTTTATTTAGTAGAAGAATAGAGTCAGAGTCTGTCACCTTAGTTTTGAACTTTCACAGCATTTCTTGCTATGATTAAGAAAATTTTATCTTCCTTTATATATTCATACTGTACATTTCCCACACAAGGGATAATTTAATCCTTGCAATTTATTCAAAGTCTACACCAGAAAAAATTATAATAGCCATTGGCAAAAACATGTTTAGAAGACAGTCTTGAAAGCTGGTGATTTAGTAAAGCAGTTTGTTTCCCAGTACACACAGACTTTTTTCCTGTCGCTTATTATGCTTTTGTGTCGACTTCTAGGCTAAGGAACCCGAAAGCATCTCTTGCATCCCACAATCACATATTCACATTGGCTGTATCCTAAATTTATGTTACGTGACCCATGGGTGTATTTCACTGGGTATTGTTGCTGCTGCTGTTAGGTGTTTTCAACTGGCTTCCACAAAGAATAAATTTTGAGAAGATCTGGATTGGATAGTATCCATAGTCTGCTCTAAAACCTAGGAAGCCTCAACAGTGAGAGGAATGGAATTCTGGGGTAAAAGAATAAGTCTAGATCTAGCCCAAGACCTTGAGACCACTATGGCTTATCTTATCTGACTGTGAAACAAGGACAAAAATACTTTTCCTTTTTCACAACATGAAGACAGGAAGAGACCTGTATCAATACTAGCAGTACTTACTCACAGGTTAGAAGTAAGCAAAGTTTACTTATTTGTACACGTTATTGTTTTAGCAGGATCCTAAATGGCTACAGTAATAGAAAACAGGCAAGTCTCAGAGAGGCTTTCAGTATATCCCCTGAACCAATCTATTCCTTACATCTGAAAGACACCATGTAAAGTCTCACACAAAAATTACAAATTCATTATTACAGCATTTCTATCATGATACAGAATATGGTGCAGTCTTAGCTAGCTTACACATCCTCTCTGGAGGACATTTTTGTCCCATCTGCCACAGGAACTGTCATTTGAGGAAGATCACAAAGACTCATTGAAAAAGTAGTTTCTCTATAGATAATGACTTACAAGGAAGAAGAGGTACGTTAGCCCTTCAAAAGCAAGTCTTCATGACTGATGAATGACATGCAATTTACTATTAATGTTAATACTGCAAATGTGATGTAAATGGGTTTGTTGGACTTTAACTGAGAGTCTGCCACGTATGCTGTAAAATTTCCTAAAAGTTACTATTCTGAAACCCCATCAGTACAAGGTAAGAAAATACTGCCTCCCTCTTCCTGATGGGACTATATCAGCAAAGCCTTCATACTTTCATGTGCCAGAGCATCTTGGAGAAGGAAAAGAGTTATAAGATTAATTAAACTATCATTATTTACTGACTCAGTGATGCTACATACTGTGGTCTTTACGCTGGTGATGATCTAAGCTACTGTGCTTGGCTTTGTACTGAAATAGGCCAAGATTATCTATTGGATCAATTACTATACTACAGAGAAAAGGGAAATAGCTAGTTTCTGAGGGGTGAAAATTTCTTAGATTATATGAGTTTGTCTGTGGTGGCAACCTGAGATGGCCCATAGGAAATCCTGGTCATAATTGATGGAAACCTGGAAAACAACAGCATTTCGTTTTACAGACTGGAAATGCAAATCAAAAAGTTGAAAAATAAATTTTCGGAGCACCAGTTCAACAATGATTCTGATAGCAGCAATGTATGTTATGCTTACAATATGAATCCATTCTGATTACTAAAAAGTGTGTAATTTTTGAATTATAGATGGATTCAGGCACACAGACAACTGTCCCTTTTTTAATCAAAAGAAAAAAGTAAATCCATACAGACTTTATAGCATGAAGACACATCAAGATTGTCTTGAATGATGACATTAATATTTTTTATTGCTCTTGGCACTTTGATTAGTACACACAACATTTCCCGTTTGCCTTTTTGTCACAACTACATTATGCTTATATGTCTTCATGATGTCTGTTGTTGTGATACCATTCTAAAGACAATTTTCATTTTATAAACACTCAGAAGAGTTATTTTTGTTTTGGGCTGGAGTCCATAGTTATTTTCAAACCTGCAAACACATTACACTTTGCCAGTCCAACTGAATCTTTCTCAGACATCCTGTACCAAATAATGCATGACCTCCTCGTTTCACAACATAAGGATTTAACATATGTTGTTTACAGTTATATGTTACCTTCACCATTATAACACTCAGGGGAGTGAGGGGTTTCATAGTATATGTTTTAGAAACACTGAAGTTTTCCGCAATTTCACCTTCTTAAGTAGCCTCTGACAAACCTGCCATGATATTACAAGAAGTAGCAGACTCTGGATAAAGCTCAATTTTATATTGCTTTGCTTCCACTTGCAAAGGAATTCAAATAATAACTTCTAAATTAAACAGCTGTGGAGATGTTAAGGTATTCTCCATGGACTCTGTGCTGTCGTCTGCAAGCTGATGATTCTGGAATTCTCAGGTATTGTCCCCATGAGGTGCTTTTTGCACTGACCTGTACATCTTTTCTGTGTATGTCCCAGTTTCTTTGCATAGTGTTTGTCCTTGAACCAACAATAATTGGCACTGTGAGACTGTGTTTCATAATAAAAAGATACAATCTGTAATGTTCCTTGCACTGTACTTCCTGCTCTTCTCCTGGCGTATTTGTTGCTAAACAGATTTTCTGATGCTGTTGTTATCCCTTGCCGTCTTCAGTAACAGTCCAAATTAAACAGTAATACTGAACATATATTTTATAGTCAAAGCAACAATAATTAGTAGGTTAGTTATGTTTTCTTAATTTTGCATGCTACATATGATATGTCCCTTCAGACTTAAGAATTGTCCTTTAACTTTTCATTGAAATCACCTGTCTACTGCAAATGCATTTCTTTAATTCAGCAACTTATTAATGGCTGGGGTTTATGGTTTTATTTTCTTTAAGCAGTCTGTAAACATTCTACAATCACTAGCAACTTCTGAAGTAAGGTAAATTTCTAGGATTTCTACAATTTCATTGTTGGTTTAGGACTGCGTTTTCGTGAAGCAGCAGAAGATACGCAACAATGCTTAGGTCAACTCCTACTGCACTCCACAAAAGTACTACCTTTTTCTCATCACTAATATAATTATTGACTCTATCCTGTTACATTCTCTCAGTATAGGTGCTTCAGTCCTCTACCCAGCTGTCAAATGGGAATCTTTTCCCCGGGCAGACTGTTTAAGTTCCTTTTCCTTCTGTATTTGAGCTGCACTGCACCAGCACAGCAGGATGCGATTTTAGCTTTACTTTTAATCTCCAAATAATTTGTCTTTTAGTGTACACGTGGAATACGGTCTTGTGTTTGTCGGTAGTTATTGTGTCTTGCTTACTTGTGGCAGAGAATCTCAAATAATGGTATGTATTACCCGTGTAGGAGTGCACTCAGTGTGTGGCTATCTCAGGGTTGTAATCCCCACAGCATACGTGACAAGCAGATAACTCCATGGCTCTTGAAACAAGGTTGGTGCTTTGAAAAGATGTTCATTTCAGAGAAGGAGCTTGTGTTATCCAAAGTGAACACCAAAGTTGTGTACCAGATAGTAGATATTAACAAATATCCAACACTTTCCTGCATCTAACTTACAGAAGAAAGTTTGCCTTTCTTATATTTACAGAAGGATGTTTTATCTGTAACTAGAAACCATTTTGAAGTTATAAGGATAAGCTATAAGGACGAAGTTGAACAGCAAAGTAACAAACTATGTTTTATGTAGGCTTATATCTTAAAGGAAGAGAGAAATATCCTAGTCATCTATTTTGCACTTATTTACCAATACTGAGATATTCCATATGAAGCATCATGCTTACTCACTTCTCAACCTTTTTCTGAGTGTGAAGGAATATTTGGGTATAGATTAACAGTCTTAATTTTCAGGAACAAACTGGTTTTGTGGAATCGCTGTATTACAAAGGATGCGTTAGCATGTCAGGTTTCTGAGAGAGAGGAGCATGTGCATAATTGTTCAGACATTTAATCATTAAGTACTTAATAAATAGAAGAAAAACCATTCTTCACCTCTCACAAAGTTACCTTTTTTAAGAGAAGCACTTAGCTGCAAAAGCAAGAGGTCTAAATGGACACTGCCATCAAGTAACTAGGCTATCATTCGATGTACTATCATCAAGAGGATTTGGGTCTCCATATTCAAACAAAGGAGGCTGAATAGGGAGAGAGCTTTTTCAAAGCAGTCTCTGCAGAATATATAGGGGTCTGGTTAACACTATCTCTACAGTATGTCATAAACACGATTCATGTAAAACTCTTAGAGAAGATGTCAGAAAGAAAAAATACTTCCTTCTCTCTTTCTTTTTCTAGTTCTACTTTTTCCAATGGAGTAGTCCAAGTCTTCATTTGACAACATTTTTGTTCCTTTTATTTATGTAAATGGCTCACACATTACTTACCTGCGCATTTTAGAAATGAATGCTCAAAGTGGTATTAGTGACCTATTGATTTTTTTTCATATCATTGAGTATATGGTTCAAAACATATTGTGAAAAGGGAACATCTTCAGAATTGTCAAATTTTTTTCTTCATGTTTGGGATATATGATGTCATGAGTCATAGGATTATAGAATAGTTTGGGTTGGATGGGACCTTTGAAGGTCACCTAGTCCACCCCCTCTGCAATGAGCAGGGACATCTTCCACTAGATCAGGTTGCTCAGGGCCCTGTCCAATCTGACCTTGAATATTTACAGGGACGGGGCATTTACCACCTCTCTGGGAAACCTGTTCCAGGAGTTCACCACTCTCATTTTAAAAAATAGCTTTTAGGAGGATCTCTTCCATGAGTTTTCCAGGCACAGAAGTTAAGCCGACAGGTTGATAGTTCATGAATCGCCTGTTCTACAATTTTAAAGATGGGTACAATTTTTCATTTTTTTCCAGTCATCTGTGATTTCAACTGACTGCCATGATTTTCAAGTATGATGGAGAGTGGCTTGGTAACTACATCAGTCAATTCCCTCAGGACTCTGGGATGCATATAATCAGGTCCCGTGGATTTAGGTACATTCACGTTCCTTCACGTGGTCATGAATCTGGTCTTTACTTACAGTGGGAGGGACTTTGCTCCTCAAGTCCCTGTTTTGCAGTCCATTCACTTGAGAGCTGTAGGAAGAGACGTTGCCATCGAAGACTGAGGCAAAAAATTTTGTTGGGTACCTCAGTATTATCCCAACCCATTGTTACCTGTCTGACAGTCTTGCTCATCAGGGGTAATTGCCTTCTTTGGCCTTTCTTTTCTGTCTGACATACCTGTAATAGCCCTTCTTGTTATACTTGGGAACTCACTCCTTACCCATCTAGGCATAGGTTAAAAGAAAGAAGACCAATTTTTGATAATGAGTTTATTGGAGACAAGAATTAGTACACAAACATCTTCTATTTTTCTAGGGATCTGAGGACAAGCTGGGTAAAGCAGTGGTCTTCTTTCTGGGGAAGGGTGGAAAGCATCTTTATCCACCATGTGTCTAAGAACCTCATCAGATATCGATCTGTATCTTGTTCAAGTATTCATAATGAGTTTATGTTTTCATCTAAGGTGCTCAATAACCCAAATCTTCCATTTTAAAGAACAGTACAAAACTAACTGCCTCACTCTTAGTATCTAACACTGTGGTACAATGGCAGGAGAACACATGAAATGAAAATGAGGGAGAGTCACTTTCCCTGGAGGTATTTAAGAGGCCTCTGGATCTGGTGCTGGGTGATAAGGTTTAGGGGTTAGAGTGGTAGATGTGTCCTGGTTTCAGCCAGGACGGGGTTAATTTTTGTAGTAGCCAGGAGGCAGCATGGCTAGGACCTGAGGGTTTTTCTATACCACCTCACACAATCATCCAGGAATGGGGAAGGGGTTCCTTCTAGGTCAGGGTAGCATGGCAGGGCTCCCTTGGTATAGTGGTGAGCATTTGCATGTGAATCATTTGCCTCTCTTATCACTTTTGTTACTAACAACCCATGACAGTAGCAGTGGCACCTATATAGAAGAAGAAATCCAAGAAAAAATCAGTTAAGCTAGTGAGGGATGAAGAGGAAGTGAGGCCCTCACAACAGGAGGTAGACGCAGAGGCATAGATAGTCACCTGATCCCTATCCCCGAGTGAGCAGACATGGAAAAAGATTTCAGCTACGATTTGGGTGAGCCTTTACTGACCTGGCTGCTCTAATGCTAAGATATTGTCACCCATGACATAAACTACATGGTAGTGAAGACAAGCAATTGGGATCCCTGTCCCAGTACGCAGTCATTGACAAGGGGATTGGGAAAAGTACAGAAACTCTCAGATTCTGGAGGTGATTCCTGTCAAGAGTGAGGGAAAGGCATTTTCTCAAGGATGGTCTATTGTTGCACCAAGTTGAATGGAACACCATGGAGCAAGGTATCCAGTACCTGAGAGAATTAACTATGCTAGAGGTACTCTATAAGGATTCAAAAAATGATCAATCCCCTATAAATGCAGACGAAGTCACCTGATTGTGTACACAAACCATGCGGCAGAACATTCTAGGGGGTGAGCCATTGCCATATGCCAACTTCTTGGCAATGACATCATGGAAAGAAGGAGAACAAAGAGAGATCATCTGGTTACCAAACTCAGCTATATGAAGAAAGTATCTCTTTCCTGATACAGGACTGCATCTTGTCTGTGGAAAGACTGTTCAAGGATCTCCAGAAATTTAAAGAAATGTCCCACGCCCCACCAGTACAGAACAGAGTCTCTGCTATTGCGAAGAGGTGCCCCCCTGTTCGAGATCATCTAGAATCCCTCTAAACCACAGAGAGAAATGAGATCCTCCAGATCACAGGTTTTCTTTTAAAACAGGTAAGAATAATGGTTCTCCATTGACTGCAGAGGAAGTCAAGAAAACTAAATTAGGCTACACACTAAAATTTTGGATTTCTTAATTTACGTGAGATTAATCTCTTCCCATGAGTGAAAGACTTCTTAAAGACTCTTTTTAGATAGTGAAAAAACTAATATCTTTCTGTACCAGAGATATTATTAGGCCAAGTTAATATTCGTCAAGTTATTTTCATCTTATTATCTTGAAGGTATTGTCAAAACCCAACCTGCACCTACCATACCACAAATGCAATACTATCACAAGTTGGACCAATATGTATTACTGAATAGGTTGTTAATACATGAATAAAGTAAAAATTGCATATTTTAAAGTTTATCCTCCCTTTCTATATATTAGATAGTTAATAATGAACTACAAAGCTTAATAGCAAACTATATCTATGTCAGCGTTTTTATGAGTGGATTTATTCCCCTTTAAAATATCTAACAGACTTATATTAATCACAACTCCCCCCCCCCCCTTTNTAAAAATTCTCATGGAACTGGCAGATATGACACTACCTGCAGAGAACCTGCACCTCCCCAAAAAGGCAGATAAAATTGAGGTAGGACACTGTAGTGATCTCACATGGTGCTTATGTTTAGGCAATGGAACCATGCTATTATGAACTACCACATGACTGAAGTAATGGAAGACCTGATGGAATTATAAAGCATTTTCTGAACATATCAAATGTGCTTTGTTTTGCCACAGTCAAGCTCAATTTTTTACTTTCTTTCTTTGATTATTCAATTAAAATATTTATATTGGCAATTAAAACCCAAAAATATTTGGTGTGTCTGATTAGCAACAATGACCCCCCATGAGCCAAAATTATCAGAGCACGGATTATCAAATACAGCCTGAATTTACAATCATTTTTTGCACATAGTTAATAAGTAAAGGAACATAGTTAATGGTAAAGGAACATCCACCCTTTAAATCACTGATGAAATATGCCTGTAAGGTTAGTTGTGGAGTATTTGCAAATGATACGTATTTGTATGATAAGTACACAGCTACGGAGTACTCTTTCCCACGGATTGGACAGAACATTTAATGCAGAATCCTGCCTTTGATGCAATAATTGTATCACCTGAAGAGATGAAAGAGAATGAGCTTTACCTGAGGAGACATGCAAATGGTACAGGTTCTGGTCCTAATTGCTAATGTATCAATTTTCATTGCAAAATTCAGAACAGAATGTTTGCAGTACATCCTCTGAGGTTTTGTCAAGTCCTATTTTAACTTATTTACAATATTGTCCTGGGAAAATTATTCCATGTACTGACATATACATTCATATACAACACAATATGTAGCCACATGCTCTGTTAGTCAGGAGCTACATTCAATCTTCTTATTAGCTCTTATACTGTATGTTGAAACACTAGTGCAGTGGACATGTTGCTTAATTGCTGTCTAAGTCCTAATAACCTCAAAGAGAATAAGAGCAGCTACTGGCAATTTAACAGCACTAACATCGCAAGATGAATCTAGGTAATGGATATAACATGTGAGGGACCAGTGGGCTAATTTACTTAAAACAAAATGTGATTAAATGGTCTGAATACAAAATATCTTCTGCAGGTCAGGTACTCCTATACCATGTGACAAACTGTTGGATGGATGCCCAAACCAGCTCTGGAAAGCTAGTATTTCTAAACTGTCAGTTCAGAAAACAGATGTATTATAGCCTGTAGCAAACTTTGCATTTTCTGAGGCAAAGGTGAGTCAGAAGTACTGTATTAAAAGAGTTGCTATGAAGCTCTGAGGAATGTGATCAAAATAAGTTCCAAGTGGAGAAATAGAGGAAATAGGAAATACTGAAGGATGATTTGTCTGACATATTTAGATGCCTAACTGAGAAGAGGAGGATTGTACCCTACAGTGCCTATTTATTGCCTTGGAGTATGGGTGAACTATATAGATATAAAGATAAATCTGGCATGATTCATTTGCACGCAGAAAGGAATCTTGTGCCAGTCAAGACACTCTAGAGTATCTGCACAACAGTTCAGAGATGTGACACACAGCCTTAGAAGGGCCAGTTCCCTTCTACTGTGATAGCCACAGGGCAGATGGAAGATCTAGAACATCTCAGCTGGTATTATTAGCCTCTGTTGCAAAAGTAAATTCAACCCCACAGTGTAGGTGTGAGAAAATGAGATTGTACACATCCATATCTCAATATCTGAATGTGACTATCAACCTGAGGGCTCTATTTCCAAACAGTCATTATATTCTACTTCCTTGTAGGGGAAGGGATTTTGTTATTCAAGAATCTTAGTGTAATTTCTATCCTAGATTAGTGTCAGGTGCTGCTGCTGAATATGTACTCGGCCGTGTTTTAGTTGAGAGAGTTGGGAGAGATAAACACACAAAAATCCAGTGCCTTTTGCTGAGTTTTTCTTGACTCCTACATCCTGCAGTGATTTAGTATCTGAAATTTAACTTCAACAGAGTTTGAATTTAACACAGAGACAGGTGAGGCCTGAAACCATATGAAAACTAATATGCCTTCTGGTACATGTAGCACAAAGCAGCAGATGAAGAGAAGGCTGCATTCTAGCTAACCTTATTACCTCCCACTTGGGACTGATATTCTCCGTTTTCTTCTGTATTTTACTGGGTAAAATGTGTGTCTCTGCATTGTGGTTTTTTAAAGTGTTTTGATGGGATCATTTTTCAGATTGGAACAATGCTAAGATTGAATTATAAGCCTTCTCAACTGAATAAAGTGCCCAGAATTCAAGTGTAAAAGAACAGGCATGGAAAAAATGGCTCAACTCAGGCCTGGAACATGCAGAACTAAAAAAACCTTCTCAGCTCTTTGTAGAAATCTGGATTGTCTCTTCACTAAGTACTTGTTTCTAGGAACTTTTTGCTGAAAAGCAGTACAAAGGAGATGGACTGCAACACACGACTGTATACTTTATCAGTCCCACCGTGTCCAAAGAATATATATCCTTTACCTCCATTTATTAAAACCAAAAGACTTCCCCAATTCAAAGAAAATCATTAGCGGGGATGAGAGATTTTTATTTATAAACTCTGATTTAATTCCATGTTAATACAGTCCATTGTACTTGATCTAGGCAGTGACAGTGAGCTGGGCAGCTGTCTCCTCCCTCTGCTAGCAATACTACTAAATGCTTCATGGGTTGATTTTGCCTCTGTTCTCTGTAAAATATGAATTATACTTATTTCTCTTCCAAGTGAGTGGAAACTGGAGATAAAGATTAAATTTTGCGTGTTTTTTCATCTGAAAAAAGCAGAAAATGCTTGTATGTGTAAAGCATTTCCCTTTGAATACAAATAGAGAGGCTCTTCACTTACTAGTAAATAATGAGGAAAACGTAAAAAAAGTTTATATAGAATATTAAAAAAAATCACAGTAGTTCTATTGAGAAAATGATTCCATTAGTGGTCCTGCCATCTAGGAATGAAGTGTAATCATTATCTGTTTATGTCAATCTTAATGTGGGTTGTATGTTCATAATGCAGTACTTCAACCTCCTTGTGTTTTAATTGCTGTCTGAGAATACCATGCAGGATTTTAGCTTGAGATCTACTGTGTGTTGCCAACATTTCCTTAATTTACTGAGACTTATAAAAGTAAGACATAGTTAAGTTGGCATGATTTCTCTGCGACTACTATATGGTGGCTACGTTTTATCATTTTACTTTCCTCTAGGTGCTTACACACTGACTGCTTTAATAAATATTCTAGCAATTTACTAGCTATTGAATTTAAACTTGCTGTTCTGTAATTTCCTAGATTGATTCCTTTGCTGTTTTAGTGGAGGCTATCCAATATTTTAGGGATCCCATTTCCCAGAAAGGAAAATGTAACACTCTGAATGCTCTTGCATATCACCTTTTTTATCTCAGGTGTACTCTCATGATTCTCTAGTTTCAATTTTAGAATATCTGTTCACGGTGTCAACCTCTGCTGTAGTTCTTGGTCCTTGCTCCTTTTGAGTTACATTTTAATCCAGAAAAATTCCATTGAAATACCTTCAGTCAGTCTAAATTGCCTAAACACCTGAGAAGAAAATGAAGCCTTAGGAGCTCTGGGTATGAAATTCTTACTTCACTTAATTGAGTAAAGTGGGGTCACAAACTCTGAAATATGACAGCATTTGCCATTCTTTGTGGCGAACTACTTGTTTAATTTGCTTCTACATTGCATAGAATGTAAATAAATAATAAATAAAAATTAAATAATATTTTTTATATAAAAACTTTCTGATGGACAGAGTATTTCTTTACAATTAATATCAGAGATAAAAAGTTGTGGTTCAGTTAAATGCATCTATATTCCAAGTGACTACCTTTTTTTTACACCTCTGCTCCAGGGAAAAGAGGCTTGTACCAGCTGCTGAGTAACAGAAGGTGATGAAAGGTTTAACACTCATAAAATACTTCTGTAAGGACATAACCTTATAGAAAAATCAGGGGAAAAAAAAGAGACATTTTAGGTACCTACTTATTTCTATATTCCATTACAGGTGTCAGCTACTGGTTAGTACCGGAACCTGCCAAGATTTTCCACGTTTCCACACACTCAGTAAATACTGAGTTCCTTAACCATGGACTTCCTTGAACTGCATCCCTGTTTGGTAAGCCCTATAGAGCTATTCTTTTGTTTGGAAGCGGATTCAAGAGTCCAAAAGATAATGTAACCAAAAGCACTCACTGTGAGAAAAGCTTCTTTCAGAAAAAATTCTCTTAGCATAAAATCCTTCTTCTTATTATCAACAAATTCAGAAATGGTCAATTAGGAAGAGGAAAGCAGAACCTTCCAAAAAAATCAAAGAATTATTTAGATGTGTGATATTGAACTTCCTCCAGTTGTATCTAATTTTTCTTACCTCATTCACTAGTATATTCAAATGTGTGTGGATGCAATGATAAATCTTATACAGATTTGTTGTTTCTAAGGCATATAACATTAGAATAACCTCTCTTATGTGATTATTGTCTTTTAGGAGCAGTTTTGCTGCCATACAAAATGCACAGAGCTAAAGATATATGTGGAATATTTAGGGAGTGAAATCTATGCGAGAACTATGTTTATTTATTACCAGATATTTTTATTACAATTGGCTTTTGTGGTTGTGCCTTTGGCCTGTTCACATTTTCAGTGCTTCAGTAAATATTTGTAGCCCTATCTCTTATGTAAGAAGTTGGAGAAGAGAAGGAAAATAAGAGAGTTTAGTACTCACTCTTATATACCACTAAAACTCTTCCTCATCAGAAACAGACAAAATTTTTTTTTCTCTCTGAGGAGCCTCTGGATGACAAATTTTTGCAGGTGTTTTGACTTCAAACATATGTTAGAGCTGAACAATGAAGATTTTTAATGATGTCTAATTTGGAAATAAAAATATCCCAAGGTCCATGGTATTAATTTACTAAGAACATACAGAGGCTTTATTTTTTTTAAAGAAGTTTAGAGACACAATTTGCATTAATCATAGTTATAATTACAAGAGAAAAATAAGCATGTAATTAGTGATCGACAACATGTTGGTTTTTTGTATCTAAATGTTCATGTCTGCTTGGTTTTGATGAAGAATGTTAGAGTTAAATGAAAAAGAGATGCAAAAGTGAAAAATAATTTTGTTAATAAAATTTAGAAGGATATATTTTATTAAAGTAAAAAAAATAAGAGGAGATCTGGCCAAATAATTATCAGAAGAGTCTGAATTTTCTGTTCTCTAATATTTTATTTATTTACTGAAAGAGATGACAGGAAGAGACAGATCCTGGGATAAACAGGAGTTTCCTGGAAGCAGTCACAGTAGCAGAACAGGCTCTATTCCCTTCAGTTTCTCTTTTAGGAATGAATGGAACTGTTTTGAGAAGCCCTTCCTAGACCTCAAGCAACAAGCTCAAGCATACTTTTCATTTGTGAGAGACATATGTGAAGTAATTTAGATTGGGATGATGGGTCCACACCATCTTAATTTTCACTTATAGTAATAGTACAGGAAAAGAAACAGGAAAAAAAAAGAAAAAAAAAAGGAAAGAGAAAAAGAGGAAAAAAGGAAAAGAAAAAGGAAAAGAAAAAGGAAAAGAAAAAGGAAAAGAAAAAGAAAAAGAAAAAGAAAAAGAAAAAGAAAAAGAAAGAAAAAGAAAAAGAAAAAGAAAAAAAGAAAAAGAAATGAGACATCAGGGGAGTGCAAGTCTAAGCTGCATGCTAGTGCCAAAAGACACAGCAGCATCTCTCTCAACTTGCTAGGCTTGCCAAATTCACTGGAGTAATGTCCATTATAATAACATCTTCCAGCAAGCAGCAGTGCAGGGTTGCTGCTCTCTGCCAAAACAAGGCATCAAGTCCTTAGAACAGTATGACTCACATGTAGGTTCTTCCCCAAACACACAAAAAACCCAATCACTCCCTCAAAAACTATCACACAGGAAAACAAAGGAAGCGCACAAAGTTCTTGTGTTTTCTTCATTTGTAAAGCATGTAGTGAAGATACTGTACACAATACAGGACATTTTATTTAAAAAGTTCTTAACATTTTATCATATTCTTAGTGAAATTCATTGCTATGTAGATCTAAAAGCTGGCCCCTTAGTTACCTTACTGTAATTATACCTCGTAATTAAATGAGCAATTGATTTGCCATCAGTGATAAAAAGGACTCTACATAAGCACGAGTGAGCTCATGCTTATTGTAAGAAAACATTTGGCAGATAACACATCTATTCTGCATGACCAGAAAATGCTCTGCTCATGGCTCCAAGATCCTTTAAGTTGGTATTTTACCAACAGCCTGCTGATACCTATCTTTCTTCAGGGTTACACTCTCAGTCTGTCTGTGGCAGCCTTTTTTAGTTTTATCCTATATGTTTGTTGGACATCTGAGGCCTTTCCACGATTTTGCAGTTAGTGAAAAGACAAAGAATCAGCATCTTAATTTTCAATCACTAAGGTGTAAATGAAGCATGGTTTGATAATCCTTTTTTTCCCCCCAATGATATTTTTATGCATTTTTTCATTAAATGATAATTTTATAAAAACTAGAAAAAGTGCAGAGACTGGATCTCAGACCAGTGATCTTCAGACTGGTCTCAGAACTGGCAGCCTTGAAGTCACAGAGATGCAGTTCTGAGTGAGCATTTAATTTTTTAGGTAATGGTGATGGTAAATCGTAAACTCTCAACTAGGAGAGCCTCACATAATGATTTTCATGGTGCTAGAGCCTGGACAAAATAGTTATATGAATAGTTTTGAGACTAGAAACTTCAAGTTATAAGTAAAGTTACATAGATTTGGTTTCTGGTTGAAGGCATTGTACTCATTTAACTTAAAGATAACTTGTTTGCTGATAACCAGGATTCAAGTATCATTTCAATTAAAGGTAAAGCAGGAAAAAAAAAAAAAGGCAGCATAATTTCTAATATGGTCAACACTTGGACTTCCAAATATGAAACATATTTCTGTTTCTTAATAATCATATGGCCTTTTCTGCTTTTGCTCTGAGACAAAATATGATTTCAATCATTAAGTGAAATTCAAAGTCAAAACAAGGTGAAAAATCTGTAAGAAACTGCCTTCTTGTACAACCCAAACCTGACAATTTTTCTCGGTCCTTACCTTGGCACAAGCTTCTCACATCTATGCAAACCATGTTTGAGAAATTATCAAGTCACAGAGTTATTAAGTGAAGTCATCTTGTGTTTACTTTGCATATATGGAAATATGCTTCATCAGATGAAAAAGTGGAAAATAAACCAGACGAAGTGCCTCCAGATTAAGCATCCTGTTGTAACTACTGATGTGTATTTTAAAAAATTTTTATTTCTATTTTCTATATGACGACATCTTAAAAATGCAAGTTACAAAGCTAGAATTCTTGCCCATTATAGATGTAGTAATAACTTTCTAATTAGAGAATTCATTGCTACACTGCATAATCAGCTTGTTGAAGACATGCATTATAGTAAAATAAAAAAACAACCACTGAATAGCAACATAGCTGTCCCATTAAAGTCTTGATTAACTTTATAACAATAATGCAATATCATTATACTTTCATAAATTAGAAGACAAATTGGATATATATCAAGCAATGCTCTTGTTTCTTTAGAAAAGGATGCATGTTTAATTTAAAGTAAAATAACTCCAATGACATTAATTTCTTAAGTAGGGGGTAACATATATAAACACTGCACAAATATATAAACTAAATATTTCAATGTCTCAAGCATATTATGTAAAGGTTTCAAAGAAAGCTATAATATACAGCATAAATCACTATATATATACATATATACATATATACATGTCATATAAATGACATAGGGTAACATCAAAAGCAGTAGATATGACCAATGACAATTGAGATTATCTATTTCAGATAGGCTGACCTATCCAAGCTGAGTCCCACTGCTCCTGTTTGGTCAGCAGGCACCTTTTACCATCTGCTTTACTTATATTGGCTCACTCTTTTCTATCATTATATAACAGACATACGGCCAGATGGCTATTTGGATCCAAAATGCAGCCTGGAAATCATAGAATTTTCAAATTCAGATTAAAAACTCAGATTAAGTTATGAGACTTTAAAACAGGACAGTAATGATAGCTAAACATACAGTTTGTATGGATATTTATTAGTAAGAAATCAAAGATTGGCTTCCATATAGCAGAATTTTATATCTAATACCAAAATAACTGAACCTAGGGAAAAAGTTCTTAAAGACAATCTCAAGAAGATTCTATATTTTGCTTTTAGGCTCAAAACTCCTCTCACCCTGGAAAAAGAACTCTACATCATTGCTCTGTAACTATTCCAATAATATCTTTGAAACTATATTGCACAATATCAACTCAGAAGTTGAATAAAAAAGTGTTTTTCTTACAATCATTAGATAATAATCAACCAGTCATTTAAAAGACTGTGCACTGAAGTTCAGTCTCAAAGAGGCATATGACCATAAGAGAAAGACTGCATATATGAAAGGAAGCCTGGGTCGAAGCCCCAGTCTGTATCTGAAAGCCCACAAGGCTGGCAATTAACTTTAAAATTTAGCTAATAAATATTTGTCCACTGGTGCTTCTATCCCCAAGAGAGCACAGAGTTCTAAAGTTTGATATGCTTTCTATTATGTTTACATGATATCTCATATATAGGATAGAAGGAAGTTCCCAACTTTCATCTTGTGTTAAAGTGAATCTTTTTAAAGGAGAAAAGAAAGCATTTTGTCAAGAATTTCTTCAAGAAGAAATCTGTTAAACTGGAAATCTGAATCACATTAGAGTAATAAAATATCTGTTAGCTATTTTTTTTTGTTGTCCCTTTCCCAGATTGTTCTGCAAAGCATTAATTCTGCCTTATCCTTGGAGAAATCATTTGGGTTTTTTTCCTCCTTGCTTTCAGCTCATAGAGATATCTTTGGGAGAAATTTTGTTGTTATTTAGATTTTTTTGGAAGTGTTACAGAACAGAAACCATGAGCTAGCTAAAAGCAATGGGATTCTAGTGAATAAGATATCAGTATCCTAATCATTTCACAGCCTAAAGACAACTGCAGTGAAGCCAACAAAAGAGCAAGTAGAGCCTGCCAATAAGCCAGATGCTACTGTTGAAAAGGAAATTTCTACGGCTTAACATCTGGGCACTGTGAATATCTTTCAGAAATGAAGGAAAGAACTATTCTACACCGAGATACAGAAAATGTGTATTAAAACATGTTTCACCAGCACATACTCTTATTAGAAAAATACCATTAGAAGGTGTTTATTTTGTAGCTGGATTTGTTAAAAAGAGAAGGAATGTAGAAAAACATCCTCTATACTTTAAAGCAGCCCTTGTGCTCAGTTTGAGTTAGCAAGAGTGGTTGATAGAAATCTTGAAATCAATATGGCAGCTCATGTGTGGGTATCACATATTTGATTTTATTTGACTTAGTTGTAAGCATGGCTTTACTTGCAATGTTAATGCATCTTCTACAGGTCATCTGGAGATGTTTTTTTCCTAGCAGTCCCATATTGGATGCAAGCTTTATCAAAGGTGCTGACTAAAACAGTGATTAAATGAATGCTGCACAAGGTAATTTTGATATGTCTTTCTGTAAGGACTGTAGCTTGAAGATTTTTTTTCCACCTGTGTAGGAAGAGAGGGAATGAGATTTTGGGCATAAAGATGGATGTTACATTGCATTGGCCATCTCCTCCAACAAAAAGAACAAGCGGATGGGGTGCCTGTATATTTGACACTTCCCAGTCTGTTAAAAGAACAGTTCAAGCAAACTGGCACAGGCTTTCCATCACCATAGACCACACTTTGAATAAAACTTTTACAGAAACATGAAATCTTAACAAGCCACAATTTTGTCCAGATAGAGAAAAAGTTCTTACATGAAGTACTTAATTAACTTCTCATTCACGATCGATTTTATGTGGGAAGCAGAATAGTGGCAACAGACACTATTATGAAATTCTGGTGTAGCTGAGCCACGGTCTATTACCATTGTCATTGTGGCATCACCAACATTACCATGATGCCTTAGGGTACACAAACCTGGAGTCATATCTTTTATGATTCTAGTTTTATGTCTAGACTACTAACACCTACATTCTATATCATTATGTAAAAAACAAGAGTTCTTAAATTTATGCATTAATCTTTTCACATTAGAAGGGTGTCTGATAAAGCAAACAGTGCAACGTTACCTTTTTTCAAATGAGTAGAAATGTATCAAGAACAAATGATGTCTAGTTTCCAAGTAAGACTTTTATAAAATACTGACCAGGGAAAAGAAAATTTACCACAGTTCAGAAATAATGCTCATAGCCTTTATTTTCACATCATAGCCACAATTTCAGGTCTCAGTAATTTTCTTCTTTTCTCCCTTGGGTAATATTTTACAGTCATTGACCCTAGAACAGTCACTATTTATTTGCGTTTTTTTTTCTAGTGCAACATACACAATTTCATGTTTCCTGTAGTGTCTTTGAGAAACTTAAAACCAAGTAGAAGAATAGGAAAATAGTTCCCAAACGCTGAAAGAAGCTGAATAATTTTAAAAACCTCAAACCTTAAGTGGGCTGCAACAGCTTGTGTATCCTGTGCTCAGAAATTGCTGGTTTAACTCACAGAACTCTTGTAAAACCATTGCTAGATGTTCCATATAGGAAATATCCCCAAGCTAAACAAGCTGTGCTACAAAATTTTCTTTGTTATTATTATAATACTTTTATTATTTATTAGAGTATTTTTATTAATAATACTTTAGGTCATGCAACCCTGTGTCAGCCCACTGAATTGTGCTTGGCTGTTAAGATGATAGAATCCAGTCCCACAATTCTTGACCTTGGTTACCACACACCTTAGGTGAGGAATCTGACTGGTCTATATGAGGCAATTGACTACTAGTCAAATTTTAGAATTATGCTATGTTTGTGGCTTTTAGTTCAATTATAGATCTTCATTGAAGCCTCTTGGAAGTACCTATGGTAGGCTGGAAAGACCAGGTAAGAACTACAACATGCTACTTGTGTAAATATGAAAGAAAATCCAACCATTAAGACTTAATGATTTCTATAAGGTTTGTTGTTGCATCAAATAATATTTCAATGTACACTGTTTATATTTAACAGAATTAAATTTTTATTCATTCACTTCTAAATGCTGCTTCCATTTTGTAGGCTCTGTCATTTGCAGCAGATGAGTAAATATACTTACATGACTTTGAAACTACCCTATTTCTGACTGCAGTTTTTTTACTACTATGAATGACTTTCACAACAGGAACGCAGGCCAATTTAAAGTCCAGGCACCAAGCAATTTGAGATCCACCAGCTTTATGCAGTAATATAATTATTCCCTCCGAGGCTCTTAATTGTATTCATCACACCATGATTTCTGCACAAATTAAGCATGCATTTACTGCTATATATAACTTGCTTTGCAGTTAACATCCTGGAAACAAATTTCAAGGAGATAGAATCTTGAACTTAGTCATCTCATGAAATCACTAGTTTCACTGCTAGGAAAAGTCACTTACACTGTAAGGTTATTATATTTTTACATCGTCAAATCATATACAGAGAAGCAGTGTAAAAAGAGTGTGATAAGAAGATCACAAAACTTATACAAATACTTTGTTCAGTCTTAAAATGTTAAAACCCATAGCAAAAATACCTTTAGATGTATTTTTAAGACACATAGCAAAAAAAATTAACACTATCAAAAAACTTTGCTGTCCATAGAAGACAAAATGGCTGAAATTCAGATTCAGAGCAATTATGATTGTTATCACATATAGATATGTGTGCATATGGATTTATGAATGTGTGTGTGTGTACCCTTCCGACCTTTTACTTTACTAATTTTATAAAAAATCACACATTTCTACCAGTGTTTCAAATAAAAAAACCCCAAACCTTATAGGACTTCACATAATTGTGCAAGTAACGAATGTATCATTTGTAGGAAGTTATTAAATGAAGAATGTATTTGTGTGAACATTTGATCTTCCCTGTATAGGGATATATCTACTCTGTTAGCCAGGTAATTCTGAAATACATGTTTTTGCGATTACATCACAGCAGTGTTGGTCTATGTGAAATCAGAATAACCCAGTATATTTTTTTTCTTGCTAAACTATTTTCTTGAGAGGGTGAGATAGGCGAATGAAAGGGAAAACAAAGTCTGATGCTATGCCTATTAAAATGTGATAGATATGAGAGCCTAGACATTCCTTTTTTATTTTACTTCACATTGTTTTCTTTCTGTGGACATTTCTCTACACCTGCAGTTGTAGAAGATACTCCATCAAGAAAAGAAGGAAGAAACAGCATACTGAGCATGTGATCCATTTCCACCCTTCCATACTCATTCTTCTGGGATTTTAAATTAGAGTACCATTTTGATATGTCTGTAAATCGCTATAATTTATATTGCTATAATTGAAATTGCTATGGTTTAATTATAATTATAATTTATAAAAATTATATATTGTATAAATTGTCCTGTGTCCCAAAGAATTAAGAAACAAGACTTTAGCAAGATTCAGAGTTATTGTGTGTGGTAGAAATATCCAGAGTTAATGTCAGAGTTAATGGCCAAAAGCAATAACAAAAAAAATGGAAAAAGAAAAGGTCTGTGATTTGAATTGGCCTCTACATATTGAAGGTCAAACCAGAGAACCTCTCTGAAGTGTGAGTGGCTGGTGAGCATCAGGAAAGCAATACTGGCTTAATACAATTAAGATGGTGACTCTTACATCCTTGCAATATTATTTTCTCTTACTTCCATCATTTTTCCTCCTACTTTTCCTTTATTGTTTTTCATATGTTTACTGTGTCAATAAACCATAAACTCTTTCAGGGTTTATTCTGTTTGTATTTAGTGAAATTGTAACCACTGATGATTCTAGTACAATGCTTACTTCCTATTTTAATTGCTTGAGGTGCCAGTAAATTAATGAAAATATCAAATATATTCATAATCAGCACAGCTCAATAAAGGCTTAACTTGGCCTTGGTGTCTGACTAGACTCAAAGTCTAAGGTCATAAGAATAATTTCTACTTTTAGAAGAAGCCCTAATCTCCAATGTCAATGAAAAACATCTATTGACTAATAAAATTAAATTGGATATTGCCATGTGTAATGTCAGCAGAATTGCACTGATATACTGAGAGATCAGATATCTCATCTCACCATGCATACATGATAATTTAGAAATATTTCTGTGTTTGTTGCACACATGAGGGAGAACCTTTGTTAGAAAACTGGGAAAATTCCCTTGAAGATCTGTAAGCCATTTGCCTGACTAAGTCCTAAATTTGAAGTTTCAATAGCCTACAGGGAGCACCTCCCTCACAATTAATATACCTAAGAATTATGGGAACAGCATGGAAGTGACTTGGAATGTTATATCACGGCCAAGGGACTCTTTAATTTAATGATCTCTTTTAGCTGCAGTTCATATGTATGAATCCTCTACCCTTCAGTCTGATATGAGCATTCTCTCAGAGCATTGCACAGTGTGAATGAGCAGATAGCATTTCTATATTTACAGTGCAGAAATGGTCCTTCAAAACCCATATAAGATACCAGGCCACCAATTAATGAAAAACATAATCTTTAAGCATAGAGAAAAAAAAAAACAGCAACAAATTTTTGCCAAAATATAACAACCAGTCAGCAAAAGTCTATTTACTGGCAATGAAAACTGTCAGCCCTTTAACCTCGCCAAATGAAGCCTCTTCCTCAACAAACCTCAACTCTCTGCATACATCTGCTCAACAAGACTGGCTTTTCAAAAATCTGATAAGGGTAAAACTTTTAGGTTATTCTTGAACAAGAAGGAAGAGAGCTACAGGAACGTTATGGAAAATTAAGCAGTAGCACTCTTTTTGCTCCCATTTTGACTTGTCTTCTCATTAATTGGAAGGACTGGTAGGACTGGAAAAAATTCTTCTCCTAAGTACGTTGCTCAAAGCCATTTTGAACCTCAAAAATAAGAAGCAGTACTCCAGCATTCTCCTGGAAAGAGGACATAGACACTTACATAGAAACTTGTAAACCAGTTTCTTTATACGCCCTTAAAAATATTATCTAAAATAGAATGAAACTCACTTCTATTTTTCTCCCTCAGAACAATGTCTTCTAAATAAATCCTGAGCTGGTAGTGAAGCACATTACAGTAATCCAGTGTAGAAAATCTGAACATGGGCTATCAGATTCTGCTTCTAAGAAAGAACAACAGACTCAGTTACTGCTGCTGTTTGTTTACATAAAATGGCTAGGGGTATGTCTTGACACCAAATCAGTCAGAGCTGGCAAATGGCAACGAGTCAGGAGGTGTTGCAGGAGACTTTCTTACTCAGAAAGGGCAAAGTGGCGGCCATGCCCAGGTTTTATTCTTAGCATTCTAACTTAAAACAGAAACACATGGATGCATCCTAAACTAGATACAAATTCCAGCTTACCCAACAGTATTCCTTTACTGACTTTAACCTGAATATTTAACTTAATTTTAATCCAGTCTTTCCAGTTTCAAGTACTTTCCTTGATTCCTCATTCCATGATGAAGATTTTGTCTACTGTTTATTAATATAATAACACTGAAACTCTAACATCCATGAGTATATATATTTACTGGATTGTGAGATATGTAAATGTTACTTGAGTACTTGGATTCCGAGGTCAAACACTTTTAAAGCCCTTACTGGCTTGCTTAGGGTACTGCCACTTCTGCCCAGACCTTCCAGTTTGGATAAAGAGTTTTATTTCTCTCTGATAATTGAGACTAGTTTGAACCTATCAGAGCATTTTCACATCACGGTGTAGTGTATGTTCACACAGCAAAATGAAGAAAAGATTGTAACATGTTGAGTAAATCTGCTTTTCCAATCTAATAATAACATTTCAGGCATGGTGCCCAAGTCTTGACATCTACTATTGGCCAAAGTACAGGCTCCCTGTTCCATGTATGATGTTATCCAAGTTTCTGCTATGTACTGAAGCAAATGTCCTCATTTTCATTTATTTTGTTGCCCTCGTTAAGCAGATAACACCAGACTATCTTTTCTTTGCTCCTTTGACGCTTTATCTATGTGGAGAAAATTAGACTTCTTTATTTTATACACTCTGATTTCTCAAAGTCCTGCCAGATTGAAAGGACACTGTATTTGATATAAAAAAGAAGTCAAAATAGCAGTTTTACTTACATATTAAAATAAATTTGGATCACATCTCTTGTAGAGTCCAATACAGTGACCATCAAGGCTGGTAGATTTCAGTAGCCACTAATCACAGAAATACGGCTTTTTCACACACACAAGTGTACCTGTACATTTGTCACCTAATAAGTGTAGATTTTATCTCAGCAATAAGAGCAATCTGAAGCCAGTTACTTTTAATAGAAAGTATGGCAGAAGTTCTGAGCAATCAGACAAAGCAGCACAATTAATGTAATAAAAAGCTTCAAAAGGAAGTCTGTTGTGTCTGTTTCCCACTTAATCAGCTATAACATCATAAAGGAATTGCAGGCACTATAAAGTCATATGAGAAATATCTCACAGATATTTTCTTTGTTATTGTAGGAGAAAAAGTAATGTGAAAAGATAAGTAATTTTCTCAGGTGCTTCTGACTTTTTCGGTTTTGGGGGATGAAAATCTGGCTTTCATGCTGCTGTTTTTCTCATACCTGCATTCTGACATTAAAATAATAGAGCCAATGAAGTGAACATATTTCTAAATTTCTGTCACACACATCACTCCGTCAGTTAGTAATTGACATAAAGACAGAGTGGCCAGGGAAAATATAAGTGGAAAAAAAGGGATTGGAACAAACAGGATGTGCAAAAGAAGCAGTTTGGAGAATCTGCATCTTGATGGCATGACTAGCTGCATTCCCACTGTACTGCTTAAAAAAATAAAAGAAATCAAATATTCTAGGTCTTGTGGGTATAAGGTGAGTCTGATAAACAGAAACCTTCTAATTTTCTACTTCCAAAGAAAGGTCTATCAAGGTTAATGATGAAGATTCCTGAAGAATTTTGATTGGCACTGAGCAGTAGTTTGGGAAGCATAACTGAAGAAAATGAAACAATAGGCTACTGAAATATCAAGGGAACTGAGAGTGTTAGCAGTGTTCATACAGCATTGTACACCATGGCATCCTGGACATGAATATTCATGCTGCTACGGTTACATATGCTCAAAAGCCTTAAAAAGTTCCCAGAGATATTATTATGCTGTAACTATTAACTTCAGTTAATATGTCCTGAAAAGAACAAGACCTGGGACTACACAAAAGAAAACTTTTACTGACAATACTTGGTTTAGAGAGGAAACTTTTTTATTTGTGCACATGGTTTTGAACTCTGTCGTGAAGGCACGAAAAGTGTTTGGTTGCTTCCTAGAGCAGGACTACATAAGCCATGTTCACATTGTGTTCATTTCTCTTCCCAAAACAATTATTTTGTGAAAGAATTTGAGTCTGAGCTCTGGCCCTGCTTGATCTACAAATAGAGAACAGTTACACTCATAATTCTAATGAAGATATGCATGGATGTGCATAGCTGTAACTGGTTTTAGCTTGCTATTTGGTTGGTTTTTTAATTACCGCTCTGGTTGTTTGTTTGGTTGGTTTTTTGTTTGTTTTGCTTTGTTGTTGCTTTTGTCTTGTGGTTTTGTTTGTTTACTTGTTTGGGTTTTTTGTTTTGGGTGACTCTTCTCAAAAAGAAATTTGTGCAGATGCTAGCCATAAGCAATGCCAGCCTGTAGATCACTGATTGACTCCTGTCCTCTTTTATTTAAAAGCACACTTACAATAGAAAATACTGCTTGGTTAGAAACACAGTCTGTAGTGTGAAAAGGGGAAAAGTAGCACAATCTCTAGAAGGCAGCTCAGAATCATCCCTGCTCGTAGCACTTCCTGATGGCTATTCTCTAGATGACTTCAGTAATGTGCTTCTTGGACTGTTTTTTAGGCACACTTTAAGCACACTGCTGAATATATGAAGAACATCTCTACTTAGTTTACATAATCAAATGCATTTGTTCATGATTGTGTGCAAAAATGACAGATTTTGGCATTTATAATTGTTATAATATATAGACTCTTTCACCGCATATGTGAGAGTCTTATTACTGATTATTTCCAAGTGCACTACAAAGATGTATGATATAAAATTATAACACCTCATGAAGATATTTTAACCAATGCTGAAATACATCTCATATAGATCTGCGGAACACTAAATTAAATAGAAAGCAGTTACTTAAAGGATGGAAAAGTCTCCAGTTTTGTTTTCATGCCTATATAAAACATAGCCCCTCAAAAATTACCCATCTGAATTGATATTCATAAATAATATGTAGCTACTTTAAAAGAGCTGTGTTTGTTTGCGTAGTTGATATAATACATATTTATCAATAGTTAAAGAAGCCCAGGAATTCATCATTTAAAAATAATATTTATAATCTTATTTGTAATAGAATCCTGCCATTATTTGAAAGACATTTCGATAAAAAATACTGTTTAGTTCTACACAATAATCCAAGTCCAAGAACAAGTACATGAAAGACCCATTACAATTTTCTCCTGCTTGCCTCATTAGGTTCAATGTGCAAAGGAGATCAATGACTCCAAGGTGAATTGACAAAGTGTGTATTTTATCTTTTGTTTGTGTCCTACCTTAAGCAGAGTAAAAGATTTAGTTTTTATTTATTTTTTGAAGCACTTCTACTTTCGTTTCTCTAAGTATACCATATTCAGCTGCTTTCACACACTTTCTGTTTTACTAGCAATCTGTTAGTGATCTATTCCTTTCATGTCTCCACATACATATCCTAATGAAATCATTATAACTGAACTGTTTTCATCCTCCTCTATTTCTACAGTATATGGTAGTAATGATCTCATTTTATTTTGATACACTGACATTACAAGTGTCTTTTTCATGCCCCCAAATGTTTGTTTTTTTTTTTTTTGTCTATTCAAATAAATAAATAAATAAATAAATAAATGTATATTTAATTATTCAAATCACACAGCTCTATAATCTCACTTGATGCGAAAAAATTTGATTATCAGATATCGGATACTGATGTGGCTGCTAACATTTATTTTGCTGTGCAAATTACAAGATGTTAAACAGTAATATCTTGAACTGCAGTATGTCAAAGGGAAAAAAAGCCAAACCCAAGAAAAATAAAAAGAGATTTAAGGATGGTTTAGAAGATTTTACTGTTAGAGGGAAAGATATGTCTCATTTTGCATCTTCTTGCATCATAATCCATTGTCAGCCTGCATTATCTTACAATTTAACTTGGAGAACAATAAGTTCTAATCCTATGAATTTATTTTCCATTTAGTCTAAGCACTTAACTGAAATGTGTAAGTCTTACCAAAACAAGGACTGCAAAATAAGTCAAATATCTCTTAGCTGATCACTGTGTGAACAGGGGAGCTTCACTAATTTCTATGTATTCAGGGGACGTGTTTTCTGGAACTTGGGAACAAGTAGAAACTTGAATCACCTTTTTTCTCCAGATGGGCTTTTTTGTTACGCACAGAAGTACTGTTTTCAACTTTGTTGACACTGCTGATCAGCTTTCCACCATTAACTACATATAGTAAGACCTAGGAAAAGAGGTTTTTATTGCTTTTGGTCTTCTCATTTTCCATGGTACATATGGCAATGTTGAAAGGTTCCTTAAAAATGCATGGTTTCCCTGAAGGTAAATGAATAGGGAAGAGGGATTTTCTACCTCTCCCCTCTTTCTCTTCTGTACTTCCCTACATTGGATGATGGGAAGAGCCTGCTGCTTAATGGGAAAATTGCATGGGTTGGGAAAATGGATGAGAACAACCCTTCAGCTGTCATTTGCTGGAAACTATTGCTAACTGATTTGAAATAGCATAGCTCATAGTTTTGATCTGAAATGTCTCAGCTGAGTCAGAAAAAACCTGAACCAAACCATGTATTTCACCAAACAACATCAGTAAACAAGAGTAAAAGAGTATCTTAACATCACAGACATGCTGTATTTGATTAGCTCAATTCCCAGTATTACATTTTTGCCCAGTGCTACTCCCACAATAAAGAGGTTCCTTTGGAAAGTGACGTATTAAAAAGGATATTTGAACCTTTTCTTTCTGTAACACATTTTTAAATAAATTATGTTTTTGAGCCTTCCTTAAGAATAAAACTGGTAGTTTATGCTTGAAGAAATGAAATATCTTCATAGGCCACACACTAGAGACTTGCATGCAGCATAGGAAAAAAGGGGAATGATATATGACCAAAAAAAATGAAAATAAAATCATATAATTTTTTTTCCTTAGAATAAAGAAAATGTTTCAGAGTTCAGGAGGTTTCATGAATTACAAAATCATAAAACAAAAGTACAGGTGAGAATAAAGTATATGAACAGGGACAGGTGCATAGGGCAGCTACTCTCATTTCAGTCTCAACTTTCTCAAAATGTTCAGTACTACTGTATCAGAGAACAAGAGAATTAAATAAGTGTTTACAATTCAAGGGGCTTACTTTCTCAGATTCGTTGTTTGTATGAGAAATACCCATTTTTCAGAGATCAGGGAAATGTTCACATAAGAACTATCTATCTGTTTTATTCTGAAAGACAGAAAAGGTTTCATCAGTACCTGAGTTTATGCTAAACTTCTACAAAGGAATAAAACTTGTTCACTGACTAGTACATTGTCATAACTGAAATTGCTGCCTCAATAGATTACTATTCCATGTGAGTAAGTGGAACAGATCCAGGACTATGTTTTTTTACTACCAAAGAAAGAACTCAGAAGCCTTGTAGCTTTGTAGTATCATCTTATTTTAATAAGAGAAATCTGGTGAGAGGATTAGAAGAGAATGAGTAAAAAAGAAAATATATTGTGCATTGGAAAGAAAATATGGTTTTTTGTTTGAACTTCACGAAGTATTTTACGTGTATGTCAAAAAAACCAAACCAAAGCATTATTTTTCTCATTTATGAAAACAGTAGGATGGTGTACCCTATAAATAAACTGATCTCAGATTTTGTTTGAGGTCAGAGATTTAAACATAATGGGTGTATGAATGATCTAGATATATGTTCTTTATATATAGGCTACGATAAATATATAGATGGTTGTGGTAGTGTAACAGATATTTCTATATTTTTTCTGATTTAGCTATTGTTCTATGTCATCATCTAAGCAAAAGGCATTATATCATCTAAAATCTGGGAATGACATGGTAAGAGCAATGCTGATCAGGACAAAATACTTTGCTTTATTTTCACTTTAAAGGGTGTGAATCTCTCAGTGATATTGTTCGTATAGAGTCCCTTTCAGATATATTCCTCCTACATGCATTATTTCTCCCAATCTTCTCTGGTTTTATACTTTCCCATTTAATCCTTACTTTGTCATTTTACTCATATCTGTGGAACCTTTGGAGTAGAACCCTTTCCTACACCTGACATTTATTAAATACATGAGAAGAGGTAACCGTTTGAGAAAGTGCCTGCCGTAATGAGTGGATGGCAAGTGACTTTAAAATAAATCCTTCTCTTTTCTACAATTTTTATTTCATACATACGTATTTTTGATTCATCCTTACATTTTCTGCATATTAATATTGTGCGTGATTTCTGGAATTTATGTTCAATTACAATGAACTCCTACAATTAAACTCTTCTCACTTCCACAATTACACACCTACGTACTCAATTTCTGCAACTCCTTAAAAGTAAATGTTTAAAAAAAGATGACCTTAGTCCCTCTGGCAAAGGCCAGCTGAATGGAGCTCTTGCAAATTCACAGGGAAGATGGAATTGAGATTCAAGTAAGGCCAACTACAGTTGCACAAATATTTTAATTTCTGAAAGCTCTGTTATTCCGTGCTCATGAATTTGTTCTCCCCCTGTTCAGACATACGGTTTGCATTCAGTTCATTTTTATTTTCGGTGTGAGTCTTTTAATCTGGAAGATGTTTGAACTTCTTCTGCCAAAACACCCCATAATTCTTTAAACCAACATGTTTTAAATTACTTGCAATCAATAGTGTAAAGTGATGAACAGAGTGCTCTTTGCTCAATGGATTTCTTGAATTTTTTTTTTACAGTCTAGGACTCAGAAATGTAGTGATCATGGAACCTTCACCTTGATCTTAAGAGTTTGCAACCTTTGGGTCTCACCTGTTTTACAACAACAGTTCACTGTGGTATTCTCTTCAGTAAAAGTACTTCCAAGACTATTCTTGAAATGCTTTGTGAAAAAACATGTTTCCATTGGTGAATATTATAACAGGAATTCCTGAAGAGCTCTAGTGACCTTCAGTTGCTAACGATCTGGCTTAAATCTCTCTGAAAGTATTCGGACTGAAATAACCTTTTATTTAAAAAAAAGACTCTTCTTTAAATTTACCAGTTAGGATGTATTGTATTTTTTCTTTTTCCCCTTTTCCCTTTCCCATTTCCCTTTTCCTTGTAATCACATGAGTTCAATTTGCTTGAATTAAAGGAATTAAAGTCTCACGGGGGAGAAACAGGGCTGGTTTGGGGCTGGTTTTTTTGGTTGTTTGTTTGGGGGTTTTCATTTGTTTGTTTGTTGTTTTTTCGGGGTTTTATTGTTGTTTTTTTTATCTCCTGCATTTCCTCTTTGCTACAAGTTCCTGACAGTTTTTAGGACACCAAAGAAAAGGAGGCTGATTTTCATTCATTTTATTATCCTACAGTATTTTAAAACTAGAACAACGTTAATATTTTCTTAATCCATGGAAATTTCTTTGGTCACACAGAAGTCGAATCACTTCAATTAAATAAGTATTAATTTAATTTCTTTAAATTGGCTCAACTCTGTCATGGAATAGCCCTCTATTAACTTAGGATTTCCTTGCATCAATTTAGATTGCATTTCTAAAACTATGTATTAAATAAATGGTATACTTTTGTTATCAGTTTGATGACTTTATTCTTGTTTTATTCTTTATTCTGATATTTCAGCCTTTGATGTCAGTGAATACTTGCTCGTTGAAGTGTAGTTTCGTTCAAATATAGTCTGTTTTGACACACTGGTATATTCTTGTGTTGACTCTTTAACATCTGAACTAGATCTGTACGAAGTGGATATATTTAAGCAACTTTACAGTAAAAAAAAATACAAAGAAAAATCATTCACCTAATGTATAATTTCCTTTTCCATTCCAATTACTTCCTTCTGCTTCAGTGGATTTATAGAGTTCCTATGGAACTTTATTATGTTTTTCTTGATCCTCCCGTGTCTACTTTCTATAAAAGAATGCATACGCCTATGACTGCATGGTACAGTTTTCAAATAGACTTTGCAAATTTTAATTTCTTCTCCTTTTATGTCCTTGGGAATTCTTGATATGTTTCTTCACGGTCTGTAACCCTTTCCTAAAGTGTACTGTCTAAACTTAGGTAAAGTCCCCTTCCTGAGGATGTTGAATGTCATCATATTGTTCTTCGTGATGTGGTCTTACTCCTTAAATTAAATACAGTTAGAAGAGAGAAGATGTTTGTTGGGGTTTTTTGTGTGGTTTTCTGGGTTTTTGGGGGGGTTTTGGGGTTGGTTTTTGTTTGGTTTTTTACTTTGTTTGTTTTTTGGTGGTTTTTTTTTTTTTGACTTTTTTTTTGGTGTTAAAAGCAATTGTTTAGGAAATCAATTGTTTATGTTAGTTCAGAAATGTAATCTTTTAAGTCTTGTTCCACTTGTATGTTTGACCAAGTACTGTGCAGACAGATGAAACTATCCAACCTTTTACATTCTATAGACAGCTCCATAATGGTCTTCATAGAAAAGTTGTCTCAGCTGAGAAATTGATCTCTTTTTCCAATTAATACAACATTCATCGGCAGAATTTTGGTGAGATCTTACACGATGAGTCAAAGGGTAAGATTTGGTGTTGATTTTCATTTTGGGTCATGCTCATAGAAATTACAAAAATTGTTACTTGGTAATAGTGTCAAATACTTTCCTACACTTCCACAAGTAATTTCACAAAGAATGACAGGCCTGTTAGAACTGTCAGCTGGACAATAGTTCCAAGTATGGGAAAGTAGAGGGAAAAGACGAGCAGTCTACTCTTTTGCTTTATTTTTTCCTTTTCTTCCATGGCAGTCAAGAGTCCATTTGGGCTTCTGATCTGGAAATGAGCAAGAGAAAAGTCTTTGCAAAGTAGGCTCTCGTAAGACCGATATATATAACGGGAACAGAGTCTCATTAAATATTCTCTATTTTCCTCTGGAAGTAGCTTTGGGTATTTTGGGGTTTTTTCTATAATAAAGACCTATGCCAAGTACTTCTATTTCTTTTCTGTAATAGAAATCCATGCCAGAAGATGATGGTATACACACAGTCTCTCTCATAAAAATTATGAAGACCAAAGGCAACAGGAAGGATGCAATGCAAAAAACCTGGTGCGTTTGGGGTAGGATGTGTGGCTTGCTGTACTTCCAGTGCACTTCTATCCCAGTGCCCTTTTCACGGCAAGCATGAAAATGATCAAAATCACAAATTATGTGTCTGTTACATCAAATAAGTAACTTTGGGCCTAAAGACTTGGAAAAAAAAATGCCTGTAACACTTGATCTGATGTTATAGCTCTCTTTCCAATTATAAAAACACTAGATTTTATATTAGACCCCAATTGTTGAGGTTCTTACGATTTTTGGCTAAATTTTTGTTAGTAAATTTAATCTCATTCCCTAGCATACTCTTTATTCCAAGCAAACTAGCTAAGCTATAAAAAATCTACAGGCCCTATATAATTTCTGAAACTAATCCTATCTCTTTAAAGATTCAGTGATCAGTCATTACTGTGTAAGCTATGGTCCCCAGAGATGGAGTAAATGTTTTTTCAGTGCATCCATTCCCCTCCTAGTTTCTCTCGCTCCTCAGAAAACTCTTCTGGTTCTGAACCTACCACTTCTCTCGTTTCTGAATTCTCTTTAGTTAGAATTTGTTTTCTTATTTAAAATGGCACATCACCTGAGACTGGTAAAGTCTCTTAACTTTCAAGCCATAATCTGAAAATTCTCTTGGCTATAAGTTCACATCTTTCCCCTGTACATGGTAGAAGGAAGATATAGCATTACATTAATTAATTTTACTTGAATTAGGAAAAATCTAATTGAATGAGCAATTGATTATTTGATTACTTTTTATTCTTAAAACTCCAAATTTTTGCTTGATTTAAATTCACTTAGTTAAATGAACAATTTTAATCAGCAAGCTGAAAAATGGGAATTAAAAAATTCCTTTTTTTTTTCCTTTTTACTATTTAGGAATTTTACTAAAGAAAGATTGAGTCATTATTTTCTAAATTTTTTTCTTTTTAATTGTCTTTTAGGATAAACAACACCTACATATATTTAAAAATAACAAAGTTAACAATAAAGAGAGTACTATCTTTAGATACTGTGCTCAATTGATTGTTTCTGATCATTATGTTCTTGAAGAATTTAAAACTAATATACTTTGGTTTCTCATGTATAGATTTTTTTTTAATGAACTGCAAAAGGCTTTTTCTTTCTCAAACAAAATTTACCTTTTACCAAGGGCTGTAATGACGGGGCAAGAAACATGTGTTCTAAACTGAAAGGGAGTAAGTTTAGATAGGGTATAAGAAAGAAATTTTTACCACTAACATGGTGAGGCACTGGAACTGGTTGTCTAAAGAAGTTGTAGATTCCCCATCACTGGAAATGTTGAAAGTCAGGTTCTACGGTGTCGTGGGTTGATGGGTTTTTGAGCAACCTGGTCTAGTGGAAGTTGTCCCTGACCAAGGTGAAGGGATTGAGGTTTAAGATCCCTTCCAACCCAAACCATTCTGTAATTCTATGATTATAACACATATCAAATTAAATTATTTTTTAAAATTAAATGATCAGGATAAATTTTGATCTTCTTGTGACCAAATATGAAACAATTAAATATAAAAGTTAATAATTTCAAAATCAGTTGCATTTTTACATCTGAGGCTATTTTTCTTACAAAATACGTTTTTCAGAGCACTGTGCTTTACTCACATGTGCATATTTATATTTATATTTTTATATATATACATACAATTATACCAATGAAGTGTTAGGAGAAAAAAAAAGCTTAAATGAAATACCTTCCCCTTTCTTACAAATAAAGAAGTATTTTATAAGGTCAGGAAGTCCTACTTATTTTTGCAATAGAATGATTTCTTAACTGTGTAAACAGCTTTGAAATGCTCTAAACATATATTTGTTGGTATTTCAGATGTCGCTAGAGCTCAGAAAACGATAAAATAGTCTCATATCTCTCCTACTTAGTTTTTAACGTGTTTGACGTACAAAGATATGTTCACCAAGTTTAGAAGCATAGCTATGTTACTTTCCCTGTAAAATTGTAGTCTTGTGACTAAATGCTGCCAGCCCCCATGCAAGCACACACACGAACATTGAGTCCATTGAAATAGTGTTTTTCAGTTGACATCTGTATTCTGGAGAAGGTGGTCCAGTCCCTATGTTCAGTGTGTGCTGTTCTATCGGCAAGGAGGAAATGGGCTGGCCTGATCTGATCATCTAGTAACTCATCACTTCTCTTTAACCTGATGCTGGGCACTTAATGGCTGATGAAGTGTTGGTGAAACACAATATCTATACACCAGGCTGTGGTAGGACTGCCTGGCTAGGAAGTGGAAAATACGAATTCCAGATTGTCCCCATATCACGCATCCAAAGCTAGACCATAGAATGTTTTTGTGGAGAACCTTCTATTGCCTGGCTGTTAAAAATGGCCCATGATGCAGTCCAATAAAAGGTGAATGACTGTTCACTTTAACTTAAAACTATATATCCATGGGTTCTGGTTTCTGCTGCTAAGATATTTTTAAATTGTTACTGTAGTTGTCATTCTTATTGCCATTGAGAAAACTGACAGTCCAGTGTAAAGAGCATTCATTGGTCAGAGCATTCATTGGGCTTTCTGGTTTGACTCCTCAGTGATTCATGTTTGTCTCTTAGGCAGCCTGAATTACATCAACAACACATAAAGACCAAACAGGGCAAGGTCAGCTGCTGAGCAGTGGGAAAAGCTATAGACTTTGAGAAATTACTTCTATGACTGAATAATGAGCCTTGGATTCTGCAACCTGGCACCTGCCATGAGTACTATATTAATGAAAAGGAAAACCCTTAGAGTCGTTATGGAGGCATAAAAGCTGATGTTACGGAGTGGTGAATCAAGCCGTAGCCTTTATGAATAGATACTGTGGTGTTTTACAATAATGATCAAAAGCACTACAGCTTGTAACATTATTAAAGCACTCTCTTTGGATAAGAAGCATTACTCTGCTAAGAATTTTTTATAGTTCTGAATCTACCATGTTTTGTTGTAAGTGGCTCTCTGTGAAAGTCTTTAAGTAGTTACCAGTATTTTATGTTGTTCTATCTTTGCTGTGAAGCCAATGTCTCCATTAATTTCTATTTATTATATTTTGATATGTGTAACTGTAGGGCCAGATCCAAGACAAAGGATTCGAGTGAGCTTAAGGTTTTATCTGGAAACTGTGATCTAGAATAGTCCCCCTGAGATTCTACTTGAAGTATTTTTTGTCAAAATTTGCTATGTGTCGTTTCAATGAGTTTTCTAGGATCCTTGACTTCTTCTTCAAGGCATGTGTATAAGAAATGTGACTTTGTCACCTAGTGGGTAAATAGCTTAACTATGAGACCAGAAACCTATGATCTATTTTATGTCTATTTTCATCCCCAAACTCTTAATATAAAACACATTTGGGGTCTTAGCAGCCACTGAGGATTTTGTCACCTACAATTTACAAACTACTGTATCTAACCCTTTATTACTAAGATCTTCATTGAATCTGACCTTCATTAAATTCATAACTTTAGCAATTACTGCGAACATATCAACCATTGAAAAGGTGATGTCATTTAATACTGTATAAAGTACACAGCATTCAGACATTTCTTCTTTGAAATTTCTGTGGTTCTAGAGTGTTTCTTCCTACAGAGAACCATTTTAAATGTAACTGATATGAAGGACGTTATGGGATATAGACTTAGGATTACGTCTATAGGAGTATATGTTTATATGGCTGTACATTAGGCTGTGAGTAGCAGTGGGAAAGACTAGGCTTTCTGCATTAGGTTGGCACATAAGCAACCATTTGGTCTTCTTTTATTTTTTCTAATCTTCTTCTTAAAAGATTGAAAAGCTTTTTAATTCATGATCCTTCTGATAATACTGCAGTGATACATGTCATTTAAAAGATAGGCAGCTGTGGATTTGGCAACATGCTACCTATAGTTACAGAGTAAATATGTAATATATTGAAGACTTCAGGAATTCTGCTGTCAGCAATGAACTTGCCAGGCAAGAAATACTATCTTAAATGGAGAACGCCTATTTTAAAGTCTTTTCAATTGCCATGAGGGGAATAAATCACAAGGATTCAAAAGACTATGACAGCCTGACTTCTTTTGATGCTTCAACTGTTTCAGGCAAAAAGTCCATTTATAGATTCACATTCACCTTATCATGATTCCTTTAACTGATGCTTCCCTGTTGGTTGTGCTATCACTAGAAATTTCTGCTGAAGCATGTACAGGCTAATTTCTGCTGACAGGATTAACAAAACTCTACTTAATCTGGATCAACCAGTGAATAGATGAAGGTAACAATGTCATTTCCCCAAATCCTTTCTCATCCTTAGATTCATGCAATTAACATCTTTGTTTCTTTTTTTATACTCTAGGAAAACACAATAAAATCAAATATAAAATATAGCTCATTCTGTTAATTTCTTATGGCCATGCTGCTTATATGTCAATGTAATGTGTGTTTTCCATGCTACGTGTGCCAAGACATATGAGGAGTATATGAGCCTAAGACAGTTTTAATACTATTTTGAAAGGGCCTTTACTGGCCTTTTTTAGATAAAAAATAACTTGTTTTTCACAGATATATGGATCCTTTGATATATTATAAAAATTCTGCAAATAGCTGAAGGAGTTCAAAAGAGTGTACTAAAAGTACTGAATGTCACCAACGTTAATACAATTTTTTTGCTAAGAAACAATGCAAAATTTGTCTAATACAATATCTTCCCACAAAATGCAACACTGGGAATGCAGTTGTCCATTAAGACACTGCAGTAACTCCCAGTTTGCAAGCCTGTGTGATACAAATCACACAGTTCTTTCACATTAGAGGACTCTCTGATAGCAGGCAGAATGAGATATGAAACGTCAAATCTCTTTATCCAGTTCAAACTATTTTGAAGTGCAAAAAAGCTTGGGATACTGTTTTCTGTATTGCTTGTAAATCTTGACAGTTTACTTCAGCGAGATGGAAAATGTATCATGAATTTCTAGGGTAATCAACCCAGAGTTTATATACCTTATCTTTCTCCGCTCACGGAGTATACTTCAGGCGTGTTAGGAAGCCTCATCTGGCCAGGTAGCCTCAAAATAATATTGAATGGTGGCAGTGATTCTAATGCACAATGCTGGACTTAACAAAGTTGTCCAGAGAGTCTTCAAATGTTTTAGCGAAATGCTTCAAATTGCCATCAGACATTATGGAACCTCACTTACTGTCCCCAGATGAGACTCTTGTCTAAACAGCTGGTCTAGAAAATGAGTTACTAAGCCATGGAAATATATGTTTGTATTATGGAATTCCATGAAAATATCTATGACAATATTTTTATCTTGGAAAGGTGCTGTGACAGCATTTAGATCTGTTATAACTGAGAGAGGTTCCTCAGAACATAAAATGTTCTTTACTCTTCCATGAAGATAAGGAATCCCTCTAGCTCTGTTTAAAAAGAAGGATTATTTTGGGTGTTCCTATGGCATAAATATTCCTTCCTTTATATAGCAAAGTAGGTATTAAAAAGGTGTTAGCAGTACTAAGGCATAAAAAAAAGATACTGTTAAAGCAAAGTTAATTTAGGAAAGCGGTTACAGTATGCAGATACCAGACACAACTTACTTAAGAAACACTTCTTTTTTTTTTAAATTAAATTTTAGTTTTGAAACTTCAGGAATCATACTCACTACAGTCCTTAAATAAGATTTCAAAGGTAGAAATACACACCAACATCAAAACTGTTGCGGTCTGTAGTTTCTGCGTTGGCATGGCAAGCCACAACCTTCCCGGAGAGCGCTGCGGGGCGGCATCGGGGAGAGAGCGGCTGTTCCGCTTCCCGGAGCCCTCCCGGGNGGCGGCACATGGGCGGAGTTGGGGTACCGGAACCAATGGGAAAAACCCGAGGGAGTGGCCAGGACCAGGGGCAGGGAAGGGCAGAAACCCAGCAGGAAAAGGAGTGGGGAAACACAGTACCACACAAAACCAGAAGTAAGTATCCCTAACTAGATAAAGATAAAACTAAAGAAAAAAAAATAACCACAGCATATTCAAAAAACTTTGCTTTTCAAGAATAAGCCTGTATTTCGTAGTTGTTTTTCAGTCTTAGAACTGCCCCTTATAACAAATTCCTATTTTCTATTCACATTACAGGAGAGAATTAGTTTTAGAGTGTTGTTTTTACAATTACAAAATGGAAACAAAAGATTAGTGTCACAAAGATAAAAGTATTTACATAGGACTGTTCCATACTTGAGTTTTTACAATCACTCATTCTCTTTTTTAATTCTTATATTGAGATCCACATCACCACCAAGTAATGCACAGCTTCTGAAAAGTATGTTTACTTACAGGAAAATGGAAAAAACAAACACTGACTTACAGTGTTTATCAGGCAAGGAAAATGATATCTCGAAACTATACCATAAATTATCAGAATATAACTGAGTATTTTCTTTTACACATAACTAATTGAAGTTGCAGGTTTTGCAATAATTACTGTGTACATACACAAAGTTATTCAAAACATTTAACATTAGATATTTAACTTGAGAAGCTGTATTAGAGAACTGAACTGCCTACATGATCTATGAAACCTGTAAAGGAAAATTCATAGCATGTATGCTAGGAGCTGACTTGTCCCATTAACAAGAACCCAATGTTTTAACCTGCTGCTTAAATACAAGGAGTGTATAACCCCTAGCAGTGTAAGGCTGCTTCCATTTTTTTACTTGCCTGTGCTGAAGAGGTCTGCAGTGATAGCCTTTTCTTTTGGCTGTACTAGGGTAATCTTTGTGCTATAGTGCATGAGAACATGTAGTACAGTGAACAGAGAAAAGTAATAGAAGAAAAAGTGTTAGGATGTGTTACTTCCGTCTGGTCTGGGAGGCTTCAGAAGGAATTGCAAGGTACTATTGTGAGAAGATGGGTATATTGAGAGGACAGGTGAGACTTTTAACAGCTCATATATTCAAAAGCAGAAATTGTGATGGGGTAGAAATAGGACAGCAATGTCTGCAGGAAAGGACAAGTTTCTAAGCTTCTAGGGTGTAATGTAAGCTCTTTTCCCCAGTGTAACTAAGGAAAAGGATTGCTATATCATTAAATGTTTCATGGAGGCTTGTGGTCAATCATATGAAATTGATTTTTCCTTCCCTTATTCGGAAGCCCTTCACTGAGTTCCCTACATTGTCCAAAGTAATAGATCTTATACAAAAGCTCCTGGAGCTTCTGAATTTACAGCTGAATTGTGTTAGAATAGCTGTTTCCATCATTAGTTTCTCACACCACTGACAAAATTTCCAAGCATCTAGTCATGGCCAATCTGGGAAAACAAAAGAATTATGATTCTTTGTCTCTTAGTAGCGTAACCATGAAATTTGCAAAATAAATACACAATGGTGTAAACACAATTCCAACTGGTAGATATATTTTTCATATCTGAGAAACTCTAGACTGTATAATCACATCAAAGATAATATCTGTGTGGTATATAAAAGTATTACAGCATGATGGTTTTCTCCTGGATAAATTTTTGTGAAGCTAGTGAGTGCTTAAGCTTCTGAAGTAATATGAATCATAAAAGAGCATTCAGATATTTGTGAAATATTTGGCTCAAACAAGAGTTGTTGCCAAAGATGCAGGCCATATGCCAGGCAGAATTGGGATCACATGAATTCTGGAGGGAAATCAAAGGGCTGAATGCTTGTTGTACAGGGCTTATGTATGTGTGAGAACCAGATGAAATAACACGAAATTATTGAGAGAAAGCATGCAAGGGAATCCTAGAAATATCCGTAGAAACAAGACTTATTCTGTAATTGAATAGTCTGGAATAGTACCCTGTATCCTCCATTCTGATTTATCACTTTTGTCTAGTCTTTGCAGGAACTTGTGTAAACCTTGTACAATAAAACTGACAGAATGTTGAAGAAGATTGCTTTTGAAAAGAGAGTGGTAAGAAGACGATCAGATGCCTGAGCATGGTACCTAAAGAAAACTAAGTTCTTCACTTGGGGATAGCAGATGATCTACTTGGAAACAGCAGTTGAGGATGAGGAAAGATATCTCAGGGCTTCTCAGATGGCATTGTCCAACAACACTTAGGTAATAGAAAAATTCATTTGGCCTTTGGCCCTGTTGATTTAAACATAAAACTAGAGGGAAATTTGAAATAGTCTATGTATCTGGAATTGTGGTCCTATAAGGTACCTATGCAAAGCCAAAAACTTTGATGTAGTGTTGTAGCAAACAGAAAGAAAATGGACAATAAGACATCTACAATATCTCAGATTTGACAAAACTTTCTAAAACAGATAAGATAGGGAGAAATTTCTGAAGGAATTGTTCTTGCAATTTCTGATGTATATCCTTTTTGGACTTGTGGCTGGATGATGATACAGCTGAGATATTTAGTAAAATGAGTAGGACAGCGAGCAGTGGACACAGTGCACAGGTACATCACAGCACCATAGCCCAGAACCAGGAACTGGTTCTTAGTCACCCGATGCTTTTCTGTGCTCATGTTTATGATTAGTGGACCCTGATTCTCCTTGCTGGGCCCTTGTACATTTAATGGAAGTTATTTTCCAGCATCATGTTCACATATTTTAAAATGTCATTACTTATTATTAGCTGTATTGATTATATACCGTCAGCTGCATTCAGATCTTTATTTTCCACTGATGTTTTCTACTATTTATCCATTAGCAAGTGAAAGTAGAACTCCTCTCCTGCCTTCATCAGCCTGAACTTTACTAGATCAGAGCCCCAGGGCTTTGTGAGGAAACAGTCTGGGGGTTTTATAAACCAAATAACCTCAAGCTGCTCAATAAAATGTTTTAAATGTAAGTACTGTACCACTAGTGTCATTGGGAACTCAAACGTGCAGCTCTGTGGCTATCCTATTTCTAATACAATATGAAATTATAGATGTTTCTACATAATATTGATTTATGAGACCTAGCAATAAAATAACATATGCAGATGGTTTCTAGAATGCACTTGGAGCACCTCAGAAAGATTCTCACAGTAAGCGGCACCTTTGCATAGTGGGATAAACTCCAGAGACAAGTGTGCTACATTAGTATCAGTGCCAAGCTGACATTTCAGGGTCAGTGAATAAATATCCTAAAGCCCAAGTGTTTATTTTTGAGAAATTTCATATATAATAACCTTGACTTTACATTGTTTTTTAGGTATGCATATGACCTCTATCCAAATCACAGTTTGCAGTGATTTACTTCAGAAATATTATTCCTGCACGATTAAAATGAATTAATCAAAGCTTGATACAGTGCTTTTTCTTTCCCATTTGTGCTTTTATTCTTTCTCATGTTTTGATGAAATAGAGAAAGGACATTGAATTATTAAAGCACATGCACCCACACAGTCATCCACACATATATATTCATATATATATAGGATTTATTTCCCTGATCTCCAATTTGTAACCATATGATACATAAAAATGTATAAAAACAAAGGAGATCCAGTTCACTATCAAATCAGTTGGCAATTTTTCATGTAAACCCAGCGAGGTTACTTTCTTGCTTACTCTTCAGGGTGAAAGCAGCTATACAAAGAGATTTTTATAGAATTTACCCTATCAGAGTTGCTATGAAACTTATATTTGACTATAGAAGATACAGGGATGTAGTGACCAAATACTAGATATCTACTGATTATGATCTTGTTTACCTTTGCGCTTGTAAGGAGAGCTTTTCACTACTTTTCTGAAAGCAGAATCCCATTCTCCGGTGACTGTGAAAAATAATCCCTTCCTTGGAACTTTCTAACATATAGTAAGTCATACACCTAGGCAATCCCCAACCATATGAAGTGTAACAGGATTAAGTGCCATATTCTCCACCTGGGGCAGGGTAATCCTGGTTATATCTTAAAACTGGGGGAGGAGAGGATGAAGAGGAGCCTTGCAGAAAGACATGTAGGGGTCCTGGTTGGTGGCAAGTTGAACATGAGTCAGCAGTGCCCTGGCAGCCAGGAGGTCCAAGCGTGTCCTGAGGTACATCAGGCACAGCATCGCCAGCTGGGCAAGGGAGGGGATTGTCCTGCTCTGCTCTGTGATGGTCCACCCTCACTTTGAGTGCAGTTTTTGAGCATCTCAATATTAGAAAGACATCAAGTATTTAATTCCTTCTTATATAGAAGTAGACATCTTTGTGCTGCATCATAAATTATCCTGCCAATTTAACCTCCAGGCTGAAATCTTAGTTCTTTAAAACTTGTGGGTATTTTCCCAGGATTTCAGTGATCTGCAGTTTAATTTTGATATCTGTTTAAGATGTGGCCTTTATGTTTCATGGCCAGTTCTTTTGTTTTCAGGAATTCATGTTGCATGGAATTTCTGAGTTGGAATTTAATAGATTAATGGATTCTGCTACTCCATACTCTGATTTGTTGTAGTCGTTGTTTTCAATTAACATCTTGAAAAAATTTTTTAATTTCATCTTGCCTTTCAATTTTACATAGTAGAAATTTTGATTCTGTGAGACTGATAAAGACTAAAGAATTTTCAAGAGGATAAAGTTATGGATATTACACATTACTCTCGTCTCTTATTTTTTTCCTTCCTGTAAAAATATCTCTATTTGGTCCTCAAGCAGTGTACCAGTTCTACTTAATTGTCACTCCTTGCTTCCATACTTTTGAGCATTTGAGTCCAATCTAGGACAGAGATTTTCCAACTGGCATTTCCCTTCTATGTCAAACATGACAGCAAAGAGCAAATTTTAAATTGGTTCATCTACCTGTTTTTACTATGGTTGATACTTCTGAACATCAAAGGCTTGAAGAAGAACACTCGCTCCATTGATAACTGCTACAGTTATCTAATTCTCCATGTTATGAGTCTATGAGCTTTCTCAGAGATGGTTACTGATGAACTGAACTGGAATATTTGGCTCTCAACTACCCTTTAAGCATTGGTAAATAGTTACTTCACAAAACCTCTCTTATTTATCCATATTTTCAGATGGGAAAACACTTTTCTCAGAATTGATGACTACTTATTTTTCAGCTAAAGTAAATACAGATCTATATCTCTTTTCATTTGTGCAAGAAGCTGACACATTCTGTCACAACATAGCATGAGTAAATGGGAAAGTGACAGCTTCCTGGCAAAATTTTAAAGAGATAAACATCTATTTTTGTTTAAACAGCTACTAAAAAAATGGATGGAAGCTTTCCAAGCTGAAAGGCTTGGAATATATGAATGTTGCAAACTGGCAAATGAATGCACAAGATCCAGATATTTATTATCACCCCTATAATTTTCATTTTATTTGTCCATTACCTAGTATGAAGCGTTTAAGCAATGTACTTAGCATTATTAGCTTAGGTATGTGAAACCATACAGCAAACACCGCATTTTATTATTTTTCAAAATTAAAAAATGCAAACAACCTCTTTTAAGCAGGAATGTATTTTTGCATTCAGTTTATGTGGAAAGGTTTTGGTAGTGGGGAAAAGGGTGTAGAGGTTTGGATTCTGTAAGAATAGACCAGGAGCTGCGTCCAGGTTGGGCAGAGCTCCAAAAGGGACCTGCCATTGCCCAAAACAGCCAAAGGTGATGCTGGTGGTGCCTCTGTGATAATATTTAGAAAGTTGTGAAAGAAGAGTGAGAATATATGAGAGGAACAGCCCTTCAGACACCCAGGTCAGGGGAGAAGGAGGGGGAGGAGATGCTCCAGGCACCTGAGCTGAAATTCCCCTGCAGCCCATGGCGAAGATCATGGTGAGGCAGCTGTGCCCCTGCAGCCCGTGGAGGACCATGGTGGAGCAGAGATCCATACTCAAGCAGGTGGATATGCCCGGAAGGAAGTCTATGCTGGAACAGGATCCTGCAGTTGCTGTGGTCTGCAGAGAGGAAGCCATGCAGAACAGGTTTTCTGGGATGAATGGTGGCTGGTGGGAACCCTCACTGGAGTAGTCCATTCCTGAAGGACTGCAGTCCGTGGGAAGGACCCACACTGCAGCAGTTTGTGAATGACTTTTTTCCATGGGAGAGACCCCACGCTGGAGTAGGGAAAGACTATGAGAAGGAAATGGCAGAGAGGAAGTGTTAGGGACTGACTGCAACCCTCGTTCCCCCTCTCCCTGTGTGGCTCTGGGGGAGGATGCAGGTGAATCAGGGGTGAAACTGAGTCTGGGAAAAAGCGAGAGTGGAGATAAAGTGAATTTAAATTTGACAATAAATTTAATTAATCTTAGGGGGGATCTGGATGTTGACCCACTACACACACTTAGAGTGCTTACAGATTCTAACACCCATGGCCTCAAAATAGTTTGGATAGTTATTGTATCCTCTTTGCTTAAAATTAACAGGATTATGAGATATGAAAATTTCTTTTACTGTCTTTCTGAATGTAGAATTCAGAAACAGTAATGAGAAAAAAAGAAGAAGAGACAAATGAAAAGAAATCTTGTAAGGAAGATAACTATGTGTCCAGAAATAAAGAATGTGGATGTGGGACTGGGTAAAGTATAAGTTTGGATAAGACATACAGCAGCAGCTGAGAAAAAGTCAGAGAAAAGACGGAAAAATTATACTATTGTGTGAGAGAAAAGCGGGAAAGATACTTCTCAAGGAAAGAAAACCACAAACTGTCAGGTTCACAGGTAAAATGGAACTGGAGAAAAAGTGAAATGCTTTGAGTGGGGAAAAAGACTGCAAAATCAAAAGAAAGATAAGATAAAGATCTGGATAAAGGAAGAAAAATCACTTGACAATCTTTAAGATCCCTTCCAACCCAAGCTTTTCTATGAGTCTATGATCTAGTCAAAGATCACAGAGTTAAGTGGTGTGAGAAAACAATGAGATAAAGCAAAGTTGTTTTGATTTATGCTGCTGGTTTTATATGTTTCTGAGTCTTCATCTTTACCCTTGCAAAGGTAAAAGAAAAATGTTTGCAGAGATTATTGTGTAGGACCTGCGTGCATTTTCCTTCATTTAAAACACTAGATATCTCTGCTGTTGACACACTTTTGTTTAACTGTTGCCAACACCTCTGAACATGAAAGTGATTTTATTACCTCAGTTTTGCAAATGGGGAAATTGAGGTAAGGAGCAATATTTTTCCTGGGGCTTCAGTGCAGTTACAGTGGTAAAGCCAGGGTAACCATATCCCAAACCAAACTGAAATTTCAGGCTCAAGCTGTTCTCATGCTGCTTGTGCAGTTGTTGAAATTACACTTGTTGAGACGATTGTACAGCTCACTGAAGGAGAGTTGGGCTTGGATTTAAATATAGTATATCTTCAATTTCCATCAGTGTTTCTCACTTAACAGTAGAGGACAACTCTTCAGCAAGCATCTGCAGTGTCAGTAATTCCATTAACAAAGAAGCCACTGTATTATCAACATACAGTAGCTTCATTTTAATGTGTCATTTGCACTTCAAAGTCACATAACTTTTATTATGGTAAATCAATTAAAACTATTTCTCATGATAATTTATCTTCTACAGAGTTTATCATCTCAGAGAATGCAATATTTCCCAATTTAACTTCCAAGACAAAAGTGATGTAATTTGAATGCCTTTTACTGAGCTTATTAAGCATAAAGATCACAGAAATTTCAAACCCTGAAAGATAACTGTTTCATCTATGTGATAAAATGGAAGTCACATTTTAGTAGCTTACTGGAGGTAGTAGGAGACAGTATGCTAATTAGTAATATAACCTCATTTACTCATTTGGTATGTCTCTTGTTTTAAATGATAGTCTGTCTAGAATAGATATCCAGCTTGATACAAATATGAAAAGGAAATCAAGTGAAGCTACTGTATATTCAATAAAGCTGCATGTAGCATTCATTTGATTATGCTTTTCTTTGTGTATTTATAATTCAGGAATCACCTTGAAATAAAGTAAACATTCTCAAAGATCTTGCAGTGGAGAATAGAGGTTTGTATAGAAAAATTCCCATTCAGAAGGGAGAGATGGGTCAGATCCTCAACATAAATTGTCATGACTCTAGGGAAGTCAGGAGAAAAATGTCAATGTATATACAGGAGCTGCAAATCTGATGATGTACAAGTGTTAAAAAAACAACAAAGCACAAAAACCCCAACCAGTATACAACCACCATCCCCTTGAAATTTTGAAGCATTAATATGAGATGAAAAGTTTGTCTGTATCTTTAGTGGACGTATTTGAGTGTGACTGATTGTGTCTTTAGTGGCAGAAGGCTTGATTTTCATATGCTTATTTTTTCAAGTATGCTTGGGGCACCTGCCCCGTGATTTGTACTGTGATTTTTGCCCTTGGCTATTCAAAAGTTTGTAAAAATGCTGACAGTCTCTAATTCCTGTCTCTTCTCCATCTGAAAGTGCTGGGTTCACATGTTGCATTATAATGTAAGCAAAACTAACAAATAAGAAAATAATAACACTTGACTCTCTTAAAATTAGACCATGCAGTTTTACACAGAGCAAGAGAAAAAGTAATTCCAACAGCCAGTCAGGCCTCTGGTCCCCTTTCTTTTCAACTGCACTAGCAGTAAATAATTGCAGCCCCTAAGCCCTAGACCTTTGCTCAGCAGGGAAAGGGAGAGCTGTTCCTGGGCAGAGTGTGTCATTTGTTGGCCTGTGGCTCCTGCCTCTTGGTTTGCACACATCAGTGCACAGCCGCTCTCAGCTAGAGTAAGTTTTTTTGGCTGGAGTAAGATAACTGGGAACACTGGGCTGCCCTCAGAGCTAAAGCACAATACATATTAACTGCTTAGAGGTCTGACATAAATTGAAAACTCTTAACTTGGCTTCTTTTTGGTCTGTGTTTCTGAAATTGGAGTATAAAGAGGTGCTTCTATCATAGATGTAGTTTATACTCATATTTCACATGGTGAGGATGTTTCTCGCAAGTTACCATTTTGCACCCTGGAGGAGTAAAATGCTGAAAATAACATGTCTCAGTTACTCCACAGTACTTATGCGGGGAAAAAAAAAATCTGTCTTACCATCCTGCTTTGCTCGCAAAAGTACAGCAATATCTTATCTGTTCACTCTTTTGGCCATAAGACCTGGAGATCTAACTACGTGAAAGGGATGATGTATACATGTATATAAAAAGGTGTCTCGGTTTCACCCCAAGACAATCTATATAAAAAGGAAATTTAGTCTGAAAATCTGCCTTATTGGTGTGATTTATTGGACTACATTATGGCCTCCCAAGGGAGGGGGTAGAAGTCCCATTAAATAATGGAAAAACACATCTCCTGAGGACTAGAACATATGGGAACTAAACACAGGGAAACTGAACAGATTTTATCTAAGCTAGAACTGGCCAGTTTCTCCTGCCATCACCATGTTCCCAAAGGAGCAGCAGAACAAGATATACAACATTTTCCTACCATTTGTATTTGTATGGCATAAACAGTATGAAGTATGTTCTAAAATAATTTCCCTTGATGATGATTATCTGTTACTAGGCAAAGTAACTGGTTTAACAGTAGGAATATTTTCCTTAAATTAATCATTTCATATTATGGCCATTCAAGGAAGCAAAGAACGAGCCATTCTTTTGTATAATTAGCCAGGAAAGCACTCACTTAAGAGTCATGTATTTAGGACTTGCATTTGCACAAACTGAATGGAGTTTTGCTATTGACTTCACTGGCAATAGTCAAAGTCTCATCTTCTCCGGATATGCTGAGGCCTTTTTGGAGTTGGTTGTATTTGATTTCACTCAATATACCAGAGAAAATGCTTAATATCTCGTTGACAAAATCCATTTGGTCTGAACCTACTCACTGCTGAAATCATTACTCTTCTACTAACTTTTTGAGAACAAAATTACATTTTTAAGGATCCAAATATATTGCTTTGTATTTGGTTTAGTCCTTTGCACTTTTGAAAATGAATGTAGAATCCTGCTCTGTCACTGCTTTGGGGTTTACAATGCAACTGTGCTTTCTTTGCTTTGATAAAAGGGGACTCTCATCAACATTCTGTATTTCAGCTATTGGAGAAGCACAGACCTGCTTATGGAAGGTTGCTTATAAGAATTCTTTTTTCATACACTAGAATTATGCATCAAGACATTTGGACTATAATGCAAAAAAGCTGCCTATCTATTATATTATCACCTGAATGTGTTATTAAAATGTTACTGGAGTGCTGCACTTTGATGGTTTCATGCAGTCAGAATCCAACGAACATCATTTTAGAATCCCATCTTTGCATTACTATTTTTAAGGGTATTGATTTTTTTCTAATAGCCTTTCTGAACAGTTTCTTGGGTTCAATGAGGTTTCTTTATTCCCTAATTACAGAAAGCTTACTGAAGATAATACTTTTTTGAAAGATTTTTTTTTTCAGTTTGGTTTTGCTTTGATATGGTCACGTTTATGTAAATAAAGATCTGTTTACTCAGTTTCAATATATAGTAGTCTTAAATCAGAGAAAGCTCATAATAAATATGAAAGTAGAACATTCCTTTTTGTAAATACATCTGCAAGCCTGACTGCATCTCACTAAGCATTTTATAGGTTCATTACACTATTGGCTCACATTGAAGTCACCTCAAATTTTATTTTTTTTTTTTCTAACCATCATATGAATAAACTTTGGCTTCTGTTTAGACTGGAAAAGATCCAGTATCTGCTTATAATCTACAGATTCAGGAAAACATAACGGTTATTACAGGTATTAAGGCATTTCTCTACACCTGTGTGTCACATTCTAAACTTTAGTGGGGTCAGCAGAGGTGCCACTTACTGGAACCGCATTGTGGATTTTATGTAGAATGAATTTAATTTCACTTGCAAATGTGTAAAGTTTGGAGCAAAGGAAACTGATAGGTGCAAATGTATAACCAGGTGGTTATATACATACATATATGTTCACATATGCACATGTATATACATACATATATATATACACACACACATATATTTAACCAACCCACAAGGGATGGTTTAAAAATATCTTGTTGCTATAGTTTGACCAAGACTGCAGATAATTGCTTGTTTATTTTAGTGGGTTTTTTTCCCTATGCAGCTTAGGTGCTTTTGAAGAGTTCATCATTATCTGCCTAAGAAGTGGTTTAAGAAGCATTTTAGAACAACCTAGATGATCTTGAAGATCCCTTCCAAACCAAACCATTCTATGATTCCGTGATTCTATGCACAGCATTTAAGAGCACATTAAGCTATTCTTGAGAATGCATGATCAATATAATGAGACATAGATACTATGTGCTGAAGGGATTAGACTTAAAAGAATGCATTCTTCTTTTAACAGGATGCTATACTTAGCAAACCCATTGTCTTCTGTGTAAACTCACCGTCTGCAACAATGGCAATGTAAAGTCTATTGATGACAACACCTGTATTGTAGCTCACAAGATTTTTTTGTGCATGAAAAACGATTAACACCTTATCAGCATGAACAAAATATTACCTATGTTATTTAATTTTTATTATATTTATAATATTCTTATTGATAGCTATTGTAAGTTGTTATCTGCCACTAGTAAGGTAGAAGCAATTTTTGGAGGACAGTGTTACAAGAATTGCATTTTCCAATAGAAACTTAGTTACTTGGTCAGCTGGATTGGAGAATTTTAATTCAGCAGTGTGAAAAGTGTTGCAAAAAATCAATATGCTTAAGATCAATCACGTCCTACTTTTGTTTGGTTGTATGTAGAACTGCCTAAAATCTTGAAAAAAGACACACAAATAATTTACTTAATCTTGGCACTGCTTGTAAATCTTCAAGTAATAATTATTTATTAAATATTTACTTGAGGTGAAAATTAGACTTCATCAATGAAAAAAGATTCAAAGATGCTTGGATCTGTAAGGCTTTTCTTCTTTAAATCTAAACTTTAAACCAGTCTCTTGAGATTCATCTTGTTTCTGTGAGCCCTAGGGAATAGCAGGAAATTCATACATATTTAATATTAGTCAAATCAACCAATGCAATAACCATGCTAAAAGAACAATTATGCAGACTATTTATGTAAATATGGAATAGGAATTACGTGTTTTTATTTAGAACACTGGAAAGACTTGTAAATTATTTAATTTAAGAAGACATGCTTTGGAGTCATTTTGAGCAATTTATTTACAATATATATATCATAGAAAAATATTTTAATGTATTTGTATTTTCATATTCATTTCAACCATAACTAGGTTAAGACTAGTATAATCTTCAGAGAACAAAATTGCTTTGTCTTTTATGGAAGATACATACAAATACCTGCTTGTGCCAGAAAGAATTTATTTAACATTTTATTTAACAAGCTTTCTTTTAACTAAGGAGACACGGCAAAATTATTTAACTCAGTGTTTTCAATAACACCAACAACAGCAACAACAACAACAACAACAATAATACTACTACTACTAATAATAATAAAAATAAAAATAAAAATAGTATTTTTCCTGCATATAAGAATTTTAAAAATCTGCAAATATAGTTTATATTTTCCTGATCTGCTCTAATCGTGGAGAATGTTGCATATTTTAAAGAGCCAGGAAACCGGTCTCCAGTTAACTTTCATCTCCTAGATATGAATCTAGACGAACAGCAAAAAGTATCCACAGAAACCATGAATTCACCTCTTAAAAAATGGCTTTCTTATTTTAGTGTCATAGTTAATCCTCAGTAATACATGCTTCCTGTGAAGTCTGTTATTAGTTGAAAAAATAATTTTATTCAGAGACATCTGCACTGAAACATGATGAAGAAACAATGTCAGGAATCAGGGTCACAAAAAGACCTTTGGAATCTCTGTGCTATTCAAAAAAATGCTGAGAAGGGTCAGAAAATTCTTATAATTTAGGTCAGTTCAGAACTTCACAGCCATTCTATCCGCTGTTTTCCTGCAAAAAGGAGATAGCTGACTTTGCTGTAAACAGGTCTTCTGTGTCAGAATGTAGGGGTTTTTGATTATCAGTTGTTTTGAGAAAGCCATTTTTGGCATTTATTCTGGCCAGGTGTAGATGATGGTCTAAACCATAGACAACTAGACTCTTTCACAGTTACTTTTCTGACCCATTTGATATGTATGTGTAGGTACAAGATGTATCTTACACTAAATATGGGAGTTTTTCATTGATTGTAAGGGGAAGTCAGGACGACTGGCTCACCTGGTCACTCTACTAACTCAGTGAACGTGTCTGCAGTGTAGACACCTGTATTCACCCTTGCTGTTCTCCATGCAACTGCCCCTCATCTTCTCTAGGTCTGTACTGATATTTTAGCTACCTGGCCTGGCACTTTGATCATGATTTTGGTATCACCCAGTACTTTGGGTTAATCCCAGAATGATATAGCTGGCATGCAAAAAACAAACAAACCAGTATTTAATAGTATACTGTGTAAAAGAATTTAATAGTATACTGTATAAAAGAATTTGGATGCCTGCAATTAGGTCCTTCAATTAAAAACCCAACTTGAAAGCTGAAAATCTGAAAACTTAATTGTGCAGAACTGCTACTTCTTTTGAGAGGTACATACACGTTGCTGAAATCCCACCAGATTTCAGAAACTAGTCCTTTTCATATCTAATCAAAAACACTTCAGCTATTAAGGCTTCCTAGAGAAACTCCATGTCCAGTTAAGTAGAATGAAGGTAACTAAACAGTGCAAGCATAGCTGCTTTTATTAAGAGGTCAAAATAGAAGAATAGTCCCACATTTTCATATAAAAGCTTAGTGAGCAGAATATTTGCCTGAGTTTCAATCTCTCTGTGTAAAGGAAGATTTTGTCCAAGTTTATCTTTTAGAGTACTGCACAAATAACATAGGCACAAGGGAAAGGAAAAGGGAAAAAATGAATTCTCTTGTTCTTTTAAGAAATTATCTTTTAGCCTGCCTGGTCAGGAAGGCACACGCAGGAGCAAGACACTGCTCCCAAATTTCAGAAGCATAGCTGCACTTACTTTTTTCTGTATCTTGCACAAACAAGCATTTTTATAGAGCGAATAGGATAAATCCGAACATAGGGATGAAGAGATGCACCTTGAAATTCTTTCTTCATTACTTTTTTATCAGTGGCAATTTTTGTTTGTTTCTAAGATGGGAAAAAACCCAAACCAAAACTGTAAGATAAAAAGCAGTCTTAGGGACAAGGCCAGAATCTAGGAACCATCTTTCTGAAGTCAATTTAGCACTTAGCCTCACAATTCCAACTCCTGGGTAGTATTCATAAATTTACGGTGTTTGAGAATTAAACTAACAAGTACCTAATTCCCTCCATAATTACAGTGTTTCTCTCAACTCCCACAAACAGAAATAATGCTTTTAAAATTTTGTATTACTTAGGGTGAAAAAGTTGTCCTAACACCTTTCAGCTTTGCCTTTTTCTTGTCAGGGAAAACCAAAAAAATGTGCTTGTACCTGACAGACATGGTGTTATGAGTCTTGCAACTAATATCCCTGCTTTTACTGCTGTTTTCTGCCTCTGTTGTGTTTCCCATTCTAGAAAAGCCTACAGTGCTAAAGTTAAATTAGAGAGCAGTACTAATTAAAGATCAGCTGGAAGAAATCAGTAAAGACATTACAACATATTAACTGTTACTGTTATCCTAAAAGAAACATTGGTTCATTTCAGAAAGAATGAAAAAGTAAATTGATGGGATAAATTCCTGAACAAAACAATGCAAAATATGAAACCTCAGTAACTGCAAAGACATGCCAGAACAATTTTACCTGCTGTGGACAAATGATTCATATTGTAGTCCCGAGAAAGTCATGCAGCAGTCTGGATTGGCAATTACAGTGATGTGGATTTCCAAACATAATTTAATTATTTCATAGCCAGTAATTGACATTCATTTTTACACAGACGCCCATGGGGTTAGTACTTTTAAAAGCACTATGTCATTGTTTTCATTGCTTACTTCCCAATATTATAATTAGGTAATTATTAACTGAGCTGCAGTCCATACTGTGGGATATTTTGATTTACAATGCATCTTTGACTTAACATATATTATTCCAGCATACCTGACCTGATTTAATATTAAGGGTTTTTTTTCTGTTGCTCTGTTAGTAGGGTAATAGTTACTTTTGAAATGTTTCTCTGTTCCATTCTTTAATTTCTAGCAGCATGAAGTTCATAAACTTGAACTAGAAATAGATATTTTATGTCAGACATCATCTAGAATAAATGAATTCTCATCTATTCAAGTCTACAGAGTTATACTGATTTACTTGTGTCCCAAACATCGCTTTTTAACTCTAATTTAACAGATATATTTAATTATGTTTTAAATTGATGTAGGGAAAACAATCCTTAAATTTTTCTTTTCTGATTGGAAGACACTATCCATTAGAAAATTGTTAAGAAATGCTGTAGGGTTATCAGGATTTTTCTGCACAGTTTTAGCTTACTCATAAGCTGAAGTTTGGTTTTGCAACAAATAAAAAAACTCCAACATCATTACAGTAGCTTTTGACATAAACTAAAATGATACTATCTAGGTAGCTGCATTACAGAAGGCAATTATTTTGGGTTTTTGTTTGTTTTAAATATAAATTATTAGTCATGTACCTAAAATAGTGTGTGTATAAGCATACATACACTGTGGCAATTTGTGACTTGACCTTGGCTGGCTGCCAGGTGCTGACCCAGCTTCTCTCATACTTCTCCTCAAGAGGACAGGGCAAGGGGAAAGGATGGGTCAAGATAAAGACCAAGGATCACTTACCAATGGCTGTCACAGGCAAAAGAGACTCAAATTGAGGAAAATTAATTTAAATTACTGCCCATTTTTTATTAATATTGCCGGATGGTGAAAAACAAAAAAATTAGAAATACCTTTGGCTCTGCTCCTTTTCCTAGACTCAACTGCAGCCCTTCTTTTCCAGTTCCTCAACCTTCTCACCCTCCAGCATGATGCAGGGTGATGGGGTATGGGAGCTATGATCAGTTCAAAACAATTCTCTGCTTCTCCTGCCTCCTCATGGAGACCTTCTTCCTTCTTAAGGTCAACTTGGACAGGATGTTGAGCAACTCAGTCTACAGGAAGGTGTCTCTGGCAGAGGTATTGGAATTAGATGATCTTTAATGTCTCTTCCCACCCAAAAAATTCTGTGATTCTGTGTTTTTCCCTTGCTCCGGCTTGGGCTCGACTGCAATCTTTCAGGACAAACTGGCTCCGCTATGGTCTCTCCCGTGTGCTCCAAAGGGATTTCTCCTCTATCTTGTGGGACAATACCTCTCCTCCTTCTTCTTTGACCTTGGTGTTTGCAGGGCTGTTTCTCCTCCTTTTCCCCCTATTTCTCCTCTCTGCTGTTCAGCATTTTGCCCTTTCTTAAATATGTTTTCCCTGAGGCATCACAATTTTGGCTGCAGGGCCCAGCCATGCCCTGAGGTGGGTCCACTGGAACTATCTGGAATCACCCAGAACCAGCTCACATAGCCCCTGCAGCTCCCCTCTGCCAGGACCAGGACACCTGCACCCAATACATAAATATAAATGTACCTCAAGATATACAGAATTTTTCTGATTTCCCCATTTTGGGGAAATGGGAAAATAACATGCTCCACATCAGGGCAGGAATTAAACTTATGACCAATCAAACCAATCTCCTTTGGCTATACCTAAAGCTGCAGTGCTCATTCGTTCAGTCAGTGCTGAAAGAACGACATCCAAAGCAATTAAGAATTAATGGTCCAGATAGCTGCCTTATCTTGCTTTTACACTGGGTATTTGTATTGTATTCGTTGTATTGAATGAGTAGACCAAGAGAATATGATCTGCAAGTGTTAGTGGCAGATTGAGTTCCTTTCTTTTAAATGGAAGAAACCCCATATTAAAGGTTTCAGGTTCAATCTCTACAGGTGATCTCTGTTTAGGTATATTACATGTCAGAGCAATAGAATGCAATGAAAGGTGAATTTTATTAAAAATGCTCTTGCATATTTATGCAATGTGAATACAGGAGCTTTTAATATACAAATTCATCATAGATTCTACCACAGAGCAAGAAGCCACTTCTATAAACCCAAAGGGGCTATTGAATCATGAATGCTACACTGATGAATGAAGTTTGTGGCATCGAACTTCTAATCACATGTCTTAAATCAGTTAAGTTATATTTTTCAATTAGCTTGTTATATTAGCTTTATTAGCCTCTGTGACCAAATACATAAAGATTTTCTGCTCTAAAGGCAAACTGCAAAGAGGATTGCAGAATTTTTTGCCTATACAAGTTACCAAAAGATAGTTTCAAAGGTTCTATTTAACTTTTGGGGCCATGCTTGCTTATATGTCCAGCTTTTGCAGCAAAAGTACAAGGGAAAATTAGGAGGCAGAAAGCTGAAGTAGGTAAGCAATGACACAGGGCCCGCAGATTTTCCAGTGACATCTAAATGAGTTGAATTAATCTAAAAATCTGGAAGAGGTTGCTGAGCTAAGGTTCTAATGAAGAGAAGACAACAGAGATGGGAAATGTCACTCTGTCCTGATCGCAATAACAGATTTATCACAGAATTTCCCATGATAACCAGCCTCTGTGTATTTGGTAGCCAGTGCCCCCTGCCATGTGACTGCTGATGTTTCCTGAAATGTTTAGCTTTCTATTGACTGCAGAGGAGTTTTATATGTGTATTTGTCCTTGGAAAGAATATGTATAACCACCTTTTTGTAACAAAAGGGACACCATTGATATTGGAAAAACAAAACGTATTTTAATGATATGGATATCCTAGCATTTTATTATGGAATTTGCTTCACTGTAGGTCACTGTCAGACTGGGTTTCAGTTACATGGAAATATGGAGTAGCTTGGGGCATCAATGCAAGTTTTAATTCCCAAATGGTTGAATGTCTCCCCAGACAGCGTTAATCTTGCAGATGACCTAGGATGACTTTTAAGATAAAGTTGAAGTATTATATTTTGTAATAAAGTGTAGAAAACTTTGGTAGATGGATTTCTTTTGGTTTGGTTTAGTTTTGTTATTTATTTATTTGTAGCTATGTTTGGGTTTTTTTGTGTTTTTTTAATTTGGTTTCTTTTTAATGCAAGCTTATTATCGACAGATAGCTATTAATACATAGATATTTAAAGTCAAAATAGACTTCTCTTAGGAATCTACTTTGATACACAAATACACAAAATGAAACTGGAGAGAAATTACTTAGACCAGGAATATGCACCATTGAATTCTAGCATTTTCATGGATTTAAATTTCTGTACTGCTTTTCTCAAATTCAAAAGCACGTGTATACGAGTTTATAGTGGCCCACAACGTGCAGATACACAGCCCCCATCCCAGCAAACACCCAAACTGTGAAATGTCTGTACAGTGCACACATAGGCTAGTAGGAAAAAAGCATTGCATAAGGAAATCCATTCTCCGATCTGAGATGTTATAATAGCTCTCACGATTTTTTTGACTAAGACTTTAAATTACAGCTAATTGGATAATAAATGAGTTAGAGGTGTGTCCATAAGTTTTCAAGGTCTTCCAGCCTCTACAGCTAGCCACGTACATAAAAAAATCAACAGAAATCCCACATGAGAAAACAAAATTAATATTTGGATGAGATCACTCTCCTTTTTAGTTCTGTGGTTCCTCAGAGAACTTAAAATTTGTTATCCTGTACTTTAAAACTGAATCAGATAATGCTGATTTTTCTCTTCCTTTTTGCTAAAAAGTGTTTAAGACTGCCATACAAAGTTAGAAACCCAGTTTTCCTCATCTACTTTTTTCATGTACCAATGTCAGCAAGAAAATGATAAAATTCTTATTTAAATTCGTGATGATTGCTGAAAGTTGATGATAAGAAAATACAGGATAAAATATGGATTGTAGCATTCAATATACTATGCAAATTATGAATGATAATCTGGACAGATTGATTAGATTCTAGTATGTGGAATAGTTTGAGAAATGAAGTCTGTCATCTAAGCTTTTTGACAGGTAACTGTCAAGTAAACTGTAATTTTTTTTTTAAGGGATACCTTTTAATTAAAATAGAATTCTATAGGAATGTTGTTTTTTTTCTCTTCCCAAGGTCCAGTTATCAGCTTGGTGAATTCTGGAATAAACTCTATCTACTTCTTCCCTTTATTTCAAGGCATCATCCCTGAGTTAGGATCACTTGGTACTGTATTTTAAATATATGTGATTTTTAAAAAATTAATCTTCTGAGAACTAACTGAAAAGAAGTATTTTAAATAAAAATGTTGAAGCAACTTTAATTCTAATATACAAATTTACCCTAGGAGGAAAAACCAACATAAAAAAATGGATATAGTAACTTTAAAATACTTCATGAAGTTTCAGCCATCCAGCCTCTGTAATGTCCAAGTGAATGGCATTGATAAAGTTCCAAAACTCTGGGAAAATGTATCCACAAACACATAGTTAATCATTGCTATTATGTTAAATATAGCGAAACAGTCATAATTTGCCTGGCAAATTACAGTATATTATGGAGTGCACTGTAAACACACATATTCATAAGAAATAATTATATATTTTAAGAGATAAAGCCAAACTTTCACTTGTAAATTGCAATTCCTTTCACATAGATATGATACAAAGACATATTTAGCAAACACATGTATGACTTTTCAATCAGTTTCCACAGATTTTAGAGTTGTGATGTATTTGAGTTAGATATATTTGGCCAAATATGTAGGTGTTAAGAAATAACTCTTAGTGGAAGCTTTGATCAATGGAAATGTAAAAATCAAAAAAAAAATCAAATCCAAAATTAACCTGTTGTCTGTGTGTTTTTTGTTTTTGTTATTTGTCTGTTTTACAGTATTTCACCTTACTGAATAAAATATTTCCTGTAGTTCTAAATTTATCTATATTCTGTGGGGTGAACATATTAAGAAACAAGGTCTATGTATCTATCTGTTTATATTTATTCTCATGCTTGTAATATCTTACTGCCTGACAATAAGATCTGTTTAGAAACTGGCAATTAAGAAAAGTGAATCTGACCAGCCTCCTTTATTATCCAAGCCTAAAGAAATGCAAGATTTAAACAAAAGGCAATATTAAGCAAACTTGCAATTAAACAAGTGATGTCAATCTTAGATTTTTTTTTTCTAGCTCCTTTCTTTTCATCCATTATATTCTATTGTACACAAAAGTCTATATATTAATAAGCTTTTGGTTGCAGTATGTTTGGACAAATTTAGCAAAGCAGTGTATTAGAAGAATGGAGGTTTTGGGCCTGCAGAATCAATGTGTTGATAGCAGAGGATATCAGGTGTGTTCCATTTTGGACAAATACTTATGTATCTGCATGATGTATCTAACTCTGATGTATAGGATTTATTGAATCAGAGAGAGAGAATATGAAAAAAAAGAATAATTTTTGTCTGCTATTAGACAAGGAGTATAAAATTCAAACAAATAGGGAGCCTAATAAAGTCTCTGGAAAGGTGTCCCCCTGTTCTGCCTCAATGCCTTTCTCCATATTCCCTTTCTCTTCTGTGCTGGTTTGGGCCAAATTCAGGAATCATGTCTGGGCATAGAGTGATGATAGGGGATACACATCATAAAGTCACCCCAAGACATCTTCCCCTTCTGTCCCATGGCAGTGTCTCTGCTCTCAAGTCACTACTAATCATTCTTACTGAAGACACTCCTGTTACAATCCTGTAATGTTGGGGTGCTGAGAAATACTAATTAGAGACACAAATTATATAACATATTCCCTCTAAATTCACAAGGTGCCAAAGAGCACGTAGAGATGCTATGGAATCAAACAGGAGAAACATATTGTTTGGTTGGATTAGTGTCTAAATGAAGAGATAATTAATAGGTAGGAAGGCTACAGTTGGTTTATAGAGTTGGCAAGGTATATTTGCAGTAGTGATTTTAGGAAGCCAATTTCAAATCTAATATAACATTTGCAAGTGTTTCACTAGCAAACTTAGAAGTCTGACTTTATAGATATTTGCAAGTTGCCCAGGAAGGTTGTGGAGTCTCCATCCTTGAAGACATTCAAAAGCCATCTGTACATAATCCTGGGCAACTGGCTGTAGATGGCCCTGCTTGACAAGAAGATTGGACCAGCTGGCCTCCAGAGGTCCCATCCAGCGATTCTGTGATACAGTTTTATAATTTACAAATTTAAATTATTCTCCAGTCATCTTACCATTCTGTAAAAAAATCTTTATTTGCAAGAATTTGTAAGTCATTAACATGAACGCATTTTAAAATCTGGTAATTTAAGTATGCAGTGTGTGGAGCAAAAACATAGAATGAAGCTGTTGACATCCACTACTCTAATTTAATAACCTTGGAAACCACTTGATCTTCCTATTTTTGCTTTCCTTGATGTGGGACAACCTCCTGGAAAAGTCACTCTCTTAAAAAGGAAACTGCTTTTACCTTCTAACTCCTGTTATTAATCAATGCAAAAGTCTTAGTTACGGCTGAAACTTCTTATCATGATATCATAATTTTGCTCTTGAAATGTAGTTTTCATTTTAAGATATTGATAACAGAAGCTAGATAAGAAACTTTACTTTGCCTTCCAGCATTAGAAAATATCTCGCACTGCTAATCAATTATCTCTTTGCTTTTAAAATAACTCTACTTTGGGAATAATAGGATTCTGTGTATGAATATACAATATGCCCTTCTGTGCACGTGTATGTGCGTAAATGAGTATGTATTCTGTCCTTTTTTGTGAATGTAAGGCAGTTTTAAGTAAGTCTCTGTTCTCTTAAGATAAGATATCCCTTTCCTTTCTTATGGAAACCAAGATGAAATCTGATGTAAAAATAGGTTTCACAGCTGAACCAGGATTTCAGGCTAGAATATTTTTTCAATACTTTTTTTCATGCTACAGTAAAATCATTATGTTGTTAAACAACAGGCAGTCTGTTCACATATTTAAATGTGATTTTAGTATTATATGTAATATTTGGAAAGTTTCTTTTCTTTGCTATAGTAACATGAAGAAAATAAAAGCCCTATATTTTGCATTTTTTATACCAACAATTGTAATTATGTGGATGAATAGTTCCAACAATAGATTTTTTTTTTCATATAAATGTTTAAAAACTCTAATCAGATCAGCAGTAATGTGGCCAAGCCATAAAAGGTAATTTTCTTTGAAAATGAGACCTCTTCCTAGTTTGGAAAAAAAAAAATTAATAATGATACCAGACATGGGATCAAGTTTCTTATAATTTTGGAAAATACATATTTTTGTATCAAAGTCATTAACCCCATGATTCTTGCTGCTTTGGTGATCTCTTGTGTAGAACTGCAAAAACCAGCCTATGAACTGACAAAATTTCCCCGTTTTTCCTAAGCAATGCAAGTTTTATAAAGTAGTATAAGTTTTTCAAAATCACTTCTGAAAATATTTTTCCATAGAAGCTGGAGAGGAGCTGAAGGAAATGAGAAAGGGGAAAAGCGCCACCTATTGATCGCGGCTCGCAAACTTACTCGGTGCCGTTCGGTACCTGTTGTGGTTGTGCTTAACGAGCACAGCCGGCATTTTAGAGGTGCATATCTGCTACAAGTTTCAATATTGTCAGGCTGCATGTTGAAGTGTTTAAAGAACATGCATTCAAATATAACTAAAGTCAAATGAATATTTTACACAGTAGTAATGCTGTATCAGAAACAACTTTCTTTCTTTCTCTTCTTTTTTCTTTTTCTTTCTTTCTTTCTTTCTTTCTTTCTTTCTTTCTTTCTTTCTTTCTTTCTTTCTTTCTTTCTTTCTTTCTTTCTTTCTTTCTTTC
>VZRV01007662.1:1748001-1825740 GCA_013398115.1 Falcunculus frontatus
TCCCTCCCTCCCTCCCTCCCTCCCTCCCTATTTCTGTCCCCTCTTCTTCTCTCTCCTTTCTCCCCTCTCCTATGTCTTGTTCTCTCCTGTGTCACTTTTCTCTCTTCAAAAAAAGCTTTCTTTTGTGAGGTAGAGAGGACTTGGGGAACAGCTTTAACAGAAATTTTGTTGCAATCCATAGAACACGAGACTCTATACACTGCAATATCTTCTCACCTGGTGGAGAACTTTGCATGCTGAATAGACAATCTCATATCTCTTCTAGTAGTTAGAGGGAGAAACAGTTAATTCTCCCTTCAGTGAGGGTGGGGACTGGTAGAGATATCACAAGGTTGGCAACAAAACAATTCTGAGTTTGTGTTTTGAAGATTATTCTATAGTTACTGCAATCTGATTTTACCATATTTCAAATCCTACCAAGATTACTGAAATGCGACCTTTTTTTTTTTTCCAAATGGACATTAATGATGTACATATTGTGACTTTTAAATCACTGGGTTCAATAATGAATAGTTCATTGGCTGCTGGTTCAATGAATTGTGTGGAAATTCATGGACCATGCAGGCAAAGAGAAAAGGTAACTGTTATTATTTCAAACGAAGATTTTATGTCTTAGTGGCATTGTGAAAGATTGACCTTCACATGAGATATTGCTATTCTTGCATTACCACCCTGATATCAATAGAAAACTGCTTTTAATCTACACAAAGGGTCCTGTTATCCTCTCAATGCATGGGGGATTATCATGCTTAACTCTCCAGAACATTGAGAGGCAAATAGACCCCACAGCCTCTATGGCTGTGAAGTAGTTTCTTGAATATAATTCATATGCGTTTCAAATGATGGGTTTGAAAACTTCCGTGGTTTGTTTGTATGTGTGTGTTGTGTTGTTTGTTTTGCTTTGTTTTGAACTAGGAAGTTGACTTTTTTGCTGCAAACTTGTACAAGAACACTATTCTTTATGTAGTAAGTAAGGATTTTCTGAGTTCTCGATATTAGTTATTAGATTAAAATATTCATGATCATCTCAGTTAACCATATGATCTCTTCTCAGCAATGCTCATTCTAGAAGCTAAACGCTTTGTGTTGTAATGGAAATATAAATGTGAGATTTATATAGGAATCTGGCAGAGGGCACATCTCCTTTACAAAGTAAACCAGGCAATAATGGTAATGCCAGCCAGTATATTTGTTTATCAGCATTTATTTTGATAATCTGCAAGAGTGGCAATACTCTTCATTGCTAACATTCCATTGCATATTTATCTTTTGCATTTTCAGATCAATAAGATAACCATGGGTCACTGTGTTCCTATATCTATAAACACACACATATACACACATACATCCATATATAGATATATATGTATGTATGTGGGTATGTGTGCACTGCGTCCACTCAGCGAAAACTTTTAAATATTAAAAAGAAGTATTGCATCCCATATTTCATCTATTCTTACAGGACAAGAATGACAGTATTAAGATGCATATTCAGGATAGCACTCTTTCTACTTTGAACGCTGTCAAGAACAAAGTGCTTTGCAGACTTAAAATAAATCTAGGTACTAATCCATTGAATTTCTGACAACAGGAGCCCAAGGTTTCCATGCACTTAGCTGAGTACTGCATAAGAGCTTGTGCATTATTTATGTCCACTAATGGTGTTGCAATGCTCTTTGTGTGAAGCAGTGACAGTGCAATCTACTAAGATAGCTGCTGCTGTGGACAAAGCCATACATTTTCCTGGGCTTGAATTTTTGACAGAATACTCTATTAATGCCAATTCTGCTTAAGTAAATGCTGAACAGGGGTCAGTTCCTCCCCTCCATTCTCCTTATTATTTAAGAAAACAGAGCCATAAAACTGAAAATGATGTTCTGGGCTTTGCTGAATTTTGCAACACAATAGTAGCTGATAAAGGTCAGTCTGCTTTTTTGTCTACTTTTATGATTTTGTGTGATGGTCCACAGACTAAATAGGAAAGCTCTTAGCATTGGAGAAGGGAGGTGCTATTAATTCCAGTTTCATTGCCATTATACTCTTCAGTGGATCAATAGAATTAAATGAGCTGAGATATTAGGAAAATGTTGTGAAGAGAAGTAGGGTGGTATTATTTGACCAAGGTTAGGATGAATAGAAAATAAAGAACCATTTATATTGGGATGTCAATAAATCATAGGACCCATATATAAAATGGAATAGGGCATAACAATCATAAGCATTCAAATGACTATAATATCTTTCACTTTTAAAATACATTAATATTTGGCTGGCAACTTAAAGGGCCACTACAAGTATTTTTTTAAACTGGATGATTTAAAAAAAAAAATCATCTCTTTGTATAGAAGGTCCTATTTAAATTGAATAATCATAAGTTTATAATAATTCATTAAAAATAGCTGTCTTCTTTATTTGCTTCTTAACCATTAAGTCCTGGAAGTTCTAACAGGGACATGGCTGAGCCCTAGGTACCTTTTCCCATGTGCTTTCCTGTTTGTACTGCCTGCTGCCTCTGCAATCTCCATTTCAGCCTTGCTGTTGCTGTTCCTAGGAAATGCTTTTCTTGAGACCTTGTAAAACATTGCATGCATCAAATAAATCTGCAGAAATGACTAACCCAAAGGACATGAAGTAGCTCCTTTGGCGTCAACAAACACAGATGCCTGTGGGAGATAGACAAAGGACTTTCAGGTATTTGAGAACAGAAAAAAAAAAATTGTCTTTATTCCCTTTCAGAATCCACAGTATGAACAGCAACAGTTCTCACCATCTGAAGAGCTCCGTGACTACAAAGCAAGCTTTTTTCATTGTTTCCCTTCCACAGTTAGGAAAATTGAGGTTATATACAGGTGAAGTTTTCCTAAAGTAATAGACCTAAATGCAGAGATGCAGTCTTGTCACAAGCCTAATGGTTACTTCTAAGTAATGTATTTGAGCTAGAAGTGAATTAAAATTTATTTAATTCAAATAGAAATTGAAACCAAATCAGGCTAACATGTGTGATAATTTGAGATAAAACTGACAAATTGTAGATCCAAAGTTTTTTGTTTAGCACTGGAATGCTTCTATTTATTCTTCATGAGCCTTGTTTGATAAACTTAATCTCTCTTCATACTGTTGAAACTGAAGAAAACCCCACATTCTTCATGACAATGATTCCCCCCCCCCACACTAATCACTTAATTTCACCCTCTTTCTTCCTGTCCTGCCTCTGCCTTGTAATATAAGCCGTCTTCAAACTTTTGGGTCTAAAAGAAAAAAAAAAAAAAATCTCTTGTTCTTTCTTAGAATCATACAGTATTACAGATTTTTTTAAGGACTTCTGGAAGTTTTTCATCCAGTGCCTCACTCAAAGCATATCCAGGAGTAATACATTGCTCTGGGCTGTGTCCAGCTGAGTTCTGAATCTCTCCAAGGATGGAGATACCACACTATCTCTGGGAAACCTGTTTCACTGTGTGCTCACACTCAGTATTTATTTTTCTTTTTGGGACAGAATTTCCAGTGTTCAGACCTGGTTAATGATTACGTTCAGTGCATTGTTGTACTGGGCTGTGTCTTCTTTATAGTTTGTCATTAGGTAGTTGTTGATTACTGTAAGATACAAGCTCATTTTTGTTCAGGATAAACAAATCCATCTCTCAGCCTCTTATCTTGGCTTACTCTGCCAACTCCAGAACTGGTGCTGCAAGCCACTTGTATTGGATTCATCAGCAAGCTCCTCCATTCAGTGCTCTTCTCCCAGGAGTTTAAGGAATTCAAGAAAGAAACTCCAGAAAGAAATCTTAGTTTCTCCCAATTTGCATATTCTGTCCTTCACCAGCTTTCCTCCTGTCTGCAGTAATCACTCATGGGCAAGAACTCCGTACGAGGTGGAGGTGCAAAGTCGTTTATTACCCAGCTAGAATTCCCTAAATACCCACACACAACAGGATATAACAACAGGAAAGATGTTCACCACAATGTCCCCCAATCACCTGGGGTAGTGCACAGATATTGCCTCTTATGGTAACAGGTAAACAATACCCTATTAGGTCACAAACCACAACCATCGCCCCTCACAGGTCCAGCCTTGTCCACAAACCACAATCCTCTCTCTGCCCATCCCCAGTTACCTGGATACAGTCCCGGGGTCCCCTCCGGGCCCAGGAAAGAGGCTCTCTCTCTGGCCTTCAGGGCTTATCTCTCTGTCACCACATAGTGTAACCCAACACCTGTCTACCCAGTTATTACTTTAAAACTTTCTTTGGGCAAGCGTAAATATCAGCAGTATAACTTTTTGTGGGATTTCTACAGAGCTATCTTTCAGATCTGTTCCTTTTTTTACTTTTATTACTTGACGAAGTTATATCTTACACCTCTACAGCATGAAGATTTTCACATGAAATTATTGTCTAGGCTGCTTTCATTGGTATTTATAATGTGTGATTCATCTACTTTTAATGATTTATGCAGCAACTTGGATGATATTTTTTTTCCTCCCCACTGGCTGCCATAATGGAGAACTGCTGCTAAGTCTTCATTTTTATGTTAGATGAACACTACAACTACAGAGAATATTTTGGAATATTGACTATGATTTTTTCCCCCTGTACAGATTAACCCACCTCTTTAAAACCTCATTTTTCCCTATCACAGTCTTTTTTTACCTCTGCCATGATTGTTACTTCACTATCCTGCTTGTATGTTGGATAACATCACTAATTTACTTCCAGGATGTATCTAAACTTTAGGGCTCTTCTTGCACATCAACTCTGATTCATGGTCTGTGGTATGTCTCCACAAAACTAGAACATTTTTCAGACTCTCATAACTTTGTGTCACCAGAAATTTTTAGATCTTTGTGAGTCTTGCCCTTTCTATCACATTAAATACCATCTCTTAACTTTCTTTTTCAAGACCATTCTTAAGCTACCCCGACCTATATTCACTTCACATTAAGCACAGTTTTAAACACTAACCTTTGAGCAGTGTGTGACACGTGCCATCACTGTCCATTTGTCATTTTTTTGGAATCATAAATCATTGTAAGGCACGCTTTGTATGCACATGTAGAAACGTGTAAGCCTGCCTGCAGTCTTCACTTCTCTTCCTTAAAACTCTGATGTAATTTCTTTGGGGGATGGGGGAGGAAAGGCAAGCTATAGAAGTAGCCTAGACAGCACTCATGTCAGATAGATATTTGGTAGCTTTATTTAATCTCTCATTGCTTCCCAGTTCACAGCTTTTTGTTTCTTAGCTCTTATGTCAGCCTTATACAGAGATCAGGCACTGTGCATTTGTTTCTCCATTGTGTGAAATCCAGCTGTTCCTTGACTGCCAACTCTGAATGCCTATAGCAGAATTCATCTCATCTAAGACTGGTGACAGAGATATATAGACCTAAACTAATCAATTTACAATACCTGCAATCAGTGGGGAAGAATAAACATGATTCATCTGATCTGTTTTTGATATCTGCATTTTGGTGGAATGCCCCACACTAAAATGATTTAAGTGGTCTGTTTTTGGTACAATTCCAGGTCTATCTGTCTGAGCCAGTGGAGAGAATATTGTCGAGATAGAGTCCTGAAATAGACAATTATAATCACAATGAGCAGTGAGAAAAGTGTACAACACCCACAAAATACTCAAATAGCATAAAAACAGGTCATGCTTCCTGTAAAAGGTTGAGTTCAAAGGTCGCTCTTGAGTTACAAAGATTAAATCATCTCTCAATTTAAGCTTTTATATAATTTAGTTTGCAATCTATATTCTGAACTATGGCACTGAAAATCTGAAGTAGTTCAACAGCCTTGCAAGGAGTTTAAGTAGAAATTGTTTCTGGTGTACCTGTCTGGCCTTATACAGATATATGCCTGTCAGCAGTGTTTTAAATTTCTCTATATTTTCCTGATTTCAGTGACCAGTTTGCATGTATTGAGACATTGATCCCTTACATGTATACTAAAAGGAAATAAAAGCAAGCTTATTCGGTGTTATTCTACAGCAGATTCTATCTGTGCCAGAAAATCTGACATAAACCCTGGTTTTCGGTGGTTTGTTTCAGACATTAAAAAGCCCAGATTGTATTTCTGAGAAAATCATGTGACTCAGTCTGTGCCAGTTTACTAGTAAATAAAGTGTCCTGTGCAAAGGTTTAAACAGTGTACCAGGATTTTCTAGTGGTTAATTGTAATTATGATCCCTGGCCTTTTTTCAGGTCTGCACCAACTCATGCCTTGTGGACAATGTTCATATTACTTTCATTTAGTAATTTTGGATTTAGCCTTGAGTGCCACTCTAAGGAGCACTAATTCCTATTCTACATATCATAAGGAAGAATATAAAGACACTTAGAGCTCTGGATATGGGAATATCATTTAAGTCACTTAGGAGAGGACTAATAACCATATAGAATGTTTTCCAAGACTATTCTTTTAAAATTTATCTACAGGAAATGTTAGGCAGAAAATCTCAGCCCAAAAGCAACCACTTTAAGCAGTTTCTTAGTAAAAATCTCTATTTAGACATTGATTCACAGTGCCAAAGAACATCTGTTTATCCTGTTTCTTAATCCAGGTGCTGCTATAATTTGATAGTGATTTTAACCAGATAAGAACTAAATCTGTCATGAAAATTACCAGTGATGTTTTGAATTATTTAAAAAAAAATTGGGGGAAAATAAGTAATATTGTTTAAATAGTACAACATATAGAAAGTGGTCAGTATATTTGGTTCACAAATACTGTGTTCTGTCTATATGGCTATGTTTACAGTAGTTTAGAAAAGATGACTAAAACTATTTTCTGGAACTGAGACCAGCTAGCACCAAATAACCGACACCCATTACGTGCTGTTGTCTCACAACCACCCGATGGGAATAGTTCTTGTCCCAGGCTTTTTCCTGAAATATATTCAGGATTATAGTAGCTGCACATAATTTAAAAAATGTATTTATGTAAACATGAAATTCTATGAACTGGAAAACATTTTCTACACTGGTGGTGTACATTTGGTAGAGCTGAGCGGATCACCAAAGAAGGAGGTTGTCAAAGCCAGAGTAGTTATGACTTCCTACTTAATGATTTCATGGTGAGAATGATTGCAAATAATTTGAGGACTATAGTATGTGATTTAAACCTTTCTTACTTCCTGGAACTGTACCAATCACCAGGATTTTGGGTGAACTACTGGCTTTCCCAAATTGTCCTGGTGAAGTAAATGAGAAACCAGAAATGCAAGAGCCAGAGTCACAAGGAGAGAAGGGGGAACAAAACCTGGTTTTGCTGCCTCTGGAAATGTCAAGAGAGTAAGGTGAGAGTAGGAAGAGTAAATGCAGAATACATGTGGTTAATTTTAGACATGGTGTGACTCCTAGAGTTAAAAAACAGGCCTGAACCTGGAGTTCACATTTTCTTTAGGAAATCCCAGTTAAATTTTGTAGATGGAAGAATTAATAGAGCTAAGAGTAAAGCTGAGAACATAAGAAACGTCTTACAGGATCCGCCCTTGTCCAGACCTAGTTCAGGTCCAGCTAGCCTAATCCAGCTTTATAGCTTGTCCAGACTAGTCCATCTAGCACACTAACGTGTGTGTGGTCAAAGATGCTCTGTAGGAACAATACACTAGCCTCAGCCCTTTCAGCTATGAATTCTGCTTCCAGGGCATCCACACTTTTTATCTTAAAGGTTTTAGAAGATACCTTCCTGCTTGGATCAATATGGTGGTTCAGCTTTTGCCCACTCCTAAATACTTGCCTTTTCCTGACAGTTCTTCATATAATGATCAGTATTCACTGGCTTGGATAAACCTCTCTGTTGGTTTATTAATAGGGTTAGCAAGCTGATAAGAAGGAATAATGCTGGGAACAACCATACAGAAAGTAAAGGAACTGTGAAGAGGTGTCTGATTATAATGTGACACTTTTTATACTGAAATCTGGGCATGTCTTCCTAACTTTCCTCTCCTGTGTTTCTGATGCAGAATGAGTCTATAAGCACACAACTTGCTTATGTTACTGAATGTTAGTTGTACTAGTAGATTAATTAGATTAAGAATCCAGGCATGAAAAATAGAAAGAAGAAAGCTGATGAATATATCTTTAAGGTGTATAAATTCAGAGATTTGCATTCTTTTAAAATTTCTGGCAGAAATCAACGCTGCTGGTAAATATGTAACAGATGCACCAATGTGCCTTGAGATGAATACATTATGGACAAAAAAATCATATTTATTCCCATCACAATAACAGTTTGTTTGGATCACCTGCTCTTTCTGGTTGCACCTGTGGCTTGTTCATTTGGTTGCAACATGGGAAAATGCCAAGATCAATACAAGCTGTGGGTTCTTTCTCCCTTGTGTGGGTGTTTCTTTTAGTTGTTCCCCAAACATTTTTTGTGTACAGTCTTTAGATATAATGAAGAGAAAAGACAATGAAAAAAAGAGAAAGGCACTAGTGCAATATTTAAGCTTCGAAAAATGAAACGGCCGAAACCCAGGGAATTCCAAACTCCAGAGCAGTTTTTAAACTTCATCTCAATTGTACCTTTAAAACATGGTGATGCCTCCTGTATGACTTTTGCCTGTATGTCAGTTCAAATTTTTTGCTGCATACACATACGGTACCTTATACTGTACAGCTTTTATTCACAAAGAGCTCCTCTCTTCTCTGCACAAAGTTCAAAGCTCTATTGACTTAAGTATCACGTGTTAGAGAAGAAATATTCTTCAGTAAATCCTATTCTGTTTGATAGACTGCCATGGTAGGCAGCATAACTGTGTTTTCACTTTCAGAGAATCGTCTTGTAAAGTTTAAGCTATGTTCTCTGGAAAAGCTGTGTTTTCTCTCAGGAATTCTGGAGTAGTGACTATCCTTCATGTTGGAGTCATAGAATCATAAAGGTTGGAAAAGACCTCTAAGACCACCAAATACAACTGTCAACCCAGCACCCACCACCATGTTCACCACTAAACCATATCCTCAGGTGTCATATCCACACATTTTTTGAACAAGGAATCCACCACTTCCCTGAGCAGCTCTTGACAACCTCGTTTCATGAAGAAATTTTTCATAATATCTAATCTAAACCTCCCCTGTCACAACGTGAAGCCATCTCCTCTAGTCCTTTCACTTGTTACCCCCTCCTCTCTACAAGCCCTTTTTGGGTAGTTGTATAGAGCAGTAAGGTGTCCCCTCAGCCTCCTTTTCTCCAGGCTGTTCAAGAAAAATGACTTCCAGTACACCGGCATGAGGAATTAGTGTAGGAGTATCAAAGAGACTTTAGGAAAAGTGGTGAAAAGTAGTGAGCACCTCCTCAGGGTGAAGTGCTTTTGGAAGGAAATATATCTGATTATTCAACATAGAAAGTGCCTATATTGGCTATATTTCTGAGTGACTTTAGTCAAGTTTCTTACATCAGTGAAGATTAAACCTAGCTGAAAGTAAATTCACGCACAATATGCTTTGAAAATACAAATTACTTGAACAGATTTATTTTAACATGTTTATACAATGCACTTCAACACATTTATCTCCAATATTTTTTCTTCTTCAGGTATGGTGGAGAGAAGTAAACAGGGAGTAGTAAGCAACCATTTCTGATATTATTTTCTTATTTCAGATTGGAATTGCTTTGTAATAAAATTATACCTGAAAAGGGGTTTTCATATGTTTTAGTATCTTAGTTTATCAAGGTTTAAACTGTCCTGTGCATTTGGGTTTGTGTAATCATATCTGAGGTCATAAAAACATGAAATGTGAATCAGGATGTTGCTTAAAAGTTATCAGTTCAGGTGAAGTACCTTGATAAATGGGCGTTTTATGCCAACATTGTGCCAGAGCTTTATTCCTAACTTCATGCCAGAGCTGACTCTGACCTATGAAAATGAGGGTTCAGCCAGTGCATAAATATTCTACTCTTCTATGTAACAAACACTAACAGTATTGCACTAACGTTTTCAAACCATGGACTGTATCCAAACACATCACTCTGAGCCAATTTCTTATTTATAAGACATCATACTTCTAAAACAGAGGAACAAAATTCTTATTGATCAGAATAAAAAGAAGGCCTGAAATGGATTCTGAATCACTGGACTTGCATCTAGAATTACTGAACAAAAGAACATATCCTCTGTTTAGTAAAACACATGGATTTGTGCCCAGTAAAAATAGCTGCTATCAGAAAGTTCTTCAAGAGATAAACTTAGTTTTCTGTGCTGATATCTTTGCTGTTTGAATAAATACTGAAAGGGTATAGCAGTTCTTGTGATTTCCTTTCTGCACGCTACCCAACTTTAACGTTCACAGAAAGAGCTAAAAGACTGTACTAATGGTATAGCACCATTCATGCACCAGGAATGCTGTTATGGCAGTGTAAACTCATAACAAATTTTCCAACCAGAACAACTACTCATAGCTATTTAAAGTAGGAATGTGATATAGCCTGAATACGGACAAACTGTATATCCCTCTCTTGTAAGAGTCTTTTGGGGATTTACTAACACCTGGAACGTTTTCGTGGATATGCTTATCCTTTAATCTGTCAGTATTTTCCCAAAAACTATGGGTCATTAATTAACATTAATGTTTTTCAATGTAAGATCTCCAATTGTGTTCAAAGGCCAAGACATCCTAACTGCCCCCCCCCCAAAAAAAAAGAAGCATGAGCTTTTACATGTCTTTTATACTATAGGTTTCAATGAGTAAGTTGACCTTAATCAAAAACAGCTGTACAACATCAACAAAAAAAAAAGTGTAGATAAAACCTAATAGTGGAAGTGAGAATGGGTAAATACACAAACTTCAGGTGAATAAACAGGGGCTTTTGTTGGTGGATTTTTTCTCTTTTTTTTTTCATCCTTGAAAGAAGGAATAAATTTTTTTCGGCCTCACAAGGTGTCAGTTCAAGCTTTTAAATTTTGTTGTCCAAATTCATATAAAACTATGAATTCCAAAACTCAAGAAAGATGTCAAAAATAGACAGGAAGTAGTCTTGCCGATATTCTTGCATTTGTTCACAAATGATTTTCCAGAAGAGTATACATGAGTTTTTAGTCATTCAACATAATCGATAATTTTATTGCTTCTAATGGCAGAAAAATTTATGTTTGATTACTTTTTCAAAGAGAGTTCTTCTAATTATCATACATGGAGTGTAGAACCAGCTCTGGACCTACTGAACCTTGCTTCAACAGCAGATTAGTGAAAACCTTTACCTGGATTGCAGTTTTCACATCTGTAATCTTTATTTTATTGCCATGCATATTCTTTCTGTTGACTAAGCAGAATCAAAACATAAAATTATGTTTCTATAGAAAAAAAATCATTAATTTATTCTTATCAAGTTTACAATGAGGAAGAAGCTACTGGTACAGAAAGTCCTCTGCTACAGATTGTTCATTGATAATGCTGTGAAGGGGGAATACATTTAAATAATTTACTTATATCATTAGAAAGATTACATTCTAAGGGTAGCATATCTACTGGGTCATCTGTGTTAGCTGGTTTTTAATTATTTTGGGTAAATATGGCAACTTGTAGTCAACTTCATTTTTTCCTGAACACTCTAACTTCTATATAAAGGAACTAATAATTCTCATAAATGTAGCATTTATTGCTGCTTACAGCCTCCTGTATATAGCTTTAGATAATCCATCTTGGTAGAGTTATTTTGGCAGGCAACTTTGTTAGAAGTCGTCATGTGTTTACTGAATTGCTGTTCCATGAGGCTTCCAAGAACGAATTATAAGCTTGTCTGAATCACAACCACTGGAATTTTATTTCCATTCTTTTCTGTAATTTTAACCAATACTTATCCCACAGGGATGGATAGTAAAAGGCAGATTCTTGTTCATTCTGCTTTCTTAGTTTCCCTAGGTTGGCAGCTTTTAAAAGTCATGGTAGAAAAGCAATTCTTAAAGAATAATATGACAAATGCCATTTTGAAGTCCTGATTCCTCTTTTCTCTCTTCAGTCCCTCACTGAATGATGTCTTTTGAGTTATATAGATTGGTTATTGGACTCCAATATTAACTGTTAATTTAATAAGGATGATAGCAATAAGTATAATAGACAGGTATATATTGGTGCTTTCCTTCTAAGTCCTGTACAGAATTCTCGGTTTTACAAGAATATATAATTCATGGGAAATGATTGCCCATTTTTCTGCTGTTAATTTGCAGCAATTGCTCCTCCCAGGCAATTATATATATATATAAAATACATATAAGGGGGGCTTATGTATTTTTAAATCCTAATTACAGATTTTAAATTTTTTTAAGCTTCTGGGTTTTTTATCTATGTGCTGTTCACAGGAAAATAAATTAATTTAGTTTTGGGTGGTTTTTTTCTGTAGGTATGTGTTTAACAGTGATAATTACTTCCAGGCAGACCATATATCATTGAAAATATTTATCAGCTTAATATATTTACAGACTATGATGCCAAATTCAATGGAAATATAATGTGGAAAGAGATAACACCAATTTATCATAAAATATCTTAATATTTTAAGAAGGCAGCAGTATCTCCACTATTTGACCACTGCATTGTTTTATATTAGAATATTACACAATTGGTATATACAATAGTTTCCACTTTTTTAAAGAAAATGGAATGATGATTATTTTTCTAGCCACCAGTGAAACTGCAACACCTATTAGATAGGTGATAGGTATTACCTAATTGATTACTTGTTAATAGTTAATAATTTTAAACTAAGTGTTTGATGTTTAATATTCAACAGTAAAGTTCTGCATATTGGGAAGTCTGAAGTTAACTGCAGTGCTAAGCCTGATTAAAATTAATGTGATCTATTGGGCCTCTTCTTCTTTATGTTCTTTACATAGGTTTTTTATCCATTTTTCACAATTGCATATACACCTGCAGAGCTCTGGGTGCTAATCTTGCCTTGTTTGAACAAACAGCAAGATACTGATGTATATGTCTCTGCATTTAGAAGAGACAGTTTAATTATTTTATAAATTTTGCTTGGAATGAAAAAGAATTGCAGACTTCAGAGAGAAGTGCTTAGACCTCATGAAACAGTAAATAATTCCTTCCATTGGAATGTTCTTTGGGGCAAGCTTACCTAGAACTTAAATGGTGGTGTGTGTGAATATGGTCAGTGGGCACCTCTCCAGGTTCCACTGCCTGTGTTGCATAGGTGCTTGATGCAGTTCCCCACACAGACCACTTGCTGCTGTCTAGGGACGCCTGGCACTTTGCATCACTTTCCCTGTTTGAGACAAATTAAGGGAAATGCTCTGGGAGGAACGTCTCCTCCGAAGAAGGCAGGTGACAGCCACCCCTCCCCCACCAGGTTCGGAAAGAATTTTCCTCGGAGGAAAGTGAAAGGGAAAAAACCCCCTATTTATTTAACAAACACAATGCACGCAGGCACGGGAAAAGAATGATGCTAAATAATAAAGCGCCTTGCTGTGTAGAGAACCTGGGTAGATTTCAGAGTCCTTTGTGGGTGTGCCATTCTCCTCTCCGGAGCTGGGGTTCAGCGTGGGCCCCTCCGGGCCGAGGTGTAAGGTCTCCCAGGGGACGTTCTGGTGTTGTTGAACAGTCCAGAAGAGAAGAAGAAACCGAAGTTCCGGGGAAAATAAAGTTTGCCTCAGCTAGCAGGCTGCCTCTCTCCTGAGAAAAGGAGCCAAGAGCGGGCTAAAAGCGGGAAGGTGCTTCCTCCCCCTTGCCGCCACAGCAGAACGCAGGGGAGTGTATATCTGTGTCCTTGAACACAAATCCGCTTTGAAATTTCGCCTGCCTTTTTTCTTTCCCTCGGACCCAGTTTTAAAGGCACAGAAAGGCACGGGATTCATGTCTGGGCATAGAGCAGGCGATAGGGGATACACATCATGAAGTCACCCCAAGACATTCCCCAAGCATTGTAAAGAAACCTTAGCATGTCTGACAGTCAGGTGTTTACATTCCTGTTGATACACATACAAAAAGTAGGGAGTATTTTATTTCCTAAAGGTACATTCTTCCTATGCTTTTCAAGCTTTCATTTGAGCTGATTCTAGAATATTGGCAACACTGTAGCACATAGGAAGACTCTACCAAATCCTGGCATGCTGAGATTGGCAGAAATCTGTGCACATGATATTAAACATAAATGAATAATAGAGTGTTTCCTGTGCCTAACAAAATTAAACTATTTGCCAGTTTTTACCCTACTGGTATTAGATGCTCGGGTGAAACCACATGTTGGACAAAAAAGGATTTAGAGTCTAAATTCCCCAGAAAAATCTCCTTACAATTTTTATCTGCTGTACATTATGCTCTTCATGCATAGTAAAAAATCAATTAACAAGATTGCAATTATTTTCTTGTAGATATATAATACAAACCCCAGAGTTATAAAAAGGAAAAGGTTTCAATCTAAATGCTCATGTTTTCTAGTTTTAGTTTTAATTCAGGAATCATTCCAAAACACAGTAGAAGCTGGGGGGAAAAAAATCAACAAAATTTCTTGCAAGAAAATACAATATAACACAGAATAGATGAAAAAGCTTCTGATTACCCTCAGCAGTACCTGAGTTAGTACCTGTAGTGGTTGTCCTGATCTCTGTCGTTTAAGCTTTTAACTAACTTTAACTAAATGGACTCTTTGGTGTACCAGGATGCATATGACTGGGATATGAATAAAAGAAATAAACAACAAAGGTTGGCATATGGTTTATGGCACATGCATCCTATGATTTTTGTAATATCTTTTTTTTTTTTTGTACTATCATTTTTTTAATCTATTTTAACATTCAAGACCAGTAAAAACCTTAAAACAGAAATAGAATTGTCTCACTGGATTTGGAACTCTGACTGTTAGTGAAGGTTCTCTTTGCTATTATTTTTTACATTGCAGAAAGTATATTAAAAAAATCCCACCACTATAGGCCTTAATTGTCATACGCACAATCAGCAATGTTTAAGTGGACCCTGTGGATTTTGGTCCAAAACCAAACCAATCAGTTACAAGGTATTTTTCTTTTCTGTTAGATGTTCTTCTGCAATATTTGCATAAATGTAACCATGCTGTCCATCTTTTAACTTTCACTCAATTAATTATGCTCCCAGCCCCCTGCTGATGGACAAAAATGAGGCTTCATCTGCAAATAGCTTCAGCAGTTTACAGCTTATTAAATGCCAAAATCTAGTTAAGACAGTTTGAGAATTCTCATGTCAGGCATTTCAACATGCCAGTTTTAACACAAAACTCCTATTAAAAGGGAAAAAAGTGAACCCACTAACCCAGGATGGGGGAGTGGGGGTGGGAGGAGGGAGAATGAAATAGAATAAGAGTTTTGGACAGGTAAGAATCCTCTACAAATCATGTACTTAGCATATGTGGCACCAAAAATGTATGTTTTAATCGATTCCCCTAAAGATGAAAAACATTGGAAAAGATACAAGTTGACAACAAAATGGTCCCTACAAATTGCAAACAGCTTTAGTCTACGATATCCCCTTTTATAATCTTTAAAAAGTCTGAACAGGCCTTGGAATAAGCAGATTACATAGTAAAGTATTCTTAAAAAATAACTTTTCTATGACTCTTTTTGACAGGTTTTGCATTTTGCATCAAGCATCTGGTGCTTTCATTTTTCAGTACATAGTGTTCTGGTATACTTTATACCATGCTGGGTTTATTCCTGATTTAAAACAGGAATAGAGAAGCAGTATGGGATACAGGAAAATTGAAGTGTGCCATGCTCCAAGATAAATTCAATACGTAGTTTTAGACTATAACCTTGACCAGATCACTTAACATGCTTGAACTTTAAGCAGTCTCTTTAAAACTGGATATAATCAAGAGCTCATTGAAGAATAAATGTTATGACTGAATGTCAGCTTTTCACCTTGAATAGATTATGAAAAGAGAACTTACAGAATTTCTCTTCCATAATGCAAGCTAGGTTTAATTGTTCCCATTTATTTTTGCTGTTAGCTTATAAATATTTATTTAGCTGGCTATTGTTAGTGATAGAGATATAAAACTTCCAGACTAAAAAAGAAAGAGACAAATAAAAATTTTAAATTTAAATTTAAAAATGTATTATTTCAGTTGCAGTTGTGAAGAACATAATTTCAATTATTTTTTTCTTTTTTCTTGTTTGGTGGGTTTTTTTCTTCTGTGGGGGAAGGATAACGTCCAAGCTAAAGAGAAAGCATTTTTTTTCCTAAAAATTTCTGACATATTATCTGGGTTATTGTGACATATTTTGTCGTGTTTGTTGTCTCAAGTTATAAACTAAAGTGACTGAACTGAACATGACATGATGACTCATGACAGAAATGTCAGGAATTAAGATAAAGAAGTATAATTCATGTCCAGTCATATAGCAATTAACAGTTCTCTTATAAAATGCTTAGATTTTTCATGTTTATTGTAATGGAAAAAAACCCACAGTGTAAAATGTTGTATCAGTTTCCCATCTTAATATCATATTTAATTTCTGAAGACTTATTTCAAAGTTGTATACACTAATGACCCTATCGTGTAGAAGTGTAGTGAAATTTGGTGATCTGTATTAAGAGAACAATTCCTCAACAAGCAGACACAACACTCAAGCTGTTCCACATGAAATGTCCCTCGTGCATCTGCTCTCTGTAGTCTGAATTCCCACTGTACTGGTGAGAGAGCATCAGCCTTCTCCTCTGCATAAATAAATGCCTCTTCAAGCAGATTCTTCTCACAGTCAGAATAAAGGGCACACATGAAATATGTTCCTGTTTTGCATGATTCTGTTGTTGCTAAACTTCCCCAAAGTGTTTAAAATATCAGAAAAGAAGAAATGTACAAAAGATGATGGAGCATTCCTTTATAATATATCAGTATATCTCCTTAATTATGTCTCTCAAAGATGATGTTTGTCTTGCTTTTGTTTGTTTGAGGGTTTTTTTCATTTGGTTGTTTTGGTTTTGGTTGTGGCTTTTTGGTTTTTTTGGAGTTTTTTCGTTAGATTCTTTTAGGTATAGTGATGGAAGCAAGTACTGAGGACATTTTTTAGACATAGCAATGGCCTTATAGCAGACCTGTAGGAGGGTGGCTGATAACCACTGCTTCAAAACACTGTAGTAAAAAGGTACAGAAATAATTGTGGGAGAAATGGGCAAAAGAGAGATTGAGTCTAACATGACTGGTAGAATAGCTTCAGGCAACACAATAAAACTGGACTTAGGATGTAATCAAGAGTGACAGAAGAAGAGTGGGGGTGGTGGTAGTGGTACAGAAGGCTTAGGAGGAAAGATAAAGTGGTCATTTTCCTGACATCTGTGTTAACTCACAACTGGCCTATAGACGAAAAGTATATTTTTCCACTTTCAAATTTCAGTGGTTTAGCATTATGGTGGAAAGTATGCCCTGGAGACCAAAGTCTTGTCATCCATGCTGGGTAGTGACATTGAGTTCTTCTGCATGCATTCCACCTCTTCTCATTTGGTATTGACATAGATGGACCACTTCTAGGCATGACATGGTAGGTTATGCTCTGCCAATCAGTGTGCCAATTAATGCCAGTTACACAGATACGTTTTGTGAGATGAATACTCCTGGAACTGATGAATGGCAGAAAATACTGGAGGGCAGTGCTGGAAATATCAGAGGGTTTGACAAAGTGTAAAAATTAGGATTATCTTGAATGCCTGTTAACCTGTTTTAAAGAAATTTCAAAAAGAAGGTATTTTCTGATTAAGTTGTTTTGGGTGATGAACAAAATTTCATTCAGAATAATGGCTGTGAATAAAATTCATTGAGGTTCATGAAAGAAAATAAATATTCAAATTCTAAAAATACTTTTCAATTGCCAGATATTGATGCCCAGTAGTAATTTCTGCCAGATAAAGTGCAGTAAATTTATTTTAAAATTAAATTTAATATGATTGAGGTAATTTTCAAGTGGGAAAGCAGGAGGGACAATGCAAAATACAATAAAGTGAGACTTCCCAAAAAATTCTTCCAAAAAATTTCTGGAAGAAAATCGGCAGCACATTGCAATTTAACTTCTATATCATCAAACTTCATGCAGGAGATTATGTGATGCAGGTACAAGGCTTATCTCACACTAAAAGAGATTTTTCTCTATTCCATTCTGTATAATCATGGTAATATAAGACATACCTTGTTTTGTAGTGTAAATTATCATTTAATTTTTCCTACTTATTCCTGCTTGGATTTATGTGAGAGTGTGTGTGTATTTTCCTGGCAATCCAAGTTCATATGATTTCTCTATTTTCCCCAGAATATTTTTATGCACTTTAAGCAAGGAGTCAGCTATTGCAAGTATTTTATCAAATGTTTGATTTTTTTCTTTGCATCATTTGCTACTGCAGCACAAAATATGAACGATTCATTTTAGCTTTGATAATTTTTCTTCTTCTGTAGTGAAAAATGTATGTTGCATGTATTGCATATGTTACTAGATAGAATAGACAGAATCAGATAAAGTGAAATCCTTCATTTAATTGGAGAGAAAAGAAAATCGGATTTAGTCCATAATGGGGAGGAGTGGGTGGTGTTTAGTATTTTTTCATTATGTGGGGATCCTGTAAGCTCTGGGATAAAGAAAATTTATGCTATTAGAAATCTATTAATCTAAAAGAGAGTTTTCTCCCTTGTATTTCAATTAGGTACAATACTGTAGAATTATGTAAACCAGGAAAACGTTTCCACCTGTAGCATGAATGTAGCAAACTTGATCGTTATTACAGAGGCAGCAAAGTTAAAACATATTAGAAGAGCAACACATGCTGTATTGCTATTAAAAGTTCCCCAACTGCTCTTTCTTTAGTGCTATGACTATAATGTATTCAAAGAAGAAATATATGCTTCATTAGTTGTAGAGGTGTTAGCACTTGCTGCTTTATAGCCAGGAAGAAATAATAGATCATAAAGAACAAGAATGTGTAAAGGAATGAAAAACAGTAATCAAATATATATGTTTATATACAAACACAAACCACAATAAGTTTACATATACACCTGTTTTAAACATATGCATGTGCACCTTTTATGTAGAAAGCCTTCAGAATGTGGATATGATTATTTTTAAATGTGCAGGTTTTGTGAAAATGCTGAACATGGTAAGGATACAAGAAGTGTAAACACATTCCAATTTTATATTTTGAACAACATAACTGATTAACCATTCTGTGAATATAGTCTGGGGTGGATGATAAAGAACTGAAACTGTTCAGACATTTATTATGCAGCACACTTTCAAAAAGGGCAGCTTTCATTTATAAATCATTATAAACTCGCTACCTAACTGCAGTTAGGATAAAATATTTTCAATCTACTCTTCTTGGGTCTGAAGTGGTAAGAACATTTTCTTAGGCACTGAATGACAGCATTTTCAGCAACTGTTAGCCTACAGAATAGCTAGCTGGATCCTCTAGAAATCTGGGCAGCCAGCATTTTTCCTTGTATTCCAACCCCAAATGATTATTGCTTTACCTTTATAACTCATGGAAGACTTCTCAAGAAGGGGCCCCACTTGCAGAGGAATGTAGACATACAAATACATTGTTGGTCCCACTCTTGAGGAGCAAAAAGTAAGTGGTAACTGAATGAAAAAACGAGGGAAAGGGAGGAGGAGGGGGAAGAGGATAAGAAAGGAAAAACAAGGGCAAAACTAAAGGTGAAGGTGAAGACAGAGGAAGGAAAAGAAGGATCATAGAAAAGTGGTGGTAAAATTCAGGAAGAAGAAGGTATGTGGGCCAAGTGAGGAGAAAGATGAATAAATTATGAAGAAGAGAGTGGGAAAAGCTTTTCCAAAGAGCTTAAAAGGTGTAGAAAATCCAGACAGAACTCTCAAATACTCTGAAACAAAGATTTCTCCACCTAAGCTTTAGACAATGTAGTGAAGTAGGCACATTTATGTGTAATTCATCTGATCTATGTCAGATTAGGTTCTTGAAAACACAGATGTAAGGATATACTTGTTGCCATATCAGTTGTCCTTCAGAATCAACAGCTGTTCTGAAAGCTAGAGATTTTTCAACTTTACCACATAAGCAGCATTTTTAACTCAGACTTGTTTAATTGTTCATTGGAGACCTGGACTGGGGGTCTCAAAATGCTCTGCCCATATGTTTACCCTAAATCTTCACAAAAATGAGTTTGCAGATTTAATGCTTTTTTTTAAGGCCTTCATTGAGTCGTCCTGTACTAAGAGCTGTGAATGTGTAACACCCATCCGAAGACACTGCCTTCTCAGAAGGACAATAACAAGTCAAAAGATACACCATTTTTTAGTTCAAACTAACTCCTTTCCATTCTGATACAGTTAATATATCAGAAATTCCTGACTTTGGATATGAGGCTATGCTTGAGATTTTTTCACAGAATCAAATCCTCTTCGTGTTTTTGTATCAACCATCAGTTTTGATCAAAATCTCTAGTATCAATTTCCTCAGAAATAGACTTTGTTGGTGAATTTTGTACTGTTTCTTATTCTGTTGATATGTAACTGGTTATTCTGAAGCCAACAGGAATTTTAAGTCATATTTTTACTCTCTCTTGCCTATTATTCTGAAGCCAACAGGAATTTTAAGTCATATTTTTACTCTCTCTTGCCTATAGCATCACTTTAAGCCATCCAAAAATTATCACCCAGCTTCAGCTGTCTGAAAGTAAATCATGAGTATAAACTAATATCTTTGGATGCTCAGTGGAATCTACAGCTGGCAATTCAAAACGTCCTGAAAGAAATGTCTGAAATACTTGGATTTCCCCCTCTGGTGACACTCAGTTATTTTCACTGTTTAAGAGAACTTAAACACTTAACACTTAACACTTATACTTGAGACTTAATTTTTAGAAGTAAATCACATCCATAACTTTGTATCTACACATACTGCTCAAATAATTTAAACTCACTTTGCACAAATAAAGGGATCAGATGAGCAAGGAAGCACAGAAGCAGGCCCAGTACAAAGCTGAGGGAATTATAATTTGGTTTCAGGTTAACAGTAACGTTTTTTCTCTCTCTATTCTTTCCAAACAGTCTTTTCAATTTTCTCTGATCTTCTTGCTTGCCTGTTAGATACTAAGATGGCTTCAGTGGTGTACGACAATTGAAGCTGTAAAAAAGCCTACTGAAGCACCTGTGAATGCAAATAGTCATCTTAGTGACACTAATAATGGAATATAATGCTAGTGAAGCCAAAAATGTTTAACACATTTTTGTAATATACTTTGATTTTACATATGTGAATTAAGGACAGTGTGTATAATGAATGTACTGAACATTTACCTTTAATTTATTTCTTTTTTGTACTCAAAATGTTTCAGCTGCTGAAATCTGAAATAGTGCTGGGTGCTCAGTGTTCTCTTAAGCCTTCAATAAAAAATTTCAGCATAACATTAAAGGAAGAATGGCAGTAGAGTAAAAACTGGTGGGGGGGGGGTTTATTATTTTATTTTATTTCAGAGACATTCTTTGACACCTGTGGCTAATAAGAGAGAATATTTACATTTATTTTCTCTTTCAGAAGTGGAATTCTTTGAGTATTATTTTCATTCAATGTTTCTTTAAAGCAATTTCAATGTAGAAAAATGGATCAAAAGGGGGCCCTGAAAGGGCATCTTCCTGAAATGGTGATAATTCACAGAGCTTGAACTGTGTTCAGTGACTGTTTTCATTGTTCCTGTAACTGTTTACTGTGTCCATCCAAAGTCAGAGAAGCGAATGTCTTGCATTTTTTCTAGAACGTGCCACCAGGTAAAAGTCCTGTAAGTTTGATCAAACTTGTTTGAGCAGCATGCACAAGTGCTTTTAACATTATGAACGAGCATCAGCATCCCCTAAAACAGAAACTATTTTATGTGATAGTCCTTTTTAGGTAGTTACACAACTAATTGAAATGTTAAACTAGAGCAAGCTCACTGAACTGAATAATAACAAACTAAAATTAGTGAAAGTATGCCCAGGGCAAAATGTAGCTTCTTACATTTCTTTCAACTTTCAGCTTGACTTTTTCTCTGAAAAGCATGAGACCAAGAAAGCCCTGAAAAAAAGTCACATTTACAGGACTATGTAAAATGTGGAATTGTAAGACTGGTTTTTCACAGTGATGTTATTCTTTTTCAACACCCTCTCCTGATATTTATTACTGACTGGTTACTGAGAAAATGTCTGGGAATCTATAGCTGTCTTACTCTGTGTATGTAGAAAATCTCCCACTTTAAAACATACACATCTACATCCAGTAAAGGAACAGTTGTGGCAATAGCTTGTAATATAGACAGGTTAAAAAAGCAAAAAAAAAGCATATGTCGTAGGTAATCCTGAGACAATTAGAGTAGTAAATAGTTACTCTCAGCTGCAGCTTCAGATACACTGATTTTATGTCTGTTTTAAGAGTTAGTATAGATAGCTGATGATCAGGGAAAAAAAATGAAGAAATGTAAAAAAGAGAATGTTATAGTCAATACACTAAAAGGAAAATGGTATTCCAGAACTTACAGCTGAAGCTAAACCATTGACTAGGAAAGGACCGAAGTGCAGCTGGTTTTCATCATCCAGTGTACGTGGATTAAGGTATTTCAGTGAAACTGAACTCCAAAGATTAACATAGTCCCTGCTTTCTAATTTTTGTTTTTATCTAGTGACTTTCAAGTGCAGAGTACATGCAGTGGTAGCAGTGACTTCCCACCCTGAATAGTTCAGGAATGACTAGAAAACTGACCTTCACTAGAATATTGTGAGTTTGAGACATAGAGTCATAAAATACTTTGGGTTGGAAGGAACCTTTAAAGGTTATCTAGTCCTGCGATGAGCAGGGACATCTTCAACAAGATCAGGTTGCTCAGAGCCCTGTCCAGTCTTGATGGATTGAGTATTTCCAGTGATAAGGCATCTGCCACATTTCTGGACAACCTGTTCCAGTGGTTTAAAAACTGTGTTTCAGAGACACTGAGTAGACTGCTGAGTATGGTCAAAATAAATGAATCCAACAATATTAGAGGGAATTGAATAGGTCAAGGAAAACTGCCTAATTTTCTGTATAACTCAATACGAGATGCGTGTGTGGCAAAGTAACAGGTTTAAACCATGCATCTCCATGAGTATCTGAAGGTGAAAAATCTGATTAAATCTAGTCTTCAAAATGGTATATTATAGTTCAAATTGAAATCAAGAATTTGAAGTCAGAATAATGATACAGGTTTTTGTATGTGCATTCAAGTCACATTGAATAATACCTTTACCTTATATTACTGGCGGGCTTCATTTTGACTACAGTAGCAAATGAAAGGAAGAAGGACAATTATTTCCAAGTATTTTAATAAATTTTATTAACAGCTTTAAAAAGGTTATTTACTTATTAATTGTTAAAAGAGAAATCTGATTTTTCTAATTACTTTGGTGAACCCTGAGATCAAAATGAGCAGTAGATGCTGCTTTCTGCATCATTCTGTATTGATCATTTATTAATTGTTACAGCCATCCTCCAATATGGATAAGCCTGCAGTAGAAGGCATCACAGTTGTGCATCTATGGCACTGTGTGAAATCATCGATACTTTCTATGCAAAACAGAAAGCAGTGGACATATATTCATAGGATATTATTTTTGTGGTCATTGTCTTTCTCCTTAAACGTTTGCCCAAGTGTGAAAATTCTTTTAGCTTCAGTGCTGCAGGAGCTTGTTTCATTCTTCAGTTTAATCCTGTGTTCACAGCAACATCAAAAGGTTTTATCCTGGGAGATTTTAAAGTTTTATTTTTCTAACCATTTGTTTGCCTATTGGTTAAGAGAAGCTAAATGTAAAATTACTATCTTTTAATTAGTAAAAAGTAATATCTCTGTACTGGAGATGCTGGATGCCCTTATTCTACTTACTTTCATCAAAAATTGTAGTTATTCAAGAACACATAATTAGCTTGTTTTAATCTTATCATTTTCAGAGGCATACTACAGTAATTGGCTTTCTTTCCTCTCCTTTTTAGTTAGAAGATTGCTAAAGGATCAATGGAGAATACATTTTTCTATTCTGCAGCATCAATTACGGTGACCCTGGGTGTAAATTTATTGATTTTTCTTATTAGAACATTATCACCAGTTATTCACAGCATGGTGTTTATTAATTAGTAAGGAAAATAAAGATTAATTTGTGAAAAATATTCCTTTTAAGTTCTCTACCTAGCACATTCATAGCTATATGCGATCTCCTAATTGTATTATGCCTTCATGAACTAGCATGCAGTATTTCATTCCCTATTCTGTTTGTTTTTTCTTGTCATCTTGAAAAAAAAGTTGCAGAATTATGTCAGCTACAGTTCTGAGGTATAGAAATTGTCCATTTTGGCTGTTGACCTGCAGAAGCTGAACAAGTCTCCTGAATTTGATGCTCATGATGGGTGCTTTATTCTGAGAGGAAATTAATTGGATGGACCGGAATTCTAAAATCACAAGCATATGGAAAAAAAAAAAGAAAAGAAGAAAAAAGAAAAGAAGAAAAGAAGAGGAAACAGACACTTATTATCTCCTAGGCACAGCTCAGCATTCCAGTTGTCCTCGCAGAAGGCATACCAGGTACATAGAAGGGAACCAGCTTTTTATTTAAGTCTTCCTAATCACAATTATACAGGGCTTAGGAAGAAGAGAGGAAAAATCAGTAGATTATTCTTTTTTTCATTGGTCTTTCCCCATTAATTTGATTCCTCCTATTCTTCTTTTATTTTTTTTTAATTAAATAAAAAGTTATTCCATCTAGGACCTGTATTCTGGCTTTGGATGGGGAATCTTGGCACCCCAGTCCATGACACATTAATTAGTGGGTGAATGAGAGTAGATGAAATATTTAAAAGAACATACAATAATATTTTTTCCTGAGGAGTACATGACTAATAACACATTTAAGATACGTGAATAGCATTTGTATTAAAGTTTAATACCTCATTTATAGGGCCTTGTTAAGTTAAAGCAATTTTGTGTAACAAGACAGAATGTGTTCAGAGCATTTATCAATTTATAACAACTAAAAAAAAGAAATTATTTCTGGGTTCAAAAATAGAGCACAAAAATCTACTCATTGATCAGGCTTTGCGTTTCTATTTTCATGTATGGAAAGAACAATAATTTTCAAAAGAAGAAATTAAAAATATTTTGAATAACATACACACAAAATCTAGATATCCAAGGATTTATCACTAATTACAAATCTTTTTTTTGGAGGGTGCAAATTCTATGACTTGAAACATGAAAAGTCTATAGCCAAGCCTTTTTACAGTGTGAATTCTAATAATAATAATGTGACTCAATCATTTCAGTTTCAACAATTCAACCTTTTCCCACAAAGTTACAATATCTTTCTGCAGTTTTCCTTGGATAAAATTCCAGTGCACAGGACATATAGGTATAAATAACATTTAATATAGAACAATAAATCTCTATTTAGTTGAATAATTTTATTTGAAACCCAGTAAAAAGTAGTTTTAATAAGTGAGAATAATGAAACTAAAACTCAGTCTTGAACCAGAAACACAGGGTCTTACATTCAGCAGCAACAGGGGACACTGCTGGAATAAATTATTATTCCTTAATACTAAGACAGTAATTCTGTCCTGAAGGCAGCACATGGTATCAGCAGAACCTTCCGATGCAATCAAATTCCATATATTATTGGCCATGTTAACATTAGGGTTACAATTGTCTATGTATTTTCCCCATTGTATTTTGCTTGGTTTGCTAATCAGAATGAGTTGCTTGTGCAGAGCTCTGAGAGTCATAGCCAGCCATATTCTATTACAACATCATTACCAACATCATTGATCCTTGAAGTGGATTTTTATTCTTCTTTTCACTTAAACACATTATTATTATTGATGATTATGTGAAAAGCAAAAGGTAGATGTTGATTTCTGACTAGCTTTATTCATGCAATATAGTCAGCAGAATTAACATTAAAATATCCATTAACCTCAGCAGTATTAATATTGATGGTTTCATAGAATATAGTGAGATTTGTTGATTCACAGAGTACAAGTTTGTTTTCATAAAATTCACAGGGAAACACTACGATATTACAACCTTCATAACTTATCATAGAATCATAGAATCATTAAGGTTGGAAAAGACCTCCAAGATCACTGAGTCCAACTTTTGACCAAACCTATCATGCCAACTAAACAATAGCACTGAGTGCCATGTCCAGTCATTTCTTGAACACTTCCAGAGACAGTGCCTTCACCACCTCTCTGGGCAGCCCATTCCAATGATTAATCCCCCTTTTTGTGAAGAAATTATTCCTGATGTCCAACCTGAATCTCCCCTGGTGCATCTTAAGATTATGTCCTCTCATCCTGTCACTGCTTGCCTGGGAGAAGAGACCCACCCCCATGAGGCTACAGCCTCCTTTCAGGTAGTTGTAGGTAGCAATAAGGTTACCCCTGAGCCTCATTTTCTCCAGACTAAACAACGCCACCTCCCTCAGCTGTTCCTCATATGACTTGTTCTCCAGAACCTTCACCAAGTTTGTTGCTTCTCTGGACACTCTCCAGCACCTCAATGTCCTTCTTGTAGTGAGGGGCCCAGAGCTGGATGCAGGATTTGAGGTGTGACCTCATCATTGCTGAGTACAGGGGGACAATCACTGCCCTGGCCCTGCTGGCCACACTATTGATGATACAGGCCAGGATGTCATTGGTCTTGTTGGCCACCTGGGCACANGGCCAGGATGCCATTGGTCTTCTTGGCCACCTGGGCACACTGATGGCTCATGTTCAGCAGCTGTTGAACAGCACCCCCAGGTTCTTTTCCACCAGGTTGCTTTCCAGCCACTCTGCCCCCTGCCTGTAGCACTGCATAGGGTGGTTGTGACCCAAGGGCAGGATCCGGCACTCAGCTTTGTTGAACCTCATACTCTTGGTCTTGGCCCATCAATCCAAACTGTCCAGATCCCTTTCCAGAGCCTTTCTGCCCTCCAGCAGATCAACACTCCCACCCAGGCTAGTGTCATCTGCAAACTTACTGAGGGTGCACTTGATCCCCTCTACCAAATGATCGATAAAGATTTTAAACAAGACTGTCCCCAGTGCTGAGCCCTGGGGAACACCAGTGGTGACCAGGTGCCCAGTGGATGTAACTCCCTTCACTATCCCTCTCTGGGCCTGGCCATCCAGCCAGTGAGCAAATAGCTGTATGCTCTGATTGAGTAACAACCTCAAATGTAAGGGATAATCAAATCCTGGAACAAGATAATTAGAAAGAGTGAAGATCAGAGGAATAGGTTAAAAAAATATCAGTGTACATGTATTCTTGTTTCAGTTAAGAAAGATGAATTTGATAACTTTATAAATCTTGAGGACTATTCCAATCCTACGTAACTAGGTGACATATATTTTAGAGGAATCAGTTTCTAAATCATCATTAATTCAGTACTGCTAATGAAGCCTCTAACCCACTTCTCTGTCTCCATTTAGAAATAGGCTAGTGTTTTAAACTTCTTACTTTTAGTCTAGAAAATAACATATTCAAAATAAATTGTAAATTTTTCCTGGACAGTACTCTATCTGAAACTGTTACATCAATCTATTTATTAGGAACAAATATAGAGAAATATTATTTTCTGAGCTGGAGATGAAAAACATAGCATAAATAGTAACTGGAATCTCACTGTAATATTTGCAGGGACTACATGTTTCAAATTTATACTATAAGAAATACTTTATTTCAAGTAAGCATAGAAAGGTCTCAAAGTTACTATAAATGTACAGGTCCTCTGAAGAATCTTCTCACCGACATTAAAGTCTTATGTCCAGAGAGGATCTTCAGACTTGCTTCAAATTGACTTCAAAGACAATAAGAATAGAAGGAAAGGAGTTTTAAATGTTTTTAACTGGGAAGTCTTATACACTTATATAAAAGCAAAAGCTTTACTGATATTAAGAGGATAGCTACTAAAACCTAAAACCAAAAATTAGTCTTCTTCCTGTGGAAAGGTGGATGCTGCAATACCTCAATATTTGGTAGAACATGCTGTGGTATGCAAAAAACTGTTATTCAGAATTATCAAGTTTGTAGTATTTTGGTAGCTTTACCAAACTTACAGGCTTCTAGAAAATACCAAAGACCTGAGAATACATGCAGATATTGAATATATTGCTCTTCCTTCTTTACAAATGACATGAAGATCGCTTTAAAAGGCAGGAAAATAGGAAAACAGGATATATGAGAAAAGATACTTCACTTGATCACTGTCCTTGGAAATATAGATGTAATATTTTATTGTTTCATGTGCAGTAAGTGACTGCAATTAATGCTTTCCTAAAGATGACTGCAGTGTAGATTACACTTAGAAACACACAGAACTTCTCAACAGCTTCAGCTAGCTCGAAATTAGGAAGCTCATAAAATCAATGGCCATAAACTAAAAATACAGATAGTCTGCAAAAAGAGGTAATAAAATCACACAAAAAAGTCTATAAAATTGGACAAATTGAAGAGAGTGTTCCTGTTAAAAAATCAGTTGAAATATTGGAGTATTTTATGTTTTCCACCCACAAATTACAGTACTTTAAGTCAAATCCCACTGACTGTAAGAAGGTTAGGCAGCCTGTAGGGTAGAAGGGAAGACAAGTAAATCTGCGATGAATACTTTTGTGGACAAAATTATTTAATATATATAATTAAGATGATTTTCACCTACTAAGCCTCCATCTGAGGATGGAAGGTTACTATAGAACTAATTTAAAAAATTATTAGAGGTACATAGCCACTTAACTCATTATTGTCAGCTACAATAAGGGGTTTAAATACCTGTGAGAATCTGAGGTGAAGTGGTAAGTTCTTATCAGATCTAGGAGAAAAACCCTCAGAAACTTAATTGTTCTGATATTGTTGACATCGATTCATATTTCGGAAGAACTAATGCGTTCTTTATCTGATAGCGTTTTGCACCTTCTTAAGTAAATTCTCCCTGAGGTGCCACCATCTAGACCAGCCTCCAACTTACAGTAGGACTACCACCCACACCCATCAGCCCGCTGGCTGGCTCTGAGGGTGGGAATGCCAGAACGGCTGTAGGTAATGTCTGCACTGACTTCACTGAGAGACTCTTCCCAGCCAGCTGGGCCTTTGCCCAAAATTCCCGATCTGACTGCACAATGGGGTTAGTTTGTCCCTGAGATTCTAAGATATTTTCCTTTGAAATCAATTAACCCTCCTGATTGTCTTTCTCCCGTCCTTATTAAGTCCAGAGATGTGCTTATCTTCCCGGCTTTCCTTTAAAGAAGACGGATCAGCTAACAGCCAGCACAGCCCTGGTTGCTGTCTCTGAGAGTTATCTGTCACATCTTCTCTGTTTGTGAACAGTGGGCCAAAAAGAACAGTACCCCTTTTTGGTCCCTCTAGTAACTGAGAAGTTTGGGAAGTTGTCACCCACGTAGCATTAGGACTTTCAGGACACAAGTGTATGCTGCTCTCTGAGAGTTAGCACAGGTCAGGCACAGTTCAGAACAGCTGCTTTAGACATTTAATGTGGTTTAGAACGAAAGAGAATTTAACAGTGAGGATGCCAACCATTTCAAACGTAGCCAAAAAATTAATGCTTCTGGGCAGTTATTTATTGGAACAGATTACTAAGATATTGTGGTTTTAGAGCAAATAGAGCAGATTTTAGAATAAAAGTAATGTCATTCAAAAGTTTAAAAATTTCTAAATTTTCTTTCTCTCCTGAAATGCCGTCTAATGAAGGGTTGATGCATATACTGTCGCTAAAGGATTAAATTGGCACTTAGAAAAGTATTTTCAGGTAAACCGAATTCCTAGAAAAGCAATTCTATATAACAATAGGTACTATTTTTACTGATGCCATCAGATTTTGTAAGATGGGAAAGGCCAAGGTTTTTATCACTAAGCTTAGTGATTATTTTGCAGATTTAGGCATAAATCTAGGAAATGTGCCAGATTTTTAATTTTATAAAGTCTGTTATAATTTAAATAACTGAAAAAAAGTCTATTAATATGATGTTAGTGCCTAACTCTTTTGTCAAAAATATTCAAGTGTAGCTTCTCCCAGGGAAAATATCATCCCTGGACTGTTGCCAAGGTCAGTTCCAGTTTGGATTATCTACTGTACGTGTGCCTGTAATTCATCACAGACTTGGGCAGGGGTTGCTCTCACATGCACATTAGCTTGCTCAGAAAAGGATGATTGCTCTTGAATCAGTGGTCTTTGTTCTTAGCATTCATTTATGTATTGCTATGGTGTGCTTCTAATAGGATACACATTGTGATTGAGAATTACTATTTGTTGCATTTTCCAGTAGGTACTGAATAATAATGACTATTATGTAGGAAAAAAAAATTGGTTTAGATGTACTGTCTGGATAGGTATCTGGAAAATTGGGAGCAGATAAGATCATTTTTTCATACTTCACATTCAGGACCAAGAACTTTATATAGCTGATTTCCAGTAATAGAACAAGGGTTTGCTTGCTTCTTGGGTTTTCCTGCTCCCATTCGAATCCAAGCTGGGATGAAAGAAACAGAGTAACAAGGGGTACCCTTTCCTAAGTTTCTGCTTAAGCACGACTTTACAGAATCATTCCTTTCTCTGGAAACATCCTCTATAACAACTACAGCCTATGCAAGGTCAAGTCTGATAATGCTATTTTTGGACCCCAATGGATGGGGGTTGCCAGCTGAGTTGCAAGTTGTTTACTCTCTGAGGGTTCAGTAGCATTAAGACGCAGACAGCTCTTTGCAGTCCTTTAAAAGTTACCCTGAATAAGCCTACACCACGGCATATATGACAATATTTTCTGTTTGATTTAACTTCATCTGAGCAAGTTTTTTGCACACAAACAATTATCTATGTTACCTGTGCCAGGGTAGCTCTTAGTATGAAGGCCACATTAAGACCTGAAGAGAAGTGTTTAAAAGACTTAAAAAAGTAAATGATGATTTAGAAGAAATTAGATGGAATGAATGGATGTTGTGTTGCAAAGGTCATTCTTTACTCTTTAAAAATGATTGGAAGGCACTCTGGGATTTACACCGATAACATTCCTGTTTACTTTATCCTGTAAAAGATAACTTTGTTATTTAAGAAGATGGAATGAAGAGAGAGTGAGATGATCCACACACATAGAATTTTTAGTAATACTTTTTAAAGGAAAAGTAAATGAGTTTAGGTGAGTCATTCATGGCTTGGTTTCCTTTTCACGTTTTGTTAATCACACCATTATTAATAACAGAAAATTGTGATTTTAGAGCAGAAATTGCTCTATGCAAAATATTGCTCAGCTAAATTCCTGCTCTTTTGGCAAAAGTAATGCCCTCAGCTGGAAGGGGTACTGACATTCCCAGAAAAATGGTTACAATGGATTACTTTACTTTGTAGGAAGTGGAGAATCCTTCCTTCTTTTCCTACTAAAATAATAGTTTGTAAGAGTCTTCATTTTGTAATCCTTTGAGTCTATTCAGACCTTGCGTAAAAGGAAAAATAGGAGTTAAGTTAATGTAATGAATAAACTGAAGGTAATTACTGAATTAATGAGGTAGTTGCAAATTAATTAGCTCACTAGAGTTAGACCACTTAAACCAGGTCTGAATTTAGCCTGTTTTGTTTGAATAAATCTTAGAAATAAATTGAATTCAAAGGAAACAAACAAACCAAATAACTCCAATAAATAAATAAACTAGCTAAAGAACTCTGATGACACTAGATATCTACAGCAAGGACCACATGTTTCCTTAATGGTTATCTTCTTGGCATTAATGTTTAAGGGTTTGGGATTTTTTAATTAACCTAATTTATTTTCAGTCTCTGTACTCTACACACTATAATTTCCAGAATGAATCTGCTTGAATTGATCCAGGACATCTCTGAACATAGTTAAAGCATTCATTTGAAAAACAGGACAGTAAAAATTTGTCTTTTACTCACTCAAAATGTTCCTTTTAACAAACCAAAACAAATGTTTAAAGTAGGATATGTACATTCCCTCAGAAGGAAATAACATAAAAAGGACAACAGAAACTGAGGCACAAAGGAGAAAAACAATTTATGAATACATGCAACAGCTTTTCCTTCTCCAAGAAAAATTCATAATATTTAAATGTGCCTCTCAGCCTTAGCAGTAGACTAATTCCATTATCATAATTTATTAACCAGATCTTTTGTTCTACGTAGTAATACACTGTGTTTCCATGCTGTGTATTTTTTATCCTGTGACCTAATTTGCGTAAAAGGAAACTCTTATAACTCCCTTGTTGTAATGAATAAAATGTTAATGAAGAACTACAGAGAAATCCCCTTTGCATTAGTTCCTTATTCCCAGGAACATCATCATAAATTTGTTTGCCTGGTTCTGACAATGGTAGTGATGTTCAAGCTGTGGAGAAGCAATAGTTACACTAAATGGTTCTGATGGAAAAGTTAAAGATATTCAAGGCACTGTCATCAGGGATGGACTATTGGAATTTATCTTTTGGAAGATGAACCTGATGGATTTGGCCACAATCCAGGATTTTTTTAAAACATTTGTTATCTGCATTGATAACTGTGCTAGGAGATGCCTTTTCAGAAAATGTAAATTAAAAATAGAGTTGTGAAGAAAGATTTTTTTCTTCAATACATGGAAAACTGCAGATTAGTGCACTTCGCCGCTGCATATTGGTTATATTATTCAGTAATTTCTGGCAATGATAGCATGGCAGAAGTATTAAAGTATTAAACAATACAAATCATTATGTGTTTGTAGTAATTATAGATCACTTGTTAGTAGCTATAATATTTACTTCATTAGAAATTGCCAGGTTCTATTAGCCTTCACAGACTTTAAGACTAGATGGAATGTTAAATCATATAGGATTATAGTATTTATAATTCTATTCCACTTCAGTAATTCAACTTTTATTAAGAAACAAAATATACATTAGCAGTAAATTGTATTCTGACTACTTTGTCAATATTAGTATAGAACTTTGAAAGTATGTACGTTCATTATAAATTGTATTAATTTATGGTCTCACTGCCTGACACTTCTGGATTTGCTTCAGACAGCTCTTTGGAACTGAGGCATACTGCAGTCCTGAGGCAGTCATATCCCTAAATGTCAGAGAATTTGTCATTTACCCTTCCCTGTAGATTATCAAACTCATTTTAGCACCAAAGGTTCTTTCTTTACAAAGATCTGATTTAAAGTCACGTCATTTGCATGGCTGATATAATCATAAAAATACATATGCAATTGTCTGAACAAATTCTAAGATATTTTTTATTTTAAACTAAATATTCCCTAAGTTTTTCCAAGATGGAGAACTATGGCCATTAAGATCAACAGTTCAGACATATATAAAAGCTTCCCTGGGAAAAATTGTGTATAAACCTCTATCTGTTGTTTTACGGTACTATTTCATGTTCCTGGTTTTTGTGCTAGATGAGAAGTACTTCAAACATAATAAGCACAATAAGTGACAAAACGGATCAGCTTGTAGGCAGCTGTTTGCCTGCCTCTGTTCTTCCCAGTACAGCATGACTTCAGTGGGTCATGGGTTTGCTTACTCAGCACAAGTGACTGGTCCAGTTCTTCTAAAATAGCTGTGTTGACACTCTCTTCAGGAAAAATGGTAGGGAATTTTCAGCTTTTACTCTGTTTAACCCTTTCTTCATGAATCTCTTTTCATTATACCAGAGTCAATAAATACACAACACATTAGACTTTTAAAATAAAATATGTATTTGTAATTTATAATGAATCAAATATTAAGCAAGTATATTATTTTTATGATGTCATGAACTTTAACTCTATATGGTTATAGAAGCAAATTATATTCCCTGCTTTCTGACAAATTCTTTCCTCAGACTGGAATCACAGTAAGTATAAAAAATTAGATGGGTCATAACCCCAGCTGGCAAGTAAGTACCACACAAACACTTACTTGCTCCCTTCCAGCCTGTTGAGGAGGAGAATCAGAAAGAAAATATAAATCTGGTGGATTAAAACAAGGTTTAATTTAGTAATATAAACAAAAAAATAATAACAATAACAATATTAAAAACAATAATAATGAGAAAATAATAATAGCAACAACAATAGTAATGGTAATGATAAGGAGAGTGAGAGAGCAGGAAACCCCTAGAGAAACAAGCAATTCACAATAAAATTGCTCACCACTCACTTGCCAAAACCCAGCCTATCCCTAAACAGCGATTAGCACCTCCTGGTCAATTCTCCCCAGCTTGTGTACGGGCATTCTTTCAGTATGGAATATCTCTTTGGCCAGCTCAGGTCAGCTGTTCTGGCTGTGCTTTGTCAGGTGCTCTTGTGCTCCTCCTCACTTGCAGAGCATGAGACACTGAAAAGTCCTTGAGTTAAAGGAAACACTACTGAGAAACAGCCAAAACTATCCGTAGAGCCATAATGCTATCAGCTTTAGTATCTTACTAATTCCCAATAACCACAGCACTGCAGCAGCTATGAAGAATACAAACTGTCTCAGACAAAACCAGGACAAAGTGTTGCATGAAAATCTGTAAAAAACAATTCTCTTCATCTGCCTGTGAAATCCAACTCTTCTTGATTCAATACCTGTTAAAAACATGTGTTGTGTCAAGAGAAGTGTTCATCACACTGTCAAAGGAGAAGAGATATCACAGCAGTGATACATATCCAAAATCTCTTTGTCTAATCATACCACTCTTCCCATAGATGTTCAGGTATTCCCTCAATAAAAGTTCTTAGATTGTCTGGACTGATATGTTAGAAAAATAATTCAGATTCCTAGCTGGTGATTTACACTCGGGTCAGCAAAAATTGTAGAACAAAGCTCCAAATGCAGAAATGGAATGAGGCTTCCATTCCAGAATTGCAGTCCTAAGGCCTTAACTAACCTTTTGGGGTTTTTTTCACCTGAAAAACCACTGCACTTTGAAAAGCATTCCAAAAGTCTTCTGGGTTTCCTCTTCTTCTTCAGTTTATACCCCGCTGATTTTGAGAGTTCAATATCTTGAGCTCAGCCTTTGTACCTTCTTCCTATGTCATAGACTCAGCACAGGAGTTTGGCTTCCACAAAGTGGAGCAGCAATTTTTTACTTTCTTAATGATATAGCATAACAGAGGGAAGTCCACTTTTTATCAGTAATTTTGTGTAGGAACATTCACTTGGATCTGGGGAGTTATTGGACCAATGCGCTTCCCCATTTGGAGGGTTCAGACTCTTACCTTGTGACTCCTTGGAGATTGCCCTGTGTCCAGGCTGCTCTGGAACAGCTGACACTTTCCCTTTGAAGACCAAGTGAAAGATTAATTTTTCACACAATATAAGGAGTAAAACAATCTGAGGGGCAGGAATGGTAGAGTTTGTGTTGTGATCCAGTTTTCAAAATCTGCAATGGTGTCGAAGTTGCATATTAATATGAAGTCTAAACGTTCTAGACCTTTTTTTTTTTTTTACCTGTCCGTATTATTTTGGGTTAGTTTAAGAGAGAGAGAGATACAGCAGAGAAATCTGAGTTCTGATTTTGCTGGGATCTGTTGTGCAAGAGGAAGTTCAGATTGTACATCAGGAAAAGGTTCTTCATGGAGATGGTGGTCAGCCACCAGACCAGCCTCCACAAGGAAGTAGTCATGGCACCAAGTCTGCCAGAGTTCAGTGTCTGGATGATGCTTTTGGTCGTATGGTTTAATTTCACACAGTCATGTGAGGAGCAGGGAGTTGCACTCAATGGTCCTTAAGGGTGCCTTCCAATTCAAGGTAGTCTACGATTCTGTGATGCAGCTGAAAAAGTAATACTGAATTAACAGAATTTGAGTTGGATTAATGGTTTTGCTATGAAGTAACTGATGCAACAACATGGAATAATTCAGTAGTATTTTGTTTATTTAAAAAAAAAAAAAGAAAAAATCTACTGGTTAATTTTCTTCATTTGAGTTTGCTAGAATAAACCTTTCATAATCTGGGTCTTCACCTCCTATTTTTGCTGGTGTGAGTACCGCCTGTATACTTTACAGGGATAGAAATGTACCAAGTAGTTGTAGGAAAAAATAAATATGAAGAAAACAATTAGTACAGCAAAGGTTTTGATTAACTACTATGAAATTGTAGATAGAGAAATTGTGTGGGATGCCAACAGTTTTTTATCTGTTCTGAACTGACAAGTCAGATCCTTTCCAATTCAAACCATTCTATGATTCTATGAAACCTATTTATAAATTGATGCAATTTTTTCTGAAAATCATTTGGTGCATTGCTTCGATCTGCCACTATTGGAAGATTGTATCACTTTTGTTGATTAAAATTCTTTACCAACTTTCAAAACAGCTTTGTATGGTGAATTGATCCTGACTGCATGCCAGGTGACCACCACATCACTCTATTACTCCCCCTCCTCAGCTGGACAGGGGAAAGAAAAATGTAGTTAATGGCTCATGGGTGGTATCAAAACCTTGCCATGCAAATCCAATACATCCTGTCTAAAATTCATGCATATTCACTAATTCTTGTGGCAACAAGAGGCTTTATCTTAAACAACTTCCTTCCCCTCATTTTTGTGTCTGTTTCAATTTTCCTTTATATACGAAATTAGCGTACATATTTTTCTGCAATGTTTTCTTGTAGTAGGTTTTAGTTAGACCAATAATAACTCAAATGCATTGTTTTTAAAGAAATTAAACTAAACAAGTATTCCAGAAGAATACTCACTCATATGATATATGAATAAATTATTCTCTATCTACATTGGAAAACTTTCCTTGTTGCATTCTGAGTTTAGGTAATACATCTAGGTCTCAATGGCTGTATCTCCAGCCTTAAAAATATCTCCTTCAAGAAATAAGCCCTTACACCCAGACTAAGGGTTCAGGGCTAATCTGTTCTGTACTGGATTTTGCATGCCCACACTGAACTCTCTCTAACCTACAGTGTGTGTCTTTATTCTTTCCTTGTTTGGGGGTGGGGTGGTGGTGTGCATTTTTTCAGCCCAAAGCACCTGGGTATTATGGTTATGTGATTGTGAACAAGATTAATGCTTTCAAGAGGGAATATTGAAGACATGCCTCATGCCTCAAGAACTGATATGAAGGCACATCGAGCGCTTGATAGTGTTGGTGTGACAGAAAGGAGAAGCATGAGCTGAACTAAAATCTGATCTTATTCTGTAGCAGTTTCACAGAACAGGCTCTGGAGTGAGCTGAAAATATCTTAGCTATTCATTGTCCAGACTCTCATCTCTTTTTGAGATGACCTAACTATTTTATGCCAAGCCATAAGCCATGTATTTTGTGATGTAGGTGAGCTTTATCAGCTGATGAACTTACTGCTTATGGAAGTCATTCTTGCTATTAGTCTCTAAGTAGTTTGAACTCTTCCATTCCATTTCTATTACTCCAATCTGATTTGTCATTATTTCCTGCCATATAATAATCTGATCCTATATCGGCAATATTTCCCACCTTAAACTGTTGGCACATTTCATTAGGAAGCTCTTAGTTTATATTGCAATGAAGTGTATGTCAAAGTATGTGTCAGCCTGTCTGCAGCCTGGTACTTTAAAAGCTCACTCTATCTCATCACAGGAAGGATGTTCAGTTTCACTGTCATTTCAAATGCCTTGCTGACTCCTGTAGTATTTCTGGCTTGAAAATGTAACAAAGCCTCATGGGGAAATTTAGTGTGCTGGAATGTGTCCAGGTAGATTTGGCATAGTTACATACCCACCATCGACATTATCAGTTAATCCTTTACCTCCACACTGCACATCACTGCCATTTCTCTAAGATGAGGTAATGCATTTGTCTTTGCAGTGTAACTAACTTTAAGTTCTAACTCATGTTCTCTGCAAAGTGACCACATTTTCTGATTTCTTTTACTTTATTATGCAATGTTGGTTTGGTTATTTTCCAAAGGTTTCATTCAGTTTGCCTTTTTGAAATTTTTTTTTATCCTTTTATGTCTTATTCTCTGAAATGTTCCGTTCTCAGTAATCAGTTTTGTTTTCTGTTCTGTGTAAGGAGACATTAAATTTCCTTTTATAGATGGTTTATTATCTGGTTATATCTAAAAGCTTTCACTGCAATCTTTTTCTCATGGTTTGGAGCCATATTCACCTTTAAGTGTTTTGCTGTTTGGCCCAGCTGATTATAGTCCTACAAGGTTCTCTATTTTTCATTTTTGGAAATGAGAATATTGATTACAGTTCTGCATTTATTCAGTCTTCTAATTTAAGCAAAACTAATTCCTGACAAAGCATGAATACAAGATTTTATGTGTAGGTTCTCTGTAGTGTCCTTTCTTCCTGCTAAAAGAGGTTTAAAATAGAATCAGTGTCTGTTGGTTTAGTGATTATTTACTGACAAAATGTTGGTTATCATCTTCAGATTATCTGAACCTGTCATTCTATTAGCATGTATTTTCAGGCTTTTACTGTTCGTTATACCATTAACATTTACTGCTACCTCAATACTAATACATTTATTGCTCCCTGATGTGGACACAGCAGACTTTTGATAGCTGTTTCAGTTCTGTCTAATATTTCACCAATTTTTTGGTTTCATTATAGTCAAGATGATTCTGTAGCAACAATTTGCTTCAATAGTGTGTAAATAACAATTTCAGGAAAGCTAATGAAGTGGATGTGAGTTTGAAGGCTGAAATTTATTAAGTTTAGTATTTATAAATTTTATTTATCTATCTGAAAATGTCTGTAGTATTCTAGTTGTCTTCTGTTCATTTTTTATTAATATGCCGTTCTTTTGCTACATTTTTATCTAAATATAAAAGCAAATAACCTTCCTCCTCCAGAAATCTTTTCAACTATTAGAACTTTCATGGAGCAGTTGAAGATTTTCTTTCCCCTTAACAGAAACTTTACTTTCAAAACCATGTATGTGTTAGTTTAACCTTGGTACATATGCTTAGCTAGAGGCTAAGAAAAGAAAGGTTCACTATTAAATGACTCATTAATCAGCTTTAAATCTGATGAATAATACTTTACAACCTCTTTGACATATGGTAGGGTCTGCAGCAAGTTTGGCATAATGGTTTCACTTAATAAACACCTGATTAGCATTGTTTAACAGGTTTAGATTGCATGAAAACAGTAAAATGGCCACAGTCTATCTAGTTAATTCCTCATTAGCAGCCTTACATTCACCGCGTCTGACAGACTGTATACCAGCTTTGACACAAGGTGACCTCTTGCATGGGCCTGTTCATCACCTTCAGTCTGTCATAAATGGAGTCAGTATAAATGTCAATAAGAATGTGCCATCACCAGAGCTTTTTGAGAATTAGAATCCATCTGGTATCATAAAGGTTATTTTTTCCAACCTTATCATTACAGACCTGATGAAATTATATTGAGTAACAGGTAAAAATGTAAGGAGATAAAGCCACAGTAAAATGTCCGGGTGGAGACTTTCATTTAATAGATGTTGTAAAAGCTGAAAATATGCCGAATGTAATCTGTTTCAGAAAGCAGGGAAAATGTATCATAGCTTATAAATGCGTAGTTCTTAAATTTTAAACAAATATGAAAATATTTATTCAGTCAAAAGCTTTAGGGAACTGTTTGCTACTTTAATTTGGATTAATGCATTTCTAAAATATATCAATTTTTTCCTTGGAAGAGTGATTAGAGGTTGACAGCTCATTCACTTCATTTCCTCACAGTGTGGGTTATCCAGGAGCTAATGACATCCTGGTTCTGGTATGGGGACAAGAGGACAATTTTAACTAAAATAATTGGAGAATCTGATGCAGTCAAGTTATTCTCCACTATGAATTAATCCCAACTTCTTCCCTGACGTGTACTCCATCTAACAAAGCATAATGTAATATCAGACAGCGCAGTGGTCATAGAAGATTAGTCACCATCACATTACACAAATTACATCTACAAGGTAGGAAATAGCCCCTGCAGATATTCTACTGACTGAAAGTCTTGTGAATTTGGTGAATGAGAAAATCTTTCCCAGTACTAGTTTTTGTCATGAAAACTCGAGTTAAAAGTTCTGTCCTCCTTTAGAAGTTATTTCTGAACTAAACATAACTGGTTCTGGAAATATGATGGTAGAATATATAGTTCAGCCTACTATGCCTGCAGTGCAAAGCACAGCAGTAATGGAAATTTCTTACAGAGATTATGGTCAGATGGTAATTTGGAAAAGATACAATAAAAAATGGAGGCAAAAGCAAACACATGGGGAATGAAAGAATGAGTTCTGAGCTCTCCTTGGCCATGAAACACAGTCCCCATGGGACACCACTACCTTCCACTCTACTGCTGTCTACTCTGCTGTATTTCCTGAACCAGTGGAGACACCAAAGACAGAGAGAGAAAAAGGAAACTTGGTCTATAAAACAGTGTGATTGAAGACAGTCTCAGAACTGGGGTGGGGGGAAGTGGTAAGTGTCATAAAATTTAAAAGTCTAAATCAACATTTACTTACTCAAATATTCAGTTACACTGACATGAATATTGTCATTTCTCCATAAGATATATTCAGACTTCTATCCAAGAAAGTACTCAAATCTATGCCCCTGTGTCTCACTTTTCTGCGTTGTCTGTGTAGAAACCTGTAACAGTTGTGCATAAACTAAAATGCGTGGAAAAAAATTATCCGGTGCAGAAGTAAAGATGAACCCCACATCGTTTGATGAGGATTTCTTATGTTCTCTGATGAAATGCTCTGTGTTTCAGAAGAGGCCTGGAAATTCGGTACATAAGATCATATTTTCCAAATTTAGAGTACACAATTTTCTTACACAACAATGATTGCTTCAGCCCCGAGGAGCTTCAGTATCATCAATAATCTTCAGGAATTTTGCCTAACTAAGAGAGACAGTGTCAAGAATGGTCACTAACTCTTGCTTATCTTTGTCCACATGATTATTTTAATTAATTTGATTGAGATTAATTGTCTTAGTAAGGTGGCTCTCTTCCCCCTCTACTCTGCTCTGGTTAGGCTGCGTCAGGAGTGCTTTGTCCAGTTCCGGGCTCCCCAGTTCGGGAAAGACAAGGAACTTGAAAGGGTCCGGTGGAGGGCTACAGAGATAATTAGGGGATGGAACCATCTCTCTTATGAGGAAAGACCGAGGCACCTGGGCCAATATAGCCTGGAGAAGACTGAGAGGGGATCTTGTAAATGCATACAAATATCTTAAGGGGGTGCATCAAGAGGATGGGGCTAGAATTTTTCAGTGGTACTCACTGATGCGATAATGGACAATGAGCACAAACTAAAACCCAGGAACTTCCATCTGAATATTAATAAGCCCTGGAACAGAATGCCCAGAGAGTTTGTGGAGTCTCCTTCTCTGGAGATACTCAAAACCTGCCTGGACACAATCCTGTGCAACCTGCTCTGGGTGACCCTGCTTTATCTAGGGTTTGGACTAGATCTCCAGGTGTTCCTTACCCCAACCATTCCATGATGCTGTGATTCTTCAGAGTGCTGACCTTGCAATTTAAATGGGAGATTTATTACTATTTGGCAATTAAAGTGAAATTATTCATGGACTCAAATATGAATTCCTAAAATTGCATTAAAAGACTCAGAACAAAATAACGTGGAGCACTCAGGCATTTATGCCTTTGGAAGTACTCCTGAAGACAACTTTCCTGCAGTGCCAGCAAGAGTGCAAAGAAAGTTGCTGTGCCTACAGAAACATTATTGTTGAACACAGCTTTATAATTTAAGCAATTGTTTTTGACAGGTCATAGTAATATGGAAGTCACTTGAGGCATAAGTTCATTTTGCCGTGTCCAGTTTATATACATCAGAAAAGATGACCTACAAAACTAACATTTCAATGGGACTTTGCTGATTTCCATGAGCTGAGGACTGGACAACTGATTTTAAGAGGCTGTTTTGTGATTATGTTTAGAAATGAAAAAGGTTAATTCAATGATGTAATTTTAAGACCAGAGATTTGATCTTAACTAGTAAAAGTTATATATTAAAGAAGATGTGCTGTTTATCATACTTACTTTAACACAATCGCTGGATTCCAAGGCTCTTTTTAGTACACCTCTTAGTGCTAATAGAGATGTGAGCTCCCAATAGAATATTCCAGATGTTGTTTAGGTAAAAAGAGATGAAGCAATTGAAACTCCCTCAGTAGACTCAGTGGTTGTGCAGCTGGTATGCAATTAAATTTATATGTTCATAATCCAGAATTCATACTTGCTGAAAGCCTAAATATTCCATTCAAATTTATTTTTATGCAATTGCTATGTTCAAATTTATTTTTATGCAAATTTTTATGCAATTAAATTTTTCAATTTAATTTTCCACCAGTCAAAAAATTGTAATGAAAAGCTTTAAAAAAGCAGTTTTCATAATTTAAAAATTTTTAATATATATATATACATTATTAATATTGTATTATCATTACCATTATAAGTAAATTAAAAAATTAATGGTTCTAGTTTTAGTCTTACTGTTGCTCATATTTCTATTTCCTCTTTATTTTCCCATGCTGGTGTAGTAACTAAACTAAAAAAGCAAAACAGACTGAAGTGAATATTCAGTTTAGATTTTGGACTACATATCAAAAGTTCAGAGATTTTTTTAAGAAGTTTTGGGAAGTATTTTTGAAATTATATTTTATTTTCATTTTTTCATACTTTGTTTTGCTTTTTATCATCTGCTCATCGGTATAAGAAACCACCATTGTGATACCTGAAAATAATTACATTCACAAGGAACTGTCACTACAAATGATAATATTTGCATATATGATTAAATCTTATCTATCTAAACTAATAAATCGCACAATTATTTAGCAAAATGTTCACATATATGCTAACAATGAATTCTACAACTATTTGTAGGAATAGCACTGCTTTTCTGATACTGCAGGCTATTTAAGTATGGATAAATATGTAATCTTAAAAACACCTGTTAAAGGGAAATAGAAAATCTTAACTATTGTCTAAAACTTGTACCAGTGACTGTTAACTGTATAAGGCAGAAAGTCTTAAAATAATCTGGTTTTTATATTTATTTTATATTTTTCCTAAAAAATCTAAATGCAATTTTTATATCCTTATTTTCTTTCTTAATATCAGTTGTCTAATATTTATTCAATATAGAGAGGAATAGCAGAAAGTGAATTAAAACCTTTGGGCCAGATACATTTAGCATTTAATTCACATTGCTCATGCCTTTTGGCTTCCCTGAGATGCAGTTGTTGTATGCAAACACATTTATAAAACAGGAAATCCCAGTGGTCTGATGTTTCTTCAATCAGGCATGAAGAGAATGGAGAAAAAGTACTGGCAAATACTAATATGAATAGGAACACTTTTTTTTTTTTCTCAGTATTCCTGTTAAAAAACAAAGAAGTATGAAAATTCTTCACATATAGAAATTAATTTTTCCATCCTGATATTCTTTTGCATCAACTATTTTCATATAATTAGCATATGTAATTCAATGTCTCTCCACTCCTTCCACATCAGCCAAAGTATTAGCCTGGTGCACAAGTTACCTATGTCATTCCTCTATTTTTACATATCCAGAGGGTATTCTTCCATTTATTTTGAGTTTGGATCTTGCTTTTTGGTTTAGTTTTTGTGTGTGTGTGTTTGCTTGTTCGTTTTCTCTTTCTCTGTCATTGATTATTTCCTCTTCTCATTCTTGCTCTAGACAACTTTTCTTTTAAAAGTTCTTGTTTTAACCACAGTCTTTAAAGGAGATAACTTACTCAAGAGTGGCTGCTGTTCCAGCACCTATCAGAAACGCTTCGAAAAATGTTTTCATTTCGTAGTTATTTTTTTAATTATGCCTCAATATACCATTCAAGTGCATGATGTCAAATGTTTTTTAACATGCAGAGTCTTTTAAAGTAAAAGTAATCATTGCTGTGATGATAAACTTCAACAACAGAATAATAACCATCAATCTAATGCTTAAAGAAAATATAGATAGCTAATTTAAAAAAAATTATATCCTGCCAGTTTCTAAGTACCAGAAGCAACTTATGATGCAGAAATAGGTCCTGAGAGTGTTCAAAACTTTTTGCATTTTTAATTCCAACACAATGTCTTTATCATTATCAGTTTTGTCATCATTTACAGAAGAGCTATATATAATATAATGAACACTTAATAAGAGTAGATTTCAGATACTTACAGATGTGACATGGTTTTTTCCACTAAGTCCATAGTCATCCATATTGAACCCAAACATGTAGGAAGACATAGGTGGAAGTATATTAAATCTGACAAATGACCTCCCATGTGCAAAGGAGGAAATAAAGATTCATTCTCCATGTTTGTGAGATCATTTTGATGAAGGGAAGGCTAATTGAGGATGACATATATTCTAAATCTAATTCAAATCAGCATTTTTACATGAAGACTCATCACATTTCCAATGGTGTGCTCTACCATAAAACAACTTAGTAAAGACATTGTGAATTAGATTCTGGGGATTTTTTTTAATGCTTCAACAGAATTGACATTTTTGGTAGCAATGAGTTTCCAGTCTTAATTTTAGTACAAACAAGACTGTAGTATTACACATCTGTGAGAAGATGCTGTTGGAGTTAATTCAGAGGAGGGCCACAAATCTGATCAGAGAGATTAAACACCTCTCCAATGAAGAAAGACTGTGAGAGGGTTGTTCAACTTGGAGAAGAGAAGGTTCTGAGGATACCTCCCTAAAATCTTCCAGTACCTGAAAGGGGCCTACAGGAAAGTTGGAGAGAGACTATTGACAAGGGCATGTAATGATAAGAAAAAGGTTAATGGCTCTAAACTGAAAGAGGACAGGTTTAGAATAGAAATCAGGAAGAAATTATGAATTGTGAGGGACATGACGCACTGTAACAGTAGCAGTGGATTGCCCAAAGAAGCTGTGGATGCCCCATCCCTGGAAGCGTTCAAGGCCAGGTTGGATGGGACTCTGAGGAGCCTGATCTAGTGGAAGGTGTCCCTGCCTATGGCGGGGGGGATGGAACTAGATGATCTTTAAGCTCTCTTCCAACTGAAACCATTCCCCAATTCTGTTTCTTCTTAATACAATAAAGTCTCATGTTTCTGAGAAAATTGCAGGATAATATGGGATTATGTTTAGCAAACGTGGGAAAATACAGGATTTCTTCCTGTAAAAACAATCACCTTGAAACCATTGTAATGCTAAATTATAGACTTTTTCTCTGGAATTCATTAGGTAATCATATTTAAGAACAAATGGTATTATTTTGTCTTTAAAAATGAGAGGGACTACCATTAAGTCCTGCTGCTTCTGATTTTAAATGGTAAAAATATCTTGAGATCATTATTAACTTAACACAAAATTAATAGTTCAGTTCCTTAAAAATATTAGTATCATCTTATACTATTAATTTTGCTTTGTTAATACCAAAGATTACAGATTTTGTAGGGAATACATACAATGAAAAATAATTTCTCACAGAAAGATGAAATTGCATTTTGAAGACATATATGAAATTATGGTATAAAACTCTGTATAACTCTGTGCAGTGAATGTACAGGAAAGAATATTTAGAAGATTTTCTACCTGAATGCATGGGTAATACTTTTCAACTGTTTCAATTAAATTTACATGCAAATATTTTTATCCAAGGAAGGATGGTGAAAACAAACCCGATAATTTTATTTATAATTCTCACAATGGTCATTGAGCTATCTCTCCATCATGAAAAGACCCACCAAACTTCAGGTTTCTCTAGCATAGCAATATTTTAAAAGTAGATGAGTACCAACATTTGGGAATTTTATTCTTCTTCTTAAATTTTATCCCTTAAAAATTCTACAGCTTTAAAACTACACCATAAAATTTTGCAAATTTACTGTTCATACATTGACAATAAAGCCGACAGTAGAAACTAGAAGCTCAACAGAAAAAAATATTACTTAAATATTAAAGTAAGACTGCTCTTCATGGAGTGGCCTCTTCAGCATTGTGAAAATTATATGTGATTGTAGCCTTATCAGAACTATTCAAAAAATCCCCCACAAAATAGGAATGAGACATGCAAATTTCAAAGAAAAAGTTAAAAAAAGGACAATTGAGCCTACCCTTTGCCAGCAGCGAATGATGACCATAATGCCCAGAAAAAGGGGCTACAAGCCTTATCGAAGCAAGAATCTCCTCAATAAAGAACCAGGAGGACTCCAGGGAGATGAGGTAGTATTGACATATGTCATCATCCATTTGCGTATGAAAAGATTATCTCCATCTGGTGGGTGCGTAGTAACTGCTGTGAAGTATTACTTCTGCATTAGAATCCCAATTATATACATTATATGTCATAGAAAACCTGAATCTGAGATTATGCCTTGGGGTCTGTAAATAGTGTTATTTCTTTCATTTTTAATGAATAAAATGTCCTTTATTTCCTAAAAGTTGAAAAAGACCACAGCTATGTCTAAGTCAGATAAGTATGTCTAAAAAAGAAAACAAAACCCTAGATTTTTTCCTTAAATGAACAGTAGTATTTGCTTAAAATTCTTGTTACTTGGCTTCTGGATCTCTTCCTGGCTTAGCCTCTGCATTGTGCTTCCACTCATGCTGAACAAATTAAATGGAAAGAAACACCATTCAGTGAATAGTAACAGAAAAAAATTCAAATTGCACCAAGTAGTTTACTCATGTAGGTATTTTTCTGTGTAATAGTAATTTACAACTTCTGTCACCTTCCCAATCTACTATTAGCAACTTTGGATATAAGGAGAGCAAAAGGAACACTGTAGTGTATAACTCAGGCTCTGTTGCTTGTAATGATTGTGTTCTTCTTTTAAGGCTTCATTTATTCTTGACAGAAACAATTATGTAGAATTATGTGGAATAATTATATTGAAGGCAGGTTGTATGCAGTGTTCAAATTAGAATGTACAGAGCATTGTTTGACTGCTATCTAGAATATCCTGGACATTGAATGAAAGTTTATATCAAGAGGCAACAATATTACACCTTTGTAATTTATTACTTAATTCAAATATCACAATATTCACAGCGTAACTGGACAATACGCAGAAATAATCCAAGCATAACTCCACAGCCAGGGGTTACTTTAGGTTGAAATGCATACTGTTACCTACAGAAAAATAATTGAGTTTATACAATAAACAATTGGAATGTACAAGTGTACTAGAGAAGTGGTTTATTTTGGAATTTAAAAAAATTAAGAAAAAAAAAGAAGAAAAATTTCTCAATATACCACCCTATTTTTATTCACTGTTATTTCACAATTTCTCATGTGCTTTAACTGTAATAATGGGAAGTGGAATAATTGCAATGTAAAAACAAATAACATTCCCAAAAGAGATAAGTAATTTCATATAATCACAGAATGGCTTAGGTTGAAGTGGACCTTTACCATCATATCATTCCAACCCTGCTGCCATTGGCAGAGACACCTTTCACTAGATGAGGTGGCTCAGAGCCCCATCCAACCTGGCCTTGAACACTTCCAGTGATGGAGTGTCCAAAACATCTCCGGGCAATCTGTTAAAGTGCCTCATGACCCTCACAGTTAAGAATTTCTTCCTAATATCTAAACTAAATCTGCCCTCTTTCAGTTTAACATCATTAACCTTTGTCGTATCACTAAGTGCCCTTGTTGTAAGTCTGTATTGAGTTTGCATGGCCAGGTTTTGGTAGTGGGAGGTCTGCAGGGCTGGCTTCTGTGAGAATGTGCTGTGAAGCTTCCTCCATATCCGGCAGAGGCAATGCCAGGTGGCTGCAGGACAGATGTGCCACTGACCAAGGCTGAGGCCAATTAGAAATGATGGAAATGCCTCTGTGATAACATAATTAAGAAGGAAAAACAAAAGTTATTGCTCAGTTGTAATTGTGACCAGAGAAGAGCAGGGTGAGAATATGTGAGATGAACAGCCCCGCAGACACCAAGGCCAGTGTAGAAGGAAGGGAAGGAGGTGCTCCAGGTGCTGGAGCTGAGATTGCCCTGCAGCCTCTGGTGAAGACCATGGTGAAGTAGCTGTGCGGCTGCAATATGTGGAGGACCATAGGGATGCAGAGATCCACCACTGGAGCAGGTGGATTCCTGAGAGGAGGCTGTGAACCCATGGGAGGCCCATGCTTGAGCAGGCTCCTGAAAGGGACCTGCAGATCTGTGGAGAGAGGAGCACATGATGGAGCAGGTTTCCTGGTGGGACTTCTGACCCCATGGGGGTCCCATGCTGGAGCAGGCTGTCCTTGAAGGACCGCTTCCTGTGGAAGAGTGACCATGAGCAGTGGAAGGACTGTTGCCTGTGGAATGAACTGCTGTCTGGAGAAGTTAATGGAGAACTGTCTCCCGTGAGAGGGATCTCACGCTGTAGCAGGGAAATACTCTTCTCCCTGAGCAGTGTCAGGAACAATGTGTGATGCACTGAATGTAACCCCCATTCCCTGTCTCCCTGCACCACTGGGGTAGGAGGTAGAGCTGAGAAGGAGGGAAGAGTGGGGGGAAAAATGTTTTTAAGGTCTTATTTTACTTCTCATTATCCTGCTCTGATTTGCTAGCAATACATTCAATTAATGTCCCTAATTTGAGCTTGCTTTGCCCATGACAGTATTTGGTGAGTGATCCCTCTCCCTGTCCTTACCTCAACTCATTGTCCTCACTCAATCCCACTGTCCATGTCACCAAAGAAAATTTTAAACAATGCTGGTCCCAATACCAACCCCTGAGGCATGCCACATGTCACTGGTCTCCACCTGGACATTGAGCAGTTGACCATAACTTTTTGAGTGCAACAATTTAGCCAGTTCCTTATCTGCTGAGTGGTCCATCCATCAAATTAATGTTTCTCCAGTTTAAACACAAGGATGTGTTGTGGGACAGTGTCAAATGCTTTGCCTAAGTCCAGGTAGACAATGTCAGTTGCTCTTGCCTCTTCCAAACTATTTTTTAATGTATGAGGAAACAAAAAAATGAAACGATTGCTGGCATTCAGTAGAACTAAATAATAGCAACCAAATTCAATCATAATGTGAGGAAGAAAATTTGCTTTGACTTTATTGATGTCATGACGGTACAAGAAGTAATTCCCTATCTCTTGTACATTGTCACTTTAAGTATAGAAAGGAGTGATGCAGAGATTGCATAAAAGGGGAAGTATTAACTGCTTTTTCATTTCTATCTATAAAGCAGAAAAGTAGAAATCTCATTTATGAAATTGAATTTACTTTCTTTATAGCATTCCAATAATTTTATGTATTACATGCAAGTTCTTGGCAGGATGCCAGATCCTGGGAGTGAAAAGAAAAAAGTTAAAAGAATTAGTGAAATAAAAGTTTTTAAAAATACTAAGTAAAATTTTATGGCTTTGCTAGAGTCATCCGTGAAATCTGGATAATTAATACCTGCTTTTTGCTGGTGTCTCAGTTTGAAAGTTGATTTCTTGCTATTTACGTGGTCAGGTTGTCAAAACAGTAATCTCTGGGTTGGAAAGCACAATTTTTGAGTTAATTTTTTTCACCACAGAATACCCATTTCTGTTATAAAGAGAAAAATATTCTTTGCCCCTTCCCAGCAAAGCCTTTTTCACTGTGACTTTTTTCAATGTCAAAATCCTTTTTTGACATCATCATTAATTATTAGTTATTAACTGACCTTCCCCTTCCTTGCCTCCCAACAAAAAAAAGAAATTCAGAAATTAATATTCTCTATTATCTACGCAGCCATATTTGCAAATTTTTACAGGCATTTTAAAAGCTGAGTATCCAGGAAAGGTAGAAGGGTGGTTTATTTTTCTATGGGCAAAACTTAATGGCAATAAAGTTTGTCAAGGGTTGATCTGTAGCTCTGATTCTTGAAGCCATGCCAGTGGGTACTGCTTTATCTCATAGATGCTCTTAGGTACCTGTATGAGGACTAACAGAAGTTATATACACCTATTTGTGCTTAGTATGGAGAAAATTTAGGCAAATTTCAGTGGAAATTTTCACTTTACCTGCAATGAAATTTTAGAAGAATCTATCCTATTCTTTTGATACCTTTCTTAGTCTCTTTGTTTACCTCACAATATTATTAGCTTTTTTTCCTTAATAATCTGCTCCATTTATTATTCTTAACATCACTGCAAATGGAAATAAAGCAGTTATGACATATTATTTGAATGATCTTACTTTTCTAACACCTTAGTGAGCAGGGTATTATTTCAATTACACTTTTCTTCAAATTCATGCTTAAAATTACAAATATACTATGCTTTTTAGGTGTGTAAACAGAAGTGTTGCGGAATTTGAAATATTGCATACTCAGTTTCAACATCTGTGAGCGATGTTAACATAAGAAATTCTGATGTTACTTAATTGAAACATCTTATCTGTTTTTAAATTTCACTGTATCTAGGTCTACAAGAATGAAATTGGTTTATTCTCTGACATCTTACTGAATAACACCAATTTCTTTCCTCTTCACTGGAGGAAAAATGCACCATTCATAAGCACAGGGCATGTTTTGCAAGACCAAATTTATAAGATCAATTTCCTCTAATATGTCTTTCTAATAATAATTCACCAAATCTTAGAATATCCTGAGTTGGAAGCTGCCTACAAGGATCGAACCCAGCTCCTGACGTCACACATGGCAACCTAAAAGTTCAGGCATATGAGAGTTATCCAACTGTCTTTTGAACACCACCAGACTTGGGGCCATGACCAGTTCCCTGGGGAACTTGTTCCAGTGTTTGGCACCCTCTCAGTGGTGATTTTTTCCTAATAAGCAATCTGAACTTCCTCTGACATAGTTTTAAACAGTCACTTGTTTCTTATCACCAGACACCAGAGAGAAGAGATCATTACCTCCCTGCCTTCTCTCTCTCATAAGGAAGTTGTAAACAGTAATGATATCACTGCTCAGTCTCTTCTTCTCCAAGATGAACAAACCTAGTCTCCGCAGCAGCTCCTCCTAAGTCATATCTTCTAGTCCTTTCACCATCCTTTTTGGACACATTATAATATTTTATATCTTTCTTATATTTTTAATCCAAATCCTGCACACAAAACTCAAGGGGAGGCCAACCTGTGTTTAGTATTGCAGGACAATTACTTCTTTTGCCAGTTGTCTGTGCTGCTCTTGGTGCACCACAGGATACAGATGGCCATTTTGGTTTCCAGAACACCGTGATGACTCATATCAAGCCTATGATCAACCAAAAAACCCATGTGCATCCAGGATTACACCGTCCCAGATGCAGAATCCACTACTTGTTCTTGTTTAATGTCAACACATACCTGTTTATTACTTATTTAATGAATATATATGCAACATATTGCAACATCTCTAAATACACCTAGATGGTCACTTTTGAAGAAGAGAAGGAAGAAATTGATTTTTTTTCTCATCAGTAAAACTGCAACAAAAAATGATTTGAGGAAAGGACCTGGAATTTTTTATGGGTTAATCTGGAACTTTCCAATATTGATGTTTTCCAAAAGATATTTCTAAGGAAAGCTTTTGTTTCCTGTATTCTAAAAAGCATAAAATGCAATTCCAGTAAACTTTCTCTACAATGTATTATCATTCTTAGTATTACTAGTAATATTATAATATATAATAATGCCAGCAATAATAATAAGATTGAAGAAGTACAAAGGATATTTATTTTCAGGTGGAGTATATAAGGCCAAGTAAGATGGCTATATGAAAATTTAAGAATCAATTACATTCTTGAAACTTTCATCCATTGCTCTACCTTTTTTTCCCTGAGAATTCTATTTTTATTTCAAGTCAAGACTACAAAACACAGCAAACAAAATTCATAATGAAGTGTTTGCCCAGCAGTACAATCGCCTTTTTGTCACCTGCGATCTTAACAGAACTGTTTTAAATCAAAAACTGAATGTTGCTCATACTTCAAATATACTTTTGTGTGCATGTGTATTTAGTGCTCCTCTTTCCTCCCACGTGTTCTCCACCTACATGTCTGTCAGCCTTTTCCAGGCAGCATTAAACCATAGGTCTTTTTTAGAATTGAATTCGCGAACACATATTTTGATGTGATGCCTTACACAACATAAAAAAAGCCTATAAGTAATTCCTCCCATGAAGAGTGAAACAATATGAAGGAAATGAATTGCAGCAGTATGGAAGTGTTGCTATAGTTCAGAAGTGTGTGTTTCCAGCACTAAGAACTTTGACTCCCCACCCTTGTTGCACTATGTCAAAGCTTTTAAGGTCTTTCATCATTTCCCCATAGCTTTTGGTTTCATTACCCTGTCTCTACATTTATTTGTTCACTTCCCCATTAATTACTGCAGTGAGCAAGTTCATTATATTTTTTCTGTAGTCTTGCTTCTCTTGCTTTTTTATTACCTTTCCCAGGAAAGTGGACAAAAGACCAAAAGGAAAAAAGCACAGAATTTTAGACTGTATGAAGTGTTAAACAGTACCACCGTTTTGCAGATGTGCTTTGAATTGTAGGAATAGCATTAATGAATAAATGCTTTCATTTTGTTATTTTCTTTGGAGGTTATTAGAAGATTGTTTCTCCCTCACATCTTAAAATAGTTTTAAGTTCAACCTGTTTGCATAGGGCTAGGAATATATTAGGAAGACCTGCAGAACTAGGGGAAAAAAAAACTTAGTTTCTCACATTAATAATAGAATACTTCATTTAAATAAATTGTATTAAGTGATAAATTTGACCATATCTATTTTAATTTTTCAAATAAATTTTATTTTTAAAATCCATGTAATGCTTTCCTGAATAACAGAATTTATTATAGCACATTACAACTATATAGATCTACTAAACTACTGAAATATTATGCCCATCCTGTTTTGAAAAAGATTGATCTTTTTTAAGCTACTGCTTCTCTAACTGCCATTTTATCATACATATTTATATTGTAGTGGCATCTAAAATGTGCTATTCACTGTGTAAACAATTAAATATTCACTTCTTATTTAATAACATATTCTGCCATCATTACATGCGCAGACCAGATCAATGTCAGGATATAGTTTCACAGTACTATGGGGAATTATGTTACAGTATGCAAAGTGCTAATTTCCTAACATTGTAATTAAAGTTTCTGAGTGACAAACTTTGGAAATTAGATGTAAGTCTCCAGTGTTTAAGAATGTCTGAATCATTTGCCATCATGCTTGAGTACCTTTTCTCCTTAAAGTATTCACTAAACTGACTCGGGGGTAAGGGAGGGAGGGAAAATGCTTGTTTATATTTCTTGGCTTTTGCTTTGGTGACTTAGAAGTACTTACATCACGTCTCAAAGGCAACAAATTTGCTGCCATCTCCTATGAGTGCTATTGAAGGTATATCTACACGTGTTCTAAAGAGAGAAAGAATTGGGGAAGATCACTATGAGAACAGGAGTATTTTTTTTATGCTTTCCCCCAGACATTTTCCTGAGAATCCTGCCAGCTACATTATTCCTAAGACTTCCAAGGCTTTTGAAATTTTAAGGTTGAATCTGAAATGTCCTGAAAATGAATTTATTTATTTACTTCAAACAGCTTTCAGTGTGGTGGAGAACTGAAGAGTCCAGATTTTCTTTTTTCCCTGCCCCTCTCCTTATTTATGTATTTATGTATTTGTTTGTTTGTTTGTTTGTTTCTCATTCGTAAGAACTAGTAATATTTTATACCAGAGATGTTGTTTGAAAACAGAATATTTATTCTTACTCAGAACTGAATTTTTTGAGCACGATGCTAATTTTATCAAACTTGCATGCCAGTCAGCTAGGTCAGTTCTTTGACAGCTTGGACAATCACTGTACTGCCTAGGAAAGGAAATACTTGGTGTTTTTATCATTGTAGGAAGTAAATTATCTTACACACTTCTGTTGTCAGGGACATCAAAAACATTAATATCCTAGAATAAAAATATGGCCTATAGTTTTTTCACCAGTATTACAAGAAAGAATTATTACTGCTATTACAGACTTCTTCCATGTACTTACATGAGGTCAGAATCTCTAGCATCTATTTACAGATGGCAAAAATTGTATCTGACTTGTAATGATTTATAAGGGTTGGAGGTTCAGCAGTGGAACCTCTGTATTCTGATCTTCGCCAGGGGCCTGCTACTTAGGAGGCCATATTGCCTCTTTGGTAAAGCCCTAGCAAATCCAAAAGTTCCTTCTGTTTTAATAGTCCCTAATAGTCCCTTAGACTTCAGTATACAAAATATGTGTCTCTCTAAAAAATTCTCTTCAGGAACTGAATTACAAAAAAAGACCTGTACTCATTCTCCGGGAACCACTAACCCAGAACCCTTCAAGTTTTCAGGTTGACTTCTGTAAAGCAAAAACTTTTACCTTGTTTTCCTAAGTCTTTTTCTTCATTAGTTACATTATGGTAGGAACAGAGACTGTCCTGTTAGAAGAAAAGCATTATTTTTGCTTGATTGGGAGAATTGTGCATTTTCTGAATACAGAACTTTTCAAAATTTCCATTAAGACCTAAAGGGGCTGGGGAAACGGTTTCTTTGTGGCTTGATGGTTTTTTTTATGTTTGTTGTGTCAAGGAAAGAATTGAGAATAGCAAATAAGGTGCATATTTACAAGAGATGTTTCAATTTCCAGTCTAAAAATAAGTTATATATAATCAGATATACTTTCACCTCTTTCTAACATAAGTCGTTGCATTGCCATTCATTCACAAGTCCTTATAAGAGAGATCAAAATAACTACATGCCTAACCTGGGGCAGATGAGCCTATGGTTTATAGTGAAAAGGAATATTTGAATAAGTTCCATCTAAGTCACTAATGTTTAATCTAGTTTCTCTCTCTGTTCCCTTTCTAATTTATCCCTGAGCTTCAGCTATTTTCACTCCTTTGTCTGATTTCAACCTCAAACAGTTGTTCTTAAGTTATATTTACTTTGAAGCGATCTGCTTCTAAAAAAGGTTTTGAGTATTCAAAACGTTTTCAAAGCTACAAAAGAAGGTCTTGTGTACCCAAGGTTTCTTCGAAGTTCTACACCTTCTGCTCCAAAAACATTGGCTGGTGATACAAAACTCTGCTTCACTCCATAAAATCCAAAATGTGGTAGGAATGTAAAGAAATATAGAAGGACATACTAATTGAAGCTAAAAAATCTATACAGTCTAGTGTCTTGCCTTTAGAGTACCCAAAAGAAAAACTAAGGGTAAAGACACCAAACGTTACAACTTCTAGTGCTCCTCTTCCTGAGGAATAAACCAGCTCATGTCCAATCTCCCATTTCTCCTTTCTCAGCTTTTGGCAGAAAATGAAACCCAAATATTTTAAGAATTAATTAAAATATTTACTTAACCAGCATTTATTTCAATATGCCTTTTAATTTGTTTGTTTGGGTTTTGGGGTTTTGTTTGTTTGTTTGTTTGTTTTGTCATAGATGTGCAAAGTTTATATTGGAGGTATCATAAAGTTTGGGGAATATGTAGATTCAATCCTCAACAGCCTTACGACTTTCCTGGAAAATATAAGCTACAAAACATTACACATTTATAACTTTTTTTCCTGTTAAAGCCCTAGAACAGGTTCTTAACCCTTCCTTAATCTTTAAAATCTCCTGCAAAGATTAAGTCTGCTTGTTATATGAGTAGCTCTGTCAGAATGCTTCACCTGCAGATAGTTGTAGTGCCTAAGCACTTCTAACATTCATTTTAATTTACAGTAAGTGTTTTGTAAATTAAATTTCTTGGCATGCTTTTATCTATTGTGAGGTTTTAGTCTTTCACATAGTTCAGTACCAATTTAGCAAGACTTTCATTTTGCAAATTAGTTCTGTATTGCCTAAGAGAAAACTCAAATATTTTCTCATAACACTAAGTTATATGACATTGGAATTTTTAGTTATAGCTCTTTGTTATGTTTCACATGGTGGAATTACACTGAGGTGAAAAGATATGTTAAGCTACAAAACAGCAATGCTTTTAATTTAAGAGGTTTTCCTGTTTCATTACTGTTTTACTCTTCAATGGAGCTATAGAAGACTGGAAATGAAGCTGTAGGAACTGAGTGTTAACTTTATGCATTGTATATTTAGAGTCTTACCATATTTTCATAAAGACCATCTGTAGGGGAAAAAAACAACCAACAAATCAGAACCATACAATCTGTACTATAAGAGACCTATATTCCACACTAAACAGTGGTTTTCCCGAAAAGAATTTTCATTTTGCACTAGAGGCTCTTATTTGGACCTTTTGGAAGTCTATTAATATGTTTTGTATTTTGCCATTCACTTTTTGCTGTTCTGTCACCTGAAATGCACAGCCAGGTGATGTGAAGTAGGTTTAGTGCCACATTCATTTTCAAATGCGTAACAGGAAAAATAGACATTTTTATACAGGATCAAGCAGTTGATGTTTCTAATCTATAGGAAAAAATAAATTATTTGCTACATTACTTGAAATTTTCAATAAACAAAAACTAATAAATGTTTATTTTCTGTTTTTCTTTTTCTTTTTGGTAAGAAATATGCAATTATCATTAATTTGAACAGTGAAATAAACACAATTTAACTTAGGTGATGCATTAAAAAAAAAAATTTCTTTTTCTTCAGGTAGTATCATGAATATTGTATTTCCATACTCACTATATTTATATATTACCTATGCAGAAATAAAAAGCATATATCATTTGGGTCACGTATGCTAAATATGTATGTTAGGTTTCGCTTTTAAAAATGAAAAATGAATACAAATTGTGGTCACATTGAGCAATAAAGTTTTAATTAATTAAATAGAAAATATACTGCCATATATTAATTAACAAAAATGGGGGTTTTTTCCAATTTTCTTTATATTTTTACATATCCACGATTGATTTCAAATTTTCTGATTATAGGTGACCTCTTCAAATCATCATCTAGATGAATTTACTTTTTCAAGAAAAATAAACCTAAAAACAAAATAATAAAACCTTAATAAAATATACCTTTCATGGTAAATAATATCAACTTTCTCCTGCTTTTTCTTTTTTCATAAGTTGCCAAATAATTTTTAATTATATTGACATTGAATTACATTTAGAATGCGAAAGAGTTTGCTCTGATCTTGCTGTGACTCAAAGCCTTACTACTGCAGCAGCTGCACTTCAGAGACAGATTTTTGGCTAGTTTTCATTTGTCCTAAATTTAGAAATCTCCAGTTTGGCATGAGAGTGAGAGGTCTTGTTCTTACAAATGCTCTCCATATAACTGCATGTAGAGTAATGGGTGCAGTTCATACATTTGCTATGATAGGCATTCATAACAGGAACAATGAAAAAAGACCCTCCAAATCTCTATAGGCTGTTTTTGAGAAGAAGACAGTTTGGTCATTGAAAGTTAGGTGAGAAAAATTCCATTCTTGCTGCTTCAGTGGACAGGCCTGTATAAAATAAGGCTGTCTGAAACGAATCATTTTTATTTGGATAGCTTCCTGAAGGACATGGTGCAGATAGCTGAAGGAGCACCACATAAATTTAAAGATAAAGATCTGCAGTTCTGATTCGTCTGCTTTGTACATTATATTAAATGAACATGTAAACAGCATTTATTATAGCTCAGGACTGAACTTGGGACTAAGCTAACAACTAATACACAGTGAATTAACAAAGACAAGTTACACGCATTGGGAGGAAAAGGAAGATCAATGACACACTCCATTGAAGGGAATGACAATTAAGATAAATCATATGCTATGCTATTTAGCATATTTTCAACAAAGTACATTATACACAAACTTACATACTTTTTTTTCTCTTTGACAGTTTGTGACTGAGTGCTTTGTGAAGCCATGAACACTGTTGGCACAGATTCTCTGGATCTCCCCTGGGTTATTCTTAGTTTTTTTATCACATTGCTACTAAAGCACTGACACTAAGTGCTGAATATATAACTTGTTTCTAATTAGATACCCTCTGTTTGCAAAATCTGTGACAAAAAAAAAGTGGTTTTCTAAATCTAATCTGGATAAAGGCAACTCATTATGAGTAGCATGTGATATGTCTAAAGGTTCTATCAAACAAAAGGAGGTGTTTTCATGCATTCCCCTGGAGCCCTGCTACCCTGATGGTAATTTTAAATTTGAAATATATTATCATTTAAAGAGCCTGAAAGATGTAAAGAATTAATTCTCTCTACTAAAGTCAACAAATAATTATGAGTGCAGGATTAGATTGATAGATTAGTGGCATGGTAAATTAAAAGTAAAAGAGTAAGGGATATATTAAATCAATCTAGCGACTTTGAAATTATTTATTAATATTCTATTTGGGAATTTTAAGAGATTGATACTGAAGGCTCAGTCACAGTGTCTGTGGAGATCTAAGTTTAAGACATTTGGAAATATAGCTTTGTTTTCCCTTTGCTATTTGTGCTCCTTTGCCTTTTGAATACTATGAGTGTGCCTTCATTAGCTTTTGATGAAGATGCATTTCTGAAAGGAATATTACACTTTTGGGTTTGGTTCAATCCACAACATAGTAAAACCCTACATGATTGCCTTCCTTTAGGATGAAAGTAAACCAAGAATTGCACACTAAAGATTAGCCAGATTAACTTGATCCAAGCACTAGTGGGTATTTAGTCTGCAGGGCTATGCTGTAGCTAATTGGTAGTAAAATCTCCCAAGATACAGGCAGAATGCGTGCCAGGTCCTCAGCGTCCTCTATTTTGCTTAGTGATAAACTCTTGATGTGCCACACTGATAGCCTGGCACAACTGGGGACCTCAGGGAAGGAAGGATGAAACCTATTGCTGGATGCACATGACCTCTGTTATCCTTGTGGCTAAAAAAGGATATCAACTGAGGTGCATTTCTGTGCATCTTATGTTAGCATTTAACTGTTCTTTGACATAACAGAAGCAAAATTATGTGGTACAAAAACATGATTGGCATCACTGATCAGGATTTCACACAGATTCACTGACCTCTAGTTCCCTTTGCATATTGCTGCTGTTGAGTGCATCTGCCCTGCCTCTCATCACGTCTTGACTGAAACAATAGGGAAAAAAAAGTCTCCCAAACACAAACATTCTTTGACTCCATGTTTCTTGTTTATGAATTATGAACCTATGCAAGGACCAAATCTGTATCCATAATTCTGGTTTTTAGGTGACTAGATTTTTTTTTTTAGTTTTTACAGTATGAATAAGATGTGGGATTGACAGAGCAGTCCCTCACTTTACTCAGTCAAATGGAAGCCTTATTCATTCCCATGACGTACCGTTGGCAGCTGCTAAAATACACATTACCACTTTACCCTTTTAGTAGTTTTACGTAAGCTGTAGCAACGGTATGGCGTGGATTAGCAAAATATGTGGGATGAAATACAGCACTGCTCAACCAAAGGCTTTCTTCTGAGCTCTAGGATGCTAGGAAAAGGCTGCGACAAAGAGAGGGTGCGCCTGAAAGGGTTGCTGAATGCTTGAGTGGCAGCTCTCTGTATGACAAGTCTTGGGGGATTGGGTACTTAAATCTTAATTACAAAAAACAATCATCATCAGGTATTAAAACTCTACAGGGAAATCGAAAGACTCAGAGAAGAGAATCCCAATAGTGGAGATCTGCTCTACGCAAATTTAATTGACTCATATTATACAAATAAACCTGATAAATTTTAAAAAAAGTACCTGTAAGAAATTGTTGAGTGATTCTACTATAGACCAGATGCTGTGAGAAAGATAGGGGGTGGGATTTTCAACCTGAAGAAACTCAGTGACTGCTTAATGAAGAGCTAAATGAAACAGCTGACCAAATTTCTTAGAATAATTTGTAATGCACCTGAAAACAGAAAATATTTTCCATCATTCAACGTCAAGCATTTGCAAAATATAAATTGGTACATTCACATGTTATTTAGGGTTTGTCATGCCTGTATGAGGCAAGCATGTAACAAAATAATTTTGAAAAACTACACTGGTGGAAATGGAAGTGTCTCTAAAAAATAAAAGAGGGCTTTACTGCAGAGGTGTAATAAAAAGAATGGGTTCTACTATCACTCTCTGTAACTGAAGGAGAGTGGCAGTCGTCAGTGATGGATTTTGTGGCAGTGGTGAGCAGGAGTCAATTTGGAGGAAATGATTTTCTAGTTAAACAGTGGCCAATTTTAGATCTTTTCAGAAACAATAAGATAGTTCTGTCACACTCAATTCACAGTATAATTAACAATGGAATTTTTTTTTCTTTCGTATTTACTAACCACTTTTGTTATTGCACATGACTGACCTAGCAAGAAAAATAAAGTTTATGAACATAAAAAGTTCTGCTTAGAGTATACCGCATTTGTTCTGTACTTTCTTTATTAGGCCTATTGACAATAGCAATAGTCACAGTGACAAAAACACAGTAGGCTGCTTCTTCATAATCTTTGAAGAGAAAAAAAAAATAAATAAATTTCTATGGCCTGGAGAGACATACCACTGTGTGCTTCTCATGTGTCAAGTCATGGTTCAGCTCTATGTTTCTCTAGTGAAAAATGCAGCTTAAATGGTTCCCAGACTTCTTGGACTGTCCTGGCATTTCTACCACGATTCAAAGCTTCAGCTGAGTTGAATGTTTGTCCAAGCATGATGTAATACAGACTAAGAATGGTGAAAGTAATAAATAAAAGCAAACTTCCTTGTGAGTTCTCCCCTAATACTTCATTGAACACAATTCTGAGGACCATAAATGACTGTGTGGAACCAGGTTCTAGCATATATGAGGGAGGGCTAGCTTTGCAATTAGTAAAATAAAATAGCATGGAACTACTCCCTTGGACTTTACTATTATGTTAGCTTTTCTAAGCCATTTTAGAAGGGGGTCAGTGTCTTTCCCCTAACAGAAGAAATTTAAATGAGAAACTTAAACTAGATGGCTAACATTTGGACACTTAGAGGCACAAATGATGAATGACTAATACATGAACTTTGCAATACTCAGTATTTAACATATGTCATGTTTCCTTTAAAATATTGGCTGCTGGTTTTTCCCTTCCCTTTCATGTATATCACAAGCTTCAGGAACACATTACTTCAGTTCTAGACTCTTTGCTTATAGAATTTCTTTTAAACTCAGTGGGAACTCAGATTGTGGAATCTGTCAGATCAAATCCTCTTTTCTCTGGAAATGCAGAAAGACATGACTGAATAGGGAGTAAGATACTATACTATCAGTCCAGCAAGACTGCTGGTTTTTTCCTAACATTTAGCTTATTTAAAATGGCTATGATGCTTATAATAACAACATTTTTTTTGTAAAAAAAACAACAACCAAACAAACAAAGAAACCTTCCACACCCTATTTTTGGCTAAAGCAAAATAATTAATTCTTTGCAAGCTGTTGTGTAAATTGTATGGGTTTGGCACAGCCTGGTTTTAGGTAGCAGGGGGGACACAAAGATGGCTCCTGTGAGGAAGCTGCTGGAAGCTTCCCACCATGTCCAGCAGAGCCAATGGCTGATGGCTCTGAAGATGGACATGCTGCTGGCCAGAACTGGGCCAATGAGAGAGGCTGGTAATGTGATGACATATTTAAGAAGAAAATCAAAACAAAGTCACAAGATTTTTGGGATTCTAGTCAGAGAAGAGGAGGAGGTGAGAACATGTGAGGGAAAACAACATGGTGACACCAAGGTCAGCGAAGAAGGAGGGGGAGGAGGTGTTTCAGGCACCAGAGCTGAGATGTCTCTGCAGGCCGTGGTGAAGACCACAGTGAAGCAGCTGTGCCCCTGCAGCCCATGGGTCCACGGGGGATGCAGAGATCCACCCGCAGCCCGTGGGGGAGGTGCCCGTGCCGGAGCNACTGCTGCTTGTGAGAGTGGACTCAGGTCAGAGAGGTTTGTGCAGAACTGTCTTCCATGGGAGGGACCCCATGGCCTCAAAGGGGAAGGACTCCTCTCCCTGGGCAGTGGAAGAGAATCTTGGTGATGCACTGACCAAATCCCCCTGCCCTGTCTCCCTGTGCTGTTGGTGGGACGGAGGGAGGTGCTGGGGAGTGGAAGGTGTTCTAAGGGCTTCTTTTACTTCTCACTATCCTCCTCTGATTCTGTTAGTAATAAATCCGCTTCACAACTTAAGTTGAGCCTGTTTCATCCTTGAAGTGTTTCTCCCGGTCCTTATCCCATTCATGAAGCCTTCGTTAAAATTTTTTCCTTTTCCCTCTTCTGCCCAGCATTGGCAGGGGAGAGTGAGTGAGCGGCACTTGTGAGTGCCTGGTGCTGGGCCAGTGTCAAACCACGACAGTAAATTTATAGATTGTCTTTTTTCTTGCTTTTTCATTTGGATATTTGGAGGTGAGAACAACTAAACAAAGTATTTAACACTAGAAAATATGTTGATAAATGAAGTTGCTGCTATTAGGAGCTGGAAAATTATAGTCATTAAAAAGCCACCTACTGATACAAATTTTGTAAAAATGTTGGAATTTCACTCTTCAGGGCACCTTAAAAAACATACACAGACAATTTAAATTATAATGAACCTGTAATATATTATAAAGCATGCTTGGCCAAAGTTTTTAAACAGCGGAATTAGTTTTGAAGGACAATTAAACAAACGAAATCCTAATCTTTTTTTATTGCATTTCGTTCTCTTCTTTGCAAAATGCAGTGGTAATACTTGAGTTGCAGCAATTACTTATGTTTCATAGTACAAGCTTTCCTCATAAACCTTTCCTTAAACATAAGTGAAAATCTTGGAAGGAGTCCATAGACTTTTGTAAAATAAATCATTGCAATTATCTTCTGCAAAACTGTCTTACCAACTTTTCGTGATAACCAATATGTATGGTTCTACTCTCCTGTGTTCTCCATCACTGTAAAGATAGCTCTGTAGTATTACTGGGTGAAGGCTAAGAATGCATAGGTGGTATTTCTCTGGAAAACGTATAAGCACATGTTCATGAGTTTACCATGCATTCCTTACTCTCATAAGTACTACCCTGATAAACACTTACAGACATGAATATTCTCACTGTCTTTTCAAATTACAGTATTTCCCTGTGCAGCTGGTTTCTTAATGATCCAATTAAAAATTACCTTTTTTAATGGAAATCTTTCCTTTTGTGATTTACAAAAGAAATGGAAAATCAAAATTCTGATCTTGCTGAGTTAGACTGCATAAGCATTAAAGTTGCTCAGAGGAGTGTGTACTAGAGAAATACATCTCATTCACCCTGTTTTTTACTTGTTACTATTCTGCCTGAGCCAACTAAGAGGAGTAAAAGTAAGAACAGTCCATAGCTCTTTGTCACTTCTTAGCCACACTGTATATGGTACCTTCAACCTAATACTAAAAAGTTCTGCTAAGCACTTCACCTCATAGTGCTGCCTCATTGCTAACTTAATAACTATGCCTGCTTGATAACATTTTTGATGGAAATCTTCCATCAGGAAACTCATTTTCAATGAGATCTGAATAATCTGCAGGGGGTTGTTAATTTAGAGGAATTTTTGCAACACAAAGTCAAAATATGATGCTTTGATCAAACCAAAATGCTACTTTTTGACAGTTCTATTTTTATTTATTTCATAATGATGATGTATGTGTACATTATCTTTCATATTATGTTCCTAAAATATAATATTGGTTATACTAGTACAATATTAGAACTTCATTTCAGATATAAAATTCTATGAATTAACATTGTAATATTTAAAATAAATGCTTAATTAACACAAGCTAGAGCAAAAATGTTGAGTTTCACTTCAGTAAAGTATGTTTCTCATCTGAATGAGAAGAAAATTGGAAGGAAAATGGTCTTCTGATATTAAAACTTGGCATAGAATGGAAATGTATAGTTTCTGAATCCTACTATTCTTGCTTACACCAGAATCCTCAAATGCTAAAATTTACTCAAACACATTTTACCCTCATCGAGGAACTTTTAACATAAATTCTACTGCTTTTACACATTCTGGTGCTGTCATCCAGCAGAAGAGAGGACTATGTCATAGAGAGCCTTGCACTATGTAGGAATGGGGAATGCTGAAAAATCTGAAGGAAGGAAAAGGGAAATACTGATGCAAGAAACAGGAATATCATGAGAAGGATTCTTTAACTATTTGCAAAGCATCATTTCCTCTGTGCCTAGGATAGCCAACATTACTCTTTAACATTATCCCAGCTCTGAATTTACCCAGGAGGAAGAATGTCATTTACTGAATCATCATTAATGTAGTTTAGAGCTGATTCTAATTCAAATGTGGTTTTCAGCTTTGAAATGAACTGATAAAATGCTCCAAAGCGACTTGGAAAGAAAAGCGGAGATTTGTTCTGTCCCTGGATTTCCTTCATTATAGATTTCTTCCTTAGAGATTTTTAAATAATGACAGTTATAGAGGAAGGTTTCTTTTCTGTGATCTTCTATTATTATTTTCTTCATTTGTTTGTTAACTCTAAAGTGTTGGAGGTTTTTTGGGGGTGGAGGACTGTTTTAAAAATCTGTTTGCAGTCATAATTAAGAAAATGGTTAAACCTGCTGTCAATTAACTTAATTGATTTAAAAAGTTGATGGGTGCCTGGAATGGAAGTATTTTGCCTGCAGCTGAGCTGAATAACAGAGTAATTTATTTTAATAATGAATGGTGAAAGAAGAATTGAGCACAAATACTGTGTGGGAAACCCTCAGAGGGTTAAAATAAATACGTACAATGGTAAGTGATAATGTTTCTGATAGTGGACTGAGATTTATTAAACCTTTTAATATTAGTACCATAGAAGGCGTTTAAAATAATTGGGCAAATACGTGTTAGAGTAAAAGAGATAGTTCTAAGGAAGAAGTCAGATTTAGTAGTGATGTGAAGAGTGGCAGTTTATGCAGTAAGTGTCAGTTGATCAATAAAACACTATTCAATACAGGAAAAAAACCCTAATTGGCACAGATATGATATTCTGTGAGTATGCAAATTCTAAAGTGAATACCAATCACTTCACTTGAGGTTATGGGACGATAGTCAGGGCAATTTTTCCATTTCCCACAGCCTTTACAAATGATTTGTGATAAGTTGTGTTTTGAGTATCTGGGGGCTCATGTTTCATTCAGTTGTGACCAGTAAGAGTTGTTTTTAACTGGAGGTGAACTAGAAGGAACATATTTCTATGGATTACCCTAAATTTCTAATGAATGTTGATTTAATATAGTTTGAATCTGTTTTACAAACAACACAATCGAGCAAATATTAAAATGTCTTTTTAATTTTTAAAATGTTTTTCTTTACAAATGAAAAAAACTTTTGAGGAAAGGAACCTTTTGTCTTTGGTTATAACTTTAGGATGATAATAAAGTCTAAGAACCAGTTCATGATGGAAGAATTTGAAATCAAATGGGGAAGAGAATATTAGTCCCGAATAAGTAGTGATTGAATTCTGTCTCTAGTTTAAAGGACTTCAAAGCTTTTTGAAATACTGTGTTCCATAAGAGACGGGACATGGATCAAGAATTCAAGCTGATTGCTTATCTAAAAATGTGAAAAGGAAATGTTAGTGGTGAAATGTTATGCAAGTTCAAGTAATTTAGTAGTGATGTAAATGCTATAGATACTCACTAATAGAAAAGTTCCTTATATATTAGGAAAGATAAGCGAAGAGTTAGCTCAACTAAAAAGTGTATAGTAATACCCTAGAAATTTACCCTAGTAATACCCATGGCCACTTCATTTCCTTTCAGGGTATTAGAATGGAGAAAGTACCTGTGTTTTTCTATGTGTGATATTTTTACAGAATTCTACTTTAGTAAATTTTGGTCTGATACATTATAACTACGGATTAATCTGCTCAGATTAATATGCTTCACACTTCTGAAGCCAAATCATGGTCACTCAGCAGTTCCGAAACATACTGTATTCAGGTTATGATGCTTACTGTTCCTAATATTCTAGGAAGTCTTCAATACATTTTGTTCTCATTGAGACTTTATGATTATTAGATATTTCACCTACTGTTTGTTGTTTTAAATATTCATTCAGATATTTCCTCTCATAGTTACTTATCTGAGGCATCCAAAGCTGCTATATGGTCAAGAGTAAAAAAGAAGGCAAGTAATTTTAAAGAATTGTGATATTACTAAGGCAATATTTATTTTTTGAATATAAGAGCAACATCTTTTGAATCTTTCAACACCACCAAACAGGCCCATTGTGAAAAGTAGTTTAGCCAAACCATATCTTAGTATAACGATGCAAAATGCACTGAGAGAAGGGAACATTACCAGGCCAAATGGATTGGCTTAAACATTTTCGACACATGCCACAAGTTCACATAATCAGCCTGAGGCAGTAGGAAACTTAAAAGCTAGTTTGATAGTGTTTCTTAGAAATATTCTTTGAATTTTATTACTTGTCTCCCACATGAGGCGTAATAGTTTCAATGTTCTAATTAGTACTTGTGTATATTGCTATTACTTTGTCTCTTTAATCAGGTTATTAAGGCTGTTATGGAGATTCCTTATAGAATCACACTTTATAATAGTGTTTCTAATTTGAATATGTCCTTTTTTATGTTGTCTGAATCTGAAACATCATAAACTCTTTTTATGGGTCCTTTGATAGTAGTCACTTTCCTGTTTTATGCTTGATTAGAACATACAGTACTAAGTAATAAAGAAAGTTCCTGAAGCTTTGGAGTTTTAGTACCAGAAAACATTTCAACTTCCTCAGGCTTTTTTTGTCTCTTTGACGTTAGGTCAAATAAAGATATCCTCTTGTCCGTATTAAAGTATTGAACAGGAAATATGTAAGAGAGAAAGCACTTTTGTTAGATTATAATAGATTTTATATAATTTCAAAGATTGATTTTCAGTCTTGTTTTAAACAAGATATATAATAAGAAATTATCTAAAATCAAAAAAGAATTCTGATAATTTTCTCAAATAGTAAGTATAGATACATATAATTATAAACATCAAGTTAATATATAACCTTATGTTTAAATGCCAGTGAGAAGAAATAACACAAAAATCTGTCTCACTCCCTCTGACTTTCTATCATTCAACCTTTCTGAAGAGCTAAACACACCATCAAATTCAGGAGAAATTTTTTCAGTTTTAAGGCAATTCATTATAATAACTCTCCTAATCCTGATACTGAATTTGATAAAACAGGAGATTAGGTACAATTTTTATAAAAAACCCAAACAAACCAGAAGTTAATAAAATCAGTTGTACAGATTGAAATTTTAAGAGATATATACAATGTCATAAGGATTAAAAATTACGTAAAAGGCTTCATATGAGTGAAAAATGGCGAAATAAGGTAAACTGGCTTACGTAAAAAGACATAGCTTTTAACAAAGCTTAAGCAAACAACAATCCCATTTGGTGTCCCCACTGGAAGCCTCTGAAGTCATGGTGAAGTGGTTTCCAGCTTCCGGGGTTTCGATCAGAACCCAGCAGTCACTGGACTTCACAAACTACTTACAGCTCCTTTTGTAAGCTCCCTTTGTCTCAAGAACGTAAAGAAGCCAGTGAAATTCAAGGACCAGCATATGTGATGAAGGATTTATCAGTGGAGATTAAAATATTCAAAATATCTATTTTCGGAAAATATGATGAACGTGGGGGATAGATGCAAGAATTTACACTTGCTGACAGCTGCAATTCAGAAAAGGAAGTATTACCTCTATTCAAAACTAAAATTTGTTTAGAGGAATATAATAGGAAATAATGCTCTCCAACAGATCTTTTACGTTTTGCAATTTCCTTCTCAAGTGGACTAGTATCTGCCTTCCCATTACGAGCAGTTTGCAAACGGGAACAAAAATCCTTTTTCCAACACAGAGACAAACCGTAGTTATTGGTAAGGATTTATGTGCAAGATCTAAATAACCAGAAGTTATGTAATGTTAAAATTTATACATATTGAAACTCCATGCCTTGAATTTTTTAGTAGAACTTCATAAATGCAGGTTCACTCTCTGCTAACATTTCATGCTTACTGTATTTTTGTCACTGTTTTCTGTTTTGGTTTGTTTTTCTTCCTCTTTAGTAGTATCAATAGCATCACAATGAAAAGTAAGTCAGTTATCAGCAATTGCTTTCTTAGTTCAAACTTGGCATAAAACTCACTACTTCACATCATCCTCTTACAAAGTAACTTTTTTGCCCTTACAGGATGTAAAAAAATGAAAAGACAATCTTTAAGAGTGCTTGGGAAATGCTGGCATTCTCAAGCAATCATTGGGGATTTTCCCAGCTTTTTCTAAAACAGAAAACAGAAGAGCATAAAACAGAGGAGGAACTGTTCTAAGGTTTCCCCTCTCTTCCTGTCAGATTTTTAAATGGTTTCTGAGAAAAACACTTATATATTAAAAAGAGACAGTCTTGTTCTGGAACTTTCTTCTGATTTGCTCTGTTTATTAGAAACATGGAACTTCAAACAAAGCACCTCAGATCAGCAGTTTTGTTGGAGTGAATACATAAAAACCACGTTGTGCTACATTCTCCTGCCCTGAGTATAATAAAATTGTCTTTGGGATTTTTTGCTGGTTTTGCCCATGTAGAAACTTTAGCAATGTAAATAAGGATTTAAGTGTGAGAAAACATTTTGAGATATTACCTACAAGTACTAAAGAATTAAATTAAATTCTTAAGTGCTTTCTAAGATGTTCTTCTAAGGAAAATATATATTAATTTTTAGTCTGGAAATTGAAATTTATTCACACTTTTTGTTCTTTGTGTTGTATTAAACATAGTAGTTAAATGATAAACTTGCAAGTTTCAAGAAATATGAGATTAAAAATACTTTGATTATTTATACGAATTTTTGACTGTCAATACCGTCACTGCCATTTAATTGCTATTTTACACTGGTTCCTCAAAAAAAAAACAACACTCTCACAACTGATGTCAGTTTTCACTGGTTTTGGTAACCTCAGTAGAGACAAGAAGTGATTAAAGAGAATGGTTTAGCTTCTCTGCTAAACAGTGGTCAGTTCAGGAATTCACTGAAGGCATGTATGTGCAAGCTATTGCTGCTTGTGCTTTATTTTTTATACAGATTTGAAGTAATTTCGTAGCTTATGAGTCCTGAGGGTCTCCTTATGGAAAGTAGTAACCTTTAGAACAATCAATATTTCTTATCTGGAGTTGTTTTGGAAGCTTAAGTACTCAGACATCCTTATCTAGAATATACTTTTGTCTGTCTATCCCAAAAAGGTGTGTCTCTCTCATGCGTTTTAATTGTAAAGTTTCTAGATGTAATCACACATGGAATAGTTTCATTTGCAGGTACAACAGTAATTTAACAATTCATGTAACTGTTCCATGTTTTTTAGCTGTGCTACTAGGAAAAGGCTTTTATGAAGTTATTTGGAAAAATAAGTGTAAAGAAAGTGGGACAGACCTAAAATTTAGAATTTTTTGCTTGCTTTGCACAGTTCCCATTGAATGGAAATATACTTGCCAGTTTCACATAGCTTTAGAATCTTTCACAGTTATTACTATGTTTGTGTACAAGACAGAAAAGCCTGATAAACTGTGAAGCCACTAGCATCTATTATAATTCAACAGCAGAAGCAGAAAGATTAACATGTGCATAAATAATCTGAAGTAAGAACACACTACATATAATGAGAAAGTAAAATATTTTTCAGTTTATCCATAGGGAAAAAAAAAGAGGAAGTTGGCAATATGCTTGCTTTAATGTGTAGCAGCTAAAAGGAAGGCTTCTACTAAGAAACTGACAATTTTGTTGCAAAATTTTAACTATAAGAAGAAAACCGCAAACCAAACCAAGAAACCTAGTACAGACCAAGCATTAAAATAACTGTGGAAATAAGGTGCTCTCTTATATTATCTAAGTATTTAAGTTCTATATGTGCTCACACTGCAATTTATAATTAACTCAACAGGAAGTCACTTTAGCTACAGGACTGCGGTGAAGGAGAAATCATAATCAGATTCAAATATAATAAAAAAAAAAGAAACTGTTTCAACTGTATTATGTCTTCAGTAAGTGCTGGCTTAAAGCAAATGCAGCAGCACAAATCTATCAGAGAAACTATTTCAATTCAAATTTTAGAGAAAATTTCAGGCCATGATGGACCTCCAAAGTATAAATACCTAAATTTGGATAGCAACATGTGAAACTGGTGTCTAAGTTCCCATGATAGAAAGTAAAGAACCCAGTCTGAATTCGCAGATGTAAGAACAGGCTTCCAATCACAGCTAAGATGTCCAGGATATTGAGTATATTCACATACAATTCAGAGTAGTATATTTAAGTTTTTCTTAAGGTATTTTCTTTGTTTAGGCTAGGCAGATGACATTAAAATATCTAGGCATACATATGATAAAATTGATAGGAGGGATGTGGTGAATTGAAGTATTCCTTTAGTCTACCTGCAACAAATAATATCAGTGGGAAATTGAGAAATTATTGTGAGAAAAGCATGCTAAAGGAAACTAGAGGTTCTTAATGAAATACAGCTATCACCAGAACTATTTGAATGGTGTATAAGATGATTTACTCACTTCTTCTGTGCCTCTGTAGTACTTTGGAACACTAGAACAGAGAACAAAAACCTGAAGACCAAAATGAGCATCTTGGGATTAAAAATTTAAAATAATAGAAAAAATCCCATGGAAGAAAACTTATGCTCCAGTTGTTTCATCATTGACTGTTAATCACTTTTTGTTGCAGAAGCTGATGATTTCCAAATTTATCCAAATATATTGGCTCAACACACTATTTTGTCTGATGGAAGATGATTTTGGCACTGTACTGTAAGAGTAAATTTATTTCCTTTGAGGACGTCAGAAAAAATTCTGGGTTGTTAAAAGAGTGTGTTAATGTCAACATGTATGTGACTGTCAGGGAATGTTATTCACCCATGGTAGTTCGTAGGGCTACCATTTCTCTAATACCAATAAGTGACAGAAATAAAGTAGTTCCTGTTTTGACTAATCAAGTTTTGTAGCCAGCAGATCAATTTGTTGCAATATCTCTATGAATAAAGGACTACTGCACTGGAGTTATCTGTGTATTTGTAGTTATTTTATTCCATTGAATGTTTTTCTTGTTGGGGTTTTTGTTGGGGTTTTTGTTTAGTTGGTTGGTTGTTGGTTCTTTTATGGGTTTTGGGGTGTTTTTTTGTATGTTAGCAGTCTTTTGTTTCAGCCTCAACCAAAGTGTATATTCTGGTTAAGGAATGCAGTTAGGAAAGATAAAACTGTAGATAGTGACCACAGTAGGTAGTGTTCAAAAGAGATGGAAATCAAAGTGTAAGAAAGCCCAGGCAATGGAAGATCTAGGCAATGACCAGACACAAAAAAAACCCATCAAAGGAAAGTGAAGAAAGGAGGAAATTGGTTAGCTATTCCAAAAGTAATGTATCCTCCGAGAATAATGGAGAGCTTGGAAACTATAATCAATGTGATATAAAGATTGTGCTTACGATTGTGGTCACTCTTACAGTAGGCCCGTTTTCACAGTGGATTCGATTGGCATGTCAGACAGAAACAAAAAAGAGACTCCAAATGTTGGTCTGAGTAAACACTTTACATTAGATGAAATGTACCTTTGGTGTGACAAATTGTAATTGTTATTCTATCATGTTCTACTGACTTCTGCACATTTTTGTCCTCAGGAAACAGATGGACTCGCCTGTGGTGAGCTGAATTACTAACAATCTAGATAGAACAGTGATTTTGTATCAAAAAGAACTAGCAGCCTAGAAAAGCAGCTGAGTATGGCAGATGATTTATGTCCTAGAAATTTTAGCAATGATAAAATATCTTCAAACTTATAAAACTTTGGGAGGATAAAAGGGAATTTGTATGAACCTGACTCTTTTGAAGCTTCACTGAAACTGTGCTTCCGTCCTTAGGTTAAAGGTGTATCTTAGATTTCAATTTAAATCTAGATTTATCTCCATGAAAAACTTACTCCACGTACTTTGAGAGTGAGAGAAGTTGTTGTCTTACCAAACCAAATTGCAAGAGAGAGGTTTCTTCCCCTATCTCTCATCAGATGGGAAAATACTTTAGAAAACTGACTTCAAAATACCTCTTGGTATCCTATTTGCAATCACTATTTCACTATATTTTATTTCAGTGAACTGTATTAAAAACTAATGTCTGACAGTGCTAGATATTAGCGCTGAATTAAAAATACAAATAACACAAAGCATTCAGTGCTTCTCACATATCATTAATTCTAAATTCCATCTCAAGTCAGCTATTATGGTTCCCATAACAATTTATTTTCATATTCTGGGTTCATGAGGACTGGGAGATGGATCTGTTACCCTTTTTAGATTACATATATTTAATTTTAGTCAAATAAGCAAAAACCACACACCTATTAAGGAGCTGGTGTTCAGCTGCTGCAGAGAAGGAAAGAAAGCACAGAATAAAAGCAGGGTCGTGGGACAGCATTTGTTTCTTAGAACTTTGTGTAATCTGGGCTGAATTCAGCCTCCACTCCTCTTTTGACTGCAGAAATAGCATCCAACATCGATTGTCCAGTTGTCTCTGACTCTGCTTAGGAATGGAGAGCGGCAGGAGATGGCAATTGTACTGAATAATCCTGTTATTACTAGCAGCTGAACTATACATCCTATGTATCCCTTATTCCCTCTGGCCACATATATACCTGGGAGTAACTCAGTGGATATGGGAGTGAATAGGAGAGGTCAAAATGCAGTGCAGATATACGTTCCAGAAACACAGCCTTCCACAAGTATTTAGGAGATGTGCTTGCACTAGTTCTTGAAATTGTGCCTCGAACTTCTCCTGAGGTGCAAGTACAGACTTCACCATTATAAGGCAAGTTGCATAGGACTCATTTAGCATTGTGATTTATGAAATTAAATTGTATTTAGCTAATGTTTAGGCCCCACAATGCCTCCTTGACTGGGGAATAATTCACTCAGAGACCCAAGATGAAGCTGAACAATGCATGGGCCAGACCTTGGGAGATTCTAGAAGCAGTAGCTGTTTTACAAGTATTCCTTCATTAGAGCAGCCATGATTTGGCCATGAGGATTTATTTATATAGCTTTTGTTTGTGTATTCACCTTATTGAACATGTAAAACATTGGATTAAGCCATAACAGGGCTAAATTATTAGAACATGAGCTAGCCACAGAGGTTAATGAAAATATAATTAGTACTGGTTGTGCTACATGTAGCTGAAAAGAGGGTCATAAATCCTATTAATCCTTCTTGGTTCGGGAATTATTGACCTGAAATACCATAATGGGTATGGTCTGTAGTGTCAGTGAAGTGCAAGTTGACAATATGTTACTGATCTTCATGTGTTTCATTTTGAAAATCAGGATGGGAAAACTGAAGTAGTTTTGCATCATTGTGATGCAGCATCATTGTGATGCAGTGATGAAGCAAAGGAAGTGGTGAACAACGAATGTTCTGTAATCATTCTGTAGTGCCTTGCATGTGATTCATAAACAGAGCTGTAGATAAATATCATGCATATTATTCATGACAGGCATCCATTTTAACAATATCTTATGCAGTTCTGTAGTATAATATAAAGTTAGTAACACCTTTACAATAATTTATCTCACACTCCGAGAAAGAAAAAAATGAAACAACAAACACAAGCCCCAGTAGCCCATGGCATGAAATATGAGTCTGCTAGGTATATCTAAAGACATTTTCCATGCCTAGTTATGGGATTAGAAATGGAAAAAAGATAATGCTTAGCTAAAAAGGTTCCAAATAAAAAAAGAAAAATTGTAAATAGAAATAAACCTAAAACCAAGTCACACCAATATAACTCTAATTACACACGAATTAAAAGTTAAATATATTAGTGTGAATTAACAGTTAAATATATTAGTACTTGCAGGCTTCCTGAATGCCTGATTCACACTTTAAGAGCATTAAGACTTCTCTTTCTTTAGATTTCTTCTGACTGCTTATACCTATTTTTATTTTCGATTTTTTAGTTAAAAATTGTCTCCCTTATCATTCACTGAGTGGGCTAATACACTGTAAAGGCTAAGTTAGGCACTACGCTAGTATTCATAAGAAGCAATTATAGAAACCATTAAGTGTAACTGAAAACAATTTTTTTTGAGTCCACTATTTTGTAAGTGTCCTAGGCAGCAGTGATTCTCTTTAGTTTGCTCCTGGAGACAAGAAAAATATTGCTAACATGAAGCAATGACCCCCTTTGGAATTTCATGCCTTTTTTAGAGGATTTCAGGTTTGCTTGGGTCAACTGTTTTAGCTATTTTAGACAATTTATGAAACTTTGTCCCATTGCTAGAGAAAGACAGTTGTCTCCCCAAAAACATCAGCTAGGTTTTTTAAGATATCAAAAATCACGATGTCATTAATGGATTTGCAGGAGTTTCGTTAAGAAATGCTTTAGATAATGCATTCAACTAACCCATTGAAATACCCGTGTATTGGTTTTGTGCCTTTAAGGGTATTCGGTTGCTGTGCTCAGCCGCAGGGGAAAGTAAATAGTTAGTGAATAAAATCGCCCCTATGAAATTTAATAAAATGTTAAACATATCCCCAGATAGTAATGAAGTGTTAAGCTAAAAGTTAATGTCCTGCTGTATTGCACTGCTCAGCAGGACAAGAGCAGTACTCTGGTATGACAAACTGCAGCAAAATAGAGCACCATACACACCAGAAACTTCTCCTTTTCCCAGACCCCTATCCTTGGCTTTACTTAGAATCAGTAATTAAATAGTAATTGAAATAATTCTCTTTGACATGCAGATCATATGAAATTGATATGATGAGCAAGACAAATGCATCCACTCCTTTTCATGCCTGCATCCTCACTGCAGATGAGAATTCTCAGGAGTGTACACTCCACTAAGCCAAAAAGAATTTTAAAATCAAATTTATAATTCAAAATGAAGCTTAGAACATTTATCTTGTTAAGAAGGATGAATTTTATCTTCTTGTAACTGTAAAAACCAGACCAGATGATTCCAGAAATCATTCTGCACACAGAGTCTTAGTTGACTGGAGAGGAGCAAGAATTTTATATAGAGATTTAGAGTAGTGGATATTGACTCTACTGGTGAAAATTGGATGGTCTTAAAAGTATTAACCAGTGCTTTCATTCTTGACCCTACAGCTGGTCTTTTATGGAAAAATTATCCTCTGTTGTGTTTGAAAGCTGGACACTTTCAGCCAAAAACTGCAATCTGCTACTGGTCACTCGAAAAGAAAAGAAAAAACTTAAGTGTGTTTTTAAGCCACTGAAAAAAATAAAAAAATCATCAAGTAGAAACATAGAAGTGTTTTGGTGAGAGGGAAAATACAGGACAGTCAAAACTATCTTGAGAGGAATCTTGGGCAATTACTTTGCAGCTTTGCATGAGTTCCATTCATCATAGCAGAGTTCCAAGGGAGCAGAGGACCTGCACACGTGAATGCAGCTGCAGGACTGAGTCTGTCTAATGGGGAGTCTGTCTTCATTTCTGCTGTATTCAGCAAAGTCCTACCATGCCTGAAGAAAATCATATTGGTAAGACACAGAAAGAGGAGATATATGAACCTGGCAGAACCTGGCATAACGCTTTTCAAACACAAACCCCTCAACTTAACTAAGCCAGTTTTTAATGTAAGATCAGTGTAAGCTTAAAAACACTTTCGTGTAAGAAAACCAAGTATCTTATGGTTTATTACATTTTTATTAGAATTAGATGTTTCATCTCTACCTTCCATTTTGCATTAGAATTCTAGTGGCAAACTTGTGAAAATTATCTTCTAAAAGGGAATTTAATATTCAATATCTCTGTCATCTTAAGCAGTCTTTTCTCTAACAAAAGATAATAATGCTCTTCATACCTATATATTATAAACTTACGATTTTCTTATTGCTTAGATAATACACTTAAAAAAAGAAAAAAAATGGGACAGAATTAATTCCTTCATAACTGAACTTTATGCCTGAGTGAGCTTCTAAAATTTTGAAGACAGATTTAATGGTCTTGTTAAATGATCTCTACCCAAAATAAATTCTAGGTGAGTTCACCATATTTCACTTTGTCAGAGAACAGTTTCAATATATGGTAAAATATAATTAACTCTCTTAACAAAAAATTGTGCTAAGATCCACTTAACAATACAGATGGCTTAAGACTTCCGAAAAAAAATTTCTTCACAGAATGGGAGGTGGGCTTATTCTAAATTTTGTCAAGGTTTGAGGGGTTGAATGCATGTAAGTTTCTTATTTCCTCTGGATTTGTTCCTTCAGGTCCATGTCTTTTCTGTGCTGGGACCCCAGAGCTGGATGCAGCACTGCAGGTGGGGACTCACCAGAGCAGAGCAGGGGGGCAGAATCCCCTCCCTGGCCCTGCTGCCCACGCTGCTTTGGATGCAGCCCAGGACATGTTTGGCTCTCTGGGCTGTGAGTGCACATTGCTGGGTCATGTCCAGCCTTTCATCCACCAGCACCCCCGAGTCTTTCTCAGCAGGGCTGCTCTGATCTGCTCATCCCCAGCCTGTGTTGATACCGGGGGTTGCCCTGACCCATTGTGCAGCACCTTGCACTTGGTCTTGTTAAACCTCATGAAAAGCCTGTTTCTTAAGCTTGTCCAGGTCCTTCTAGATGGTATCCCATCCTTTAGGTGTGTCAAACTCACCACTCAGCTTCACATCATTGACAAACCTGCTATGATTGCACTTGATCTCACTGTCACTGATGAAGGCATTAAACATTACTGTTCTCCATATGGACACCTGAGGGACACTTTTGTCCACCAGTTGGGACATCAAGCCCTTGACCACTACTCTCTGATGCAACCATATGAAGCTCCAACCAAGTGTTCTGAGTCACCACTGATGAGTGGTGAATGGTAGGTTCTTATAGACATAAAACAGAAGAGGCAACTGTGAACAAACACTGTAGTATATATAAAGTGTCATATACAATCCCCAGGCAGCTAGATACGGCATTCTATTATTTCCCAGTACTCATTACAAGAACAGTTTTCTGAGCTGGGAGAAAGGTGAGGAAAAGCTGCTGATTAGTATTGAGTTTTGTCCTGGAATTATTTCCAGTCTTGTGGTTGGTTTATGTTTTGGGGTGTTTGGGGTTTTTTTTCCCTTTCTTATTTTAAATCACGTTAATTATAAACTAAAGATTCATTCTTAAAGAGATATTGTAATTGATCTTTGGTGTGTTTGTATACATCCATATACACATATGTGAGTGGTATATATAGGCATGTGAAATAAATGTGTATCTATGTATGAGACACACGTAGTAACATGCTACAATGCACTGGTTCACAGAATCACAGAATATCTGGAGCTGGAAGGGACCCATCAGGATCATTGAGTTCAACTCCTGGCCTTGCGCCGGACACCTCCAAGAATCACATCATGTGCCTGAGAGCATTTTCCAAACACTTCTTGAAATCTGTCAGGCTTGGTGTGTGTGACCACGTGTAAGAGCCTGGTAATAGGAGAAAGGCTTTAAAAAGTGGGTCATCATTGTGTCTGCTTATCATAATCAGTCTTGAACACCTGAAACTATGCGCGGAATGGACTGTGAGCAGCCTGCCTTGAGGCCCGTAAAAAGGAAGGCGAAACTGGTGCACAACGTAGAGGGGGAAAGAGAGGGGCAGAATCCCTGACCTTTGCCTTTCCCCACCTCACCACCATCGCCTGCTGTCCGAGACACCCCGAGGCCTCTGGCAGCCGACACCGCCCGCCTGGGGAGAACCCCCTTATCCTGCACCCTTGGACCAAAATCACGAGTGAGCTGTGGAGCCCCTACCCTGCTCCTGTGTCCCGTGGCGAGAGCACCGCGAGTGGACCGAGGTTTGGCTGCAGCCATTGGGCACTGCGCCTGCATCTCAGAGGCTGGACAGCCGCATTCCAGCCAAACTGCTCCCAAGATCGGAGAAAGCAGAGAAGGTGCTTAAAACAGCAGAACAAAAAAAAAAAAAAAAAAAAAAAAA